>JALMQS010000108.1:348434-509731 GCA_024734495.1 Forficula auricularia
GTACCGTATATTGGACACCTATGTGCCTCCACTAAAGCTTGGGTTACGTAGATATCCCAGTTGGTTTTCTCAGGACTTAAAGATGCAATTGAATAAGAAATATAAATTTTGAAACGCTGGAAAATATACGGCAGTAGATCTGACTATGACAGATTTTCATGGGCTCGTGCTAAGGTAAAGAAATTGATAATCAGTTGTTATGATGAATATATTTTGCATGTCGAACAATCGACTACCCACAACATCAAATCTTTCTGGAAGTTCACTCACAGTTTAAAAAACAGCAAAACCGGATATCCCTCTTCCATGAAACTGCGTGTTGATTCATCTAGCGATCCTGCTGAAATTTGTA
The DNA here is from genome assembly GCA_024734495.1 of Forficula auricularia. Lineage (NCBI taxonomy): Eukaryota > Metazoa > Arthropoda > Insecta > Dermaptera > Forficulidae > Forficula > Forficula auricularia. The sequence continues at coordinate 348,787 of JALMQS010000108.1, forward strand.
AAATGTTTTCTAACTATTTTGTGTCGGTTTTTGAGCCCACGTCGGATCGAGCATATGGTGTTGATGATGATAACTTGATGGATTGCGTGGATCCTGCTGGTGTGTGTGTTTCAAGTATGGTCTTGTCCTGTAGTGACGTTAGGAGAGCATTGAGGTCAGTTGACGTTAACAAGGGAGCGGGTCCTGATAGAATTACTCCCTTCTTTCTAAGAAACGTCTCTGACGTGTTGTGTATGCCTCTCACTATTATTTATAATAAAAGTCTGTCTGAAGGCTTTGTGCCACTTGTCTGGAAAACGGCCAATATTACTCCGGTTTACAAATCTGGTGCTAGAAATGATGTCGAGAATTATAGACCCATTTCCATTTTGTCTTGCATCGTGAAAATTTTTGAGAGGTTAATTCATGATAAATTGTATCCACTTTTAAAAATTAGTATTCCTCTCAGTCAACATGGTTTCGTGGAGTCGAGATCTACTGTTTCTAATTTGTTGGTGTACTCTAACTTTATCTTTCAGACTTTAGATCATGGCGCCTCGGTTGATAGTATTTATACTGACTTCCGAAAAGCCTTCGACAAGGTGGACCACCTGATTCTGCTGAGGAAATTATTCTTCAATGGCGTTAGGGGTGATCTTTTACGGTGGTTTGCCTCTTATTTGAGATGTAGACACCAATCAGTTGTACTTAACGGCTATTCCTCCTCGTCTTGTGTTATTACTTCCGGTGTACCTCAGGGCTCTATTTTAGGGCCTTTTTTGTTCATCCTATACATATATGACATACATAAATGTTTTCTTAATAGCAATATACTATTGTACGCGGACGATTTGAAAATATATAAAAAAATCAATACTCGTAATGACTGCTTATTGCTGCAGGATGACATTAACCGTTTTACATTATATTGTTCTCTGAATAGATTATCACTTGCCACTGATAAATGCAGGGTTATGACATTTTCAAGAAAAAGATTTCAAATAAGTCACAATTACACTCTTTCTGGTCAGGTCCTTAACAGAGTGACTAGTATCCGGGACCTCGGGGTGATGTTTGACTCTAAATTGTTGTTTGACCAACATATCCGGATGATTACTGATAGGGCCTATCAAATGCTGGGTTTTATATGTCGAACTTCTGGGAAATTTAGATTGCAATCTACATATTTGACACTCTATCGGGCTCTGGTCAGGTCTCAGCTAGAGTACGGTTCTGCTGTTTGGAATCCATATTATGAGGTATACAAAGGAAATATGGAGTCTGTGCAGAGAAAATTTTCCAAAATGGTGTTCCACCGACTGAAACTAAGTCAATGCTCATATGAAATGCGACTGTCGCATCTTAAACTTCCAACATTGGAAGTTAGAAGGTTGCTTCTTGGTGCGATGACACTAAGAAATATTTGTCTGTCTGAGGTGGATTGCCCTGATCTTCTGGCACAGATAGATTTCCGGGTCCCGCGTCCGGCGTCCAGGTTGTCTCACGTATTTGCCCAGTCTAAGTGTCATACAAACGCGGGTCGGAGAGCTCCGTTGGTCAGATTGTGCAGCGACTTTAATCATAATTTTTGTGGCTGTGATTTTTATAATACAAGCGTGCGGGCTTTCAAGAACGAAATTAGATTGATTTTTACATGATTCACATTTGAGTGTTTTGATTTGCTTCGGCTGATCATTGTTACGTAAGGTTTACTCTCCTGGTCTGTTGTGTGGCGGATGTAACTCGCCTGATCTGGTTTGATTCATTCAGCTTTGACATTTTGACTACTTTGATTTTACTTGTATATTTGTTTAATTTATTTGAATGTTGGACTGCGTTGATTTTATTTATTTGTTTAATTTATTTTTGTTTTGGCATTCATGACTTTTCATTTTGGGTGGGTTAATTTATTATTTTATTCAGTTTTTTTTTATTTTAAATTTCTGACTATACTGATGTAATTTGGTTGTTTTGGGTTTGTTTTGGTTTTTAATTTTTAATTATTTATTTATGACTGTTCAATTTTAAACTTAACTGACTTAATTTATTTAATTTATTTGATTTTTAGCTTTTTGACTCATATGATTTAATTTATTTACTTTTTGATTTTAATTTTGGTGACTATGGAGGTAGACTTTGATTTATTTGACTTTTTGGCTGTTTGAGTCATTTTGGGTTGGGTGAGAGTGGGCCACTGGGGGGCCGGGTGAGCCGGCGAGCCTTTTGGTTTGTTTGAGAGAGGCTCTGTTCTAAGTTAAGTTATTATTGTTGTTTCGTCTTTTGTAAATTTGATTTAAATGTAATTGTCCATTTCCATGTGATTCCTTCTATTAAGCTTGAAAATGGATAAGAATCACTCAACATGCTAAAATTTGTATTTCGGGCTCTGTCCCTAGATTCCAACTTTGTTTTATGCTGTATCTCTCAGTGAGAAAATGTGTAATAAGTCATAGTTTTTTTATTTTTTCTGATCTATATTGTGTTTGTTTTGTATTATTTTTTTTTGTGAACTATGACTGTTGTTTTCTCCAAATAAATAAATAGATATGTCGTCTGGTCCTGGGGATTTTCTGTTTTTTAATTTTTTTACTTCCAAAGTGATCTCTTCTTTATTTATAGCGATGTTATCCCCTGAGGCAACTTGGACTTGCACTGGAATTTCGGAGCTCTTGTATAGATTTTCAAAGTAGTTTTGCCATTCCTGAACCGAGATCTTGGAATCATGAACAAGTTCATTGACATTATTTTTGGCTCTTTTTAGCAAATTCCAGATTTTTCTTTGGGCGCCATATAGATCCTTTTCCATGTCGCAAGTAAATTTACACCAAAAGTTCTCTTTAATTTTTCTAATTTTCTTGTTTACTTCATTTCTTATTTTTACATAGTTTTCTCTGGTGTTCTGCGAGCGATTAGAAATGAAAGCTAGATAAGCCTTCCTCTTTATTTGTGCCAATTCTTTAATTTCTGGGGTAAACCAGGGAATAGTTTTCTTTGAGGCATTAATATTAATTTCTCGCTTTCCGAGAGCTTCTTCCGCTGCTTTTAGCACACATGATTTTATTCTGTCCCATTGTCCATCTGTCGACATATCTGAATATAGAGGGAATTCCTCGAGTTTAGCTGATAGTCTGCTTGCATAAAGATATTTGGTTGATTCGTCTTTAAAGGCTTCTAGGTTGAATTTCGTCATATAAAGAGGTTTCGGCTTTTTTAATAATTGGGCTTTTAGCCTAAATTTGGCTATTACTAAGTTATGGTCCGTGACTATATCTGCCGATCTACATGATCGTACGTCTAATATTTGAGTGGGGTGAATATTGCGATTTGTTATTATATAATCTATAATTGATTTTTGACCACGGCTATTACTCCAAGTAATTTTTTGATGTTCTTTGTGCTTAAAAAATGTATTATTTATTCGAAGCGTGTTGGTTGTGCACAGACTATTTCCTTCTCGAGTTATTATATCTTGACTCAATATTGACTCAATATTCAGACACACAAACCGAGAATTTAAAGATTTAAATATTCATCGTGAAATTTAAATGCCAATTGATTTTAAATTTTAATCATACAGTTTAAATAGAATTGGTGAGGGTTTATAGAATCCAAGATTATTAAATTATTTTATCAAAGTTTTTTTAATATTATTTTAATAGGTGTTTTTTGTAATAAATATTTTTGTGTGGTAGTTTAACTTACTTGGAATAGATGGCGGTATATTTTTTAAAATTACTTCTGGTATTGATTTAGTTCAGAGGTAACCCCCCCCCCCCCCCCAAGGGCAGGGCAATGACAAACTGTTTCTTATGGCAATCTAACTGTAATTAAATATATTTCATATTATGTTTAATCAAGAAATATGTTCTTTTTTAATTTCTTGAAGCAACTATTTGTTTTAATAAAAAAAATTCCCACTAAATATTTTGTTTTATGGATTGACCCCCCCTCCCCCATGAAAATTTTCTGGCTACGCCACTGAAGAGGTGTGATGTATTCCCGCATAAGTCTTGATTTATCAAGTAGTTAAGTAGTTTATAACAAAATACAGCGTCCCGGAATCTTATTATGTAAACATCTAATTAATCAAATACCAATTCACCAAGTCATTAAAATCTTGATTAATTTTCAGGATCAAGAGAGGCCGCAATTGCATACGCATTGGCCAGTGCCGGGGCCGCATATGCGGTGACAGCCGCCTGCGCCAGAGGCAACATCACTTCTTGCGGATGTGCAACTCCCTCAAGACACACCAAGTGGGCCGGCTGCAGGTAAACCACACCCCTCCTCTCCTCTCTCTTCTCTCTTGCATAATTATAATTTATACAACCAAAGGAGAAACAAATAATATCCACTTGTTTTGAGAAAATACTATGCTAATTGATATCTCCGTTTTGAATTAATCAGAAAACGTGAAGACAGATTAAAGTACCTACACAAATTGAGTGTTGAAACATTGATGGTCTGTAGGATGGTTTTCTTAGCTCAATTCAAAAATGTAAGTATTATGTTAAATTATTACAGATATCTTTCCTTCCGAAACATCCGATAGAAACCCATATAGAAGTAAGATAAATAGATGGCAGGTTCGACCGGAGAGAGAGATCAAGAAGAGAACTCGAATTAAAGTGGACAGAAGAACGAAAGAGGATCCTCCGAGTGGTGAACCATGATTGGAATTAGGTGTACACCGTCTTTGGAATTGCATGGAATTATTTTGGAATTCATTAGATAATACCCCTTCATCTATTGTCTTCTACTTGGAAATGAAAGTGGAAGTAAATGTACACGATGATAGGTCGCGGTTCACCCCTCGTGATCCACTGAGAAAAAATGAAAGCTGTATGGCAGATTAGAAAACAGAATCAATGAGGGGCTCTGCGTGATCCTAATGGTCCATACTCAACTAATAATAATAATAATATTAACATTTTTAACTAAGTCGCTCAGAAACTAATGCGCTCAAGTTCACTTATAGAAAATTTATAAATTTTCTTAAATTCTTTTTAAAAAATTAATTTATTTAAATAAATACGAAAAAGAAAATGTCAAATCTTAGATCTTGGTAGATAGGTTTAAATTATATGTCAGTCGCAAGCTAAATTTTACTTATCAGTTTTTCCATAACTGGAGTAAAAAATTTGTATGCTTTTATATAGTATATGTGAGAAGAAATTTCGGGTTAGGCCAACTGTTCGGATAGCATACTTAGCGCTCGGGCTCCACTCCTGAGAGGTCAAAATGTTCTGACATATAATTTTAAACATATCTACCAAGATCTAAGATTTGACCTTTTTCTTCTCGTATTTTAAATAAAAAAATAGTGGCGATAAACGTCTCCGCGAGTTGTTTTTACACTCTTTTAAAAATTTAATCTATTTTCCATAAAATAAAAATTATAAAACAGTCAAATGTTCGAATTAATAAGATATTTAAAATGTTCGAAATACTATTCACATAAATGATTCTCTATTAAATTTGGTGCGCACTATTTTTCCCTCCACGTACTCTCGATGTTAAATTAAAAGGTTTAATGTCTTTGAAACACCCAGGAGGGATTCGATCCTGCGCCTACTCGGAAGTACTTGAATATAGTTTAGCATAAAATTAAAATGGTATTTTGCCTGAAGTAGCAGGGATTTTAATTTGTAAAGAATAAATTAAAGATTGTATCTTAGGCTAGCAAGTCCTTCGAAATTATCGAATTCAATTAAATAAATTATTTATATTAAGCAGAAGACTTTAATCTTTAATTTATTTCTGTTTAGCCACATTATCCATGTCATTAATATAAAATAAAATAGTGGACAGATTACTATTTATTACTCATAAAAGTAACACTCAGGTTGTAAAATAATTCATTAAAGTTATTGGAAGAAAAACTAGTATGTATGTTTGCCCTATTTGAATAATAAATGTTTAGATAATTTACTTTCTAAACTTTACCTGAGTTTATATATTGTATTATAATAGCTATGACATACAAGAGATTATTTATTTATATTGGTATTATTCATATTACCTTGAAAACGAAACCCATTACTATATAATATTTTAAGAAATTCTTAAAAGAATATTATATTATTATAAATTATTATTTCAGAAATTAAAAATTTATTGTCGGGGATATTTTATTAAATAAAATCAAAGAAATTGTCATCTGCTTGATCAGCGATAGTATAGATCAGGGTTCTTAAACTTATGTAATCCGAGAACCTCCTCTTGAACAATATTTTTTTGAGGACCCCCTTCCCAACCCTAAGCATTTTACGCCGTTCTTGAGACTTAATTTCTGGCTCAATAATCTCATAGGCACTACTTTATAATAAATATTGGTAAGATTTTATCGTTGGTTAACTAAATAAATGGTCTTGTGCATTTATTAGGGCCAGTTGTATGTTGGTTTGTAAAGTCTTCGTTAAGTTGACAAACGGTCAAACCTTAGTATTCACCATGTGCCTGGCCGGATGGCCAATCAGATGACACGCACTTTCAACTGATTGGCCATCTGGCCGGGCTCTTGGTGAATACCAATGTTTGACCGTTTGTCAACTTAACAAAGAGTTTACAAACCGACATACAACTGGCCCTAAGAGATGCATATTTTTATTAGCATATACTATTATAGATAATTTTGTTTAAAAGTTAGAAGAGCAATCGTCGCCTCGGATATCAAACCCAAGTACCAAAAACTATATATTGTCCCAAATAGCTTTTGGGCACTTGAGTTCGATTCCTGAAAGAATGACAATCCTGATAGGTAACCAAAATTATCTTTAATATCACAGATCAAGTGGCAGACAATTTTTTTGATTGGATAATTATTATCTTAGTAATGGATAATTATGTTTTTTTTTATAATTGACAACTTATTTCTATTAGTAATAGTATTGAGTAAGACATGAAATTTGGATAATATTAAGCGGCCGATAAAGCTCTCATTGTCTTCACCCAATGAAGTGCCATAATAGTAAAGCAGATTGCCAAGAGGTGTTTACTTTAATAACTCTCCACTTAGAGTGTACCATAAGTCAATTACATTAGTAAAACGTATAGAAACTTCCCACGTTGTTTGATTGGTTCAACGCGAGTTACGTCATCAGAGTTAATTTTAAATTAGCGATCTAATTTATAACAAATTAAATCACGATTAAAATATTTTTCAAATAGTTCATTATTTACCATAGACTTTTTGCTAATAATAATTTTTCTTAAAAGTAATAAATGTATGTTATAGAAATGTCTTTACCTGTAGTGCAGATATTGGCTTCGGAGCCCGGTTCGCACGTCGATTTTTGGATGCCCGCGAAGTCGAAGGTGATGTCCGTTCGTTGATGAACACCCACAATAATCGGGCAGGGCGAAGGGCACTACGAGCCAGTCTCACTACACAGTGCAAATGTCACGGACTTTCCGGATCATGCTCACTACGCACCTGTTGGAAGGTAAAGAAATTGTCTATTAAATTAAAGAAAAATTAAAGTTTACTATTATAAGTTTGTTCCTTCAACAGTTGCAAACCGTTTCAAACTATTAGGCTTTTATGTTTGATAATAGAATCTGCACATTCTTCTATTAATTTGAAACCTTTGGCAGCTATTGTGAAAAGCAATTTTGTTTTTGCAAATTATTTTACCACAAATTGTTTTTAATTTGAATAAAGATGACTGTTAAAATGAAAGGAAGTTCTAGAAAGCAGTCAGGAATGCAGTTAAAAAGTAAATTGTTTTGTTTTTATAATCGTCGTTTCGATATTTTCATCAGGACATAAAATCCATCAAAGAATGGTTGTCATATTCAATAAAAAATCACAGCTATACATTTTGTCAATTATGGCTTATTTATTAATTTATTTATATATTAATTATTTGGAAATTTCTTCTGGTTAAATCATTCATGGTGAAATTTTTATTGAAATTTCTTAGTACTTTTAACGACGTTTAGGTTTTCAATTCTAAAGCCGTTTTCAAGTTACGATAGTTAAAGCCAAAGTCAACTTTTTAATAGATAGATAACTAGTTTGTTAAAAATTTTAAGAAGCTACCATCTAAGCTCTAAGTAGATAATAGAAACAACATTTTAGTCTCTATAGACAGATTTAATTTTAATCAGCTGTTAACTTAGTGATTCTCAACCTTTTTTACCTCGCGGAAGACTTTTATTGACATAAAAATTTGCCGGCACACCAAGGATCTACAAAATTGTAATTTACATAATCTTAGTTAAAGATTAAAGAAAAATACTGAATTAAATACTAAAAGTATAACGTGACTTAGAATGAAAACTGACATAATAAATGTAGTTTTATAAAGATAATGTTGACAATTTATTGTAGAAGAAATAAACAACTCATCAACAGGGTCAAACTTACAGACATATTTATTTTCAAATAAATTATAATTACCTACAGAAAAACAATGCATTCTCAATTTTTAGCGGCACATTGTCAAAGGTTTGATGGCACACTAGTGTGCTGCGGCACAGTGGTTGAAAACCTCTGTGTTCACTAATCTGGTAAAAATTTTAATAAATTGATCATGTGGATTGAATCTGACTAAAGCATCTTCAAGTGTTAAATATCTTCAGTTTATTTAAAAAATGATCAGTTAAAGATTTTTGCAAATTAATTAGCTATCTGTTAAAATTTTAACATGAATGGATTATGACTATCACCACTTGAAAATGACTTTTGAATTAAAATCCAAAACGTCATTAAAAACATAAAGATATTTTAATCAAATGTTTTAATTTCATCACGAGTGGTTCAACGAGAAAAATATATGTATTAGGAATAAAACTGGTTCAAGGGTTAATAAATAAGCTTTTAATATAGATATATTAATGACTGAGAAAATATATTTTCATTTCCAGTCCCTGCCGCCGTTCAGCAGAGTGGGAGATTTACTCCTCAATCGTTATATACGAGCACGGCGGGTTGCCGAAGCGCCTGGTCCAAGATTCATTGCAAAGCCCAAAGCTACCGAACTCATATTTTTAGAACCATCACCGAACTACTGCGAAAAGAATTTAGCAGTGGGGTCTTTAGGGACTCATGGGCGATTTTGCAACAGGTCCAGCGCACTTCCGCCAAACGCAGCCGGAAGCTGCGCACTACTCTGCTGCGGAAGAGGGTGGGTATTAACGAATATTTTTGCAAGAAGTAGATGTCAAAATATACTTTGGATTTGTATTAAAAACATAGGCGAGATATAGTTATAAGAATATTCAAAGAGTGAAGTCGAAAGGATATGTGGAGCCGGGTGGTAATTTAATCATTTTATTTGTAAAGTTTTAATTGCTTAACAGCTTGTAAAGGAAGCTTCTGGATAAGACACAGACAATTTACCTATAGATTATTTTTTCAATTCAAAATTATCTTTTGTTGTTTTATCCAACTTTTTTACTAATACACTTTTTCTATTTAAATCAAAATTTTTATTACTTATTTTGTATTTTAATACACATCTAAAATATGACCTTATAATTTTATGAAGAGATTATATTTAAGTGAAAGTAATGGAAGGCAGCCCAGGGGTAGTGAGGAAAGAAAAATTAACACATATCAGGTGTAATTTATTGGAATCCTTCCTCCTTTCCCTTTAAACCGACGTTTCGGAGGATTCTTCCTCCTTCTTCAGGGAAGAATCCTCCAAAACGTCAGTTTGAAAGGAAAGGAGGAAGGATTCCAATAAATTACACCTTATTTGAAATGTGTTAATTTTTTCTTTCCTCACTACCCCTGGGCTGCCTTCCATTACTTTCAATTAAAAGTTCTACCAGTCCGTCTCTCTCCAGAGAAAATTTCGTTACAAATAAAATTATATTTAAGTTTTGTTTAATGAATTCCTAGTAGATGGCTCTGTGTTTTAAATAAAAACTATGGAAATAATTGTAATTTTAAGTGTTTTTGATAGATGGCCTCTTATTGATTTTTTCATAATATTAAACAGTGACTCGAATTTCAAAAAAGCTCATCTTTTTAATGATATAATTTTCGAAAACTAAGACAACCTGACGAGGTGATTAAATGTAAAAAACCAAAAGGATGTTATCAAGTTATCATGGATAAAAATTAGTTATGTTTAATTACAGAAGAAGCCACTGTTCCCTCAGGAACGGAACTAGAGTACCAAATTCACTTGGCGGTGAGAGGCTCAACCAAAATTTTGTTTTTACAAAGTGCCTCTTGAAAAATTGTTTTAGTTTTTAGTACTTTTAATAGATTGACTTGTACGATTATAAGAGAAATTATATTTTCCCACTAAAATTTTAAAAATGATTAAAATAAAAGAAGGGGGTCGGGTTAAGCTAAGGATAGCGTGTCAGTCTGCTAACCAAGTGGACCCGGGTTCGAATCCGACTCGAGGCATCCGGCTAAAATCTGACCCCGGGGTAGAGACAAATTAAAAAAAAAAAATCATTAGTATCGTAAATTGGCTTATGGATAGAAAGGCCGAAAAGTCAAAAAAAAGAACATTTTTGTAAATATGGGAAGGGAGTATTTATTGATCGAAGCTCAAATAATTGTAAAATAAAAATAAATAATGTAAATTTTAATTTGGAAATAAAACATTTTGTTCATAAAAAGAGAAATTATCCCATTCTTAAAGAATAATTTTAATTGTAAATCTTAAAATAAAGGAAATATCTAAGCGATTAAAATTTTTCGTATGGCATTTTCGACAAAATAGTTCTTATTTAGCGAGCAATATTGTAGATAACAAGCTGAAATCACGCAAAACAGTTTCGATAAATAAACTGCACCTTTTTGTCAAGTTTTACCATAGTTTCCTATCTGTTAAACCTCTCGCAGAACGAAATCGTCCAAAAAATATTGTTTCATATATATTGTTAGATAATATTTTTATTCAAATATTGTATGATGTAATGTTTGTTTCCACGTTTCAGGTACAACACACACCAGTCGACACGTGTTTGGCAATGCCGCTGCAAATTCCACTGGTGTTGCTCTGTCACTTGCGCCAAATGCTCCGAAAGAATAGAATACTACACATGTAAATAGAGATAGATCAACGCTTGTGTTCTATTCCATTTATCTAGAAAATCATTTTATTCATTGGAGCTTATCCATTTATTCACACAAGCCATTTAATCCATTCCAAATTTCGTTCCATTCCAATACCTTCATAAATACTATCTATTATTCATAATAAACAGGGTAAAATGTATTCCCTTATTTTTCATTTTTCTTTCACTTATAATATAATAAAATATCTGCACTACTAAATAATAATAAAAAAACAGAATCTAATTTATGGGATTTTTTTAAAAATCTAATAAATAAATAACTTATTTATATATTTAATTTAAGAAAAATAAAAAATATAAAAAAAGCAAATGAAATATTTTTGTAAATTTACGGGATAAAATAAATTAAAATTTTTAATAGAATATTGACATAGTTTACACCTATCATTCAGGATCACTGCAAACAGATTTTTTTTCGCTTTAATCTCAATACAGTTCTATCTTGGTTTTGAAGTGGATTGAATGTGTAGATATGCATTGAAATTAAACAAGTTTGAAGCTAATTGAGTATTACTAAAAGATGGTTAATTGAAGAAACCAAAATTAAAAATTGGGTAAGAAAAAAGATTTCAAATAAATAATTTGTAAATGATTTGGATATAATCTTGGACTGAGATAATTAAATGCATATGTTACTCAAAATCCGATTCAAGTCGAAATGAATAGGAAGTGAAACCTGGGTGTAAATTTGTCATTTAGGTCTATTAAATATTTTTTTATGTTTTCCACTCCACATTTAATGTACTTATGTTGAAGAGCATTCAGAAACTAATTGTGATATATATATATTATATTATATACATATACATATATTTCGTTAAAAAATATTTTAAATAAGAAATTTTAACTAGGAAGACTTATTGTACCAGTAATAATTATTTAATTTATTTTATTTTTTCTATATTTGTTTGAACTAGTTACATATAATATAATGTATTTTTCTTTTGTTTATATATATGTAAAATAAATTGAATTGTTTATTTTTATGTATATAAAAATTAATAAAATAATAATAATTTTAATTTTAATAAATAATAAAATTAATAAAAAAATTATAATCTTTGTTATATACGTTTTTTAGTTTAAATATATAACAATTTCTAGCCTATCCTAGTCCCGATAATGTTATCCTACCCCTTAAATCCTGAATTAAACTAAGCAAGTTTCAATGAAAGTTTTCAAACAAATTGACTTTAACTGAAAGAGACAAACCAGATCCTGTTGAAGTTGTGATGTAAAGTTTTTACTTTAAGTTTTGAAATTTCCTTTTTGCCCTTTTGGTGTGTGTACAATTGAGAGAAAACTTTAATAAATTTTGCCGGGTTTAATTCAGACTTAAATAATTTTTATCCAAGTAATATTCAGGAGGGAGCTTATGGGTCTTGCGAAATATATTAACATATAGGTATTTTATATTTTTAAATTTATGATAAATATACAAATTTTTAGCTATATTTAATCCAAAAATAAAATTTTTATTTTTAATCTTTTTGAAAAAAGTTAATGAAAAATTTTCTTGAATAGTCCTATTTGATATAATCGGGTGGGTCAAAGTATTGAATTAATCGAATTTTGATTATTTGTGCATAGAAATGTTTTTTGATTTTTTTTTAACGTGGGGAAAAATATTTTCGTAGAAGGATTTTTTCTGTCTTTGTGTCTGGTTTCTGATATTCACTATAATTCGAGAAAAGAGTCATATAAAGTTTTTCTAAAATGTTTATAATTCCAAAATAAACTACAGTTTAGGCTGCTACATTTTCGAAAAAATCGAATTGACATATTTATGATAGGTATCTACCAAATATTGGTACCTAATGAATCCTATGAATCGGCACATAAGTTTTAACCGAGGGGTGAACCGCGACCTAATATAGTGTACACCGACTTCCACTTCCACTTTCATTTCCAAGTAGAATGCAATAGATAAAATTATCTAATGAATTCCAAAACAATTCCACATAATTCCAAAGACGGTGTACACCTAATTCCAATCGCGGTTCACCCCCGGTTTTAACTTTCTAGCTCAAACTATTTTTTTACAAATTATTTATGTAGGTAATTAATAAATTAATAAATCCATATTACAGACTAGAAAATTTTCATGAAAGTTTTAAAACAAATTTAATTTAATTCTAATTACACCAAAATAATAAAGTCTTGCTGCAGGTTTCTAAATAGTCTATTTAGGTGAGAAATTAAAAGCATGCATAATGTGATTCAGGTTGTATATATTTTTTTGAAATTTTAACTCCAACATGTGTTTGCATTTTAGTTCATATCTATTTTTTAATCAATTTATTTAAATCGGACTCAAAATTTTTAATATTAAAAAAGGGTTAAAAACAAGAAAGAGAGAGAGAGAGAGAACTTTATGATAAATTTGAATAGTAAATAAGAAGGATGTGGATGGATGGATGGATCGTGTTGTTTCTATGTGTGTGTGTGTAATGAAATAGCAAATTTCGCTATTGTGTTTTGGGGCTGAGCGAGGGTTTGAGATGGGGTGGCTTCGCCCCCCATCGTGCCCCGGAGGCGACTCGTCGGCTCGTAATGATGGTGATTCATTAGTTTATGTGCGCACATACACACAGACAGACATATACACCGTCAACACTGATAGCTAGTGAAAAAAATACTCCAGCTACAATATGTTAACATTTGAGCAACTTACTGTAAGCAGGGGGTCTAATGAAGAATAAATCGAGTGCGGAAAGGAAAGAAAAAAAAATTTAAAAACAGGGTAAGTTCGTACAAAGACTCTCATAAGCATATTAAAGGATAATTTTAATAAATAGATTTTTAATTTAAAATAAAATTAAGCTTGATTGTAGGTCAGAAAGACTGTCATACTTTCGGAGATCGAACCTAAGTGTCAAGAACGTTGATCAGGCAAATGACTATTCTTTAAAATGATTTTTTTTTCTGAAATACAAGACCATTTAAAAATTTTTAATTAATGTTCTACACACTTTTTTGTTCGTCTTGCATGTTAGGGTTTATTGGCCCTAGGTTTCAATCGTCTGAGGGACGGTAGGTAGACCTTTTGACAGAACACCGAACTTCTCTAAAATTAACATATTTGATAGGTTTTCTAAATGGACTATAGTATCTACTGCCAAATAAAAATACTTCACATTACTATATTCTATAGAACATATATGGGCAACCCCCGGCCACCGGGCCGGATCCGGCCCGCGAGAGATTTAGAAATTTCAAATAACGTCCAACAAAAATTAAAGATTTAGCACACATAGTTTATTTGTAATTACTTTGTATTTGTCAACCAACCTAAAACTTTATTCTTCAAATCATAAAGACTAAAATCGATAAATAAAATTATTAAGCATACTCAGTGGAACGCCACAGATCGAGTCAGAAATAGTCGTTAGAAAGAGACAAAGAGATAAACATGATAAAAATGGGTGAATTTTTATCGCTATTTTATTCACTACTACCTACTTATTTCTTACATTCGGCCCGCGACCTGATCAAGTCCCGAAATGACCCCCTCATCTAAGCAAAGGTTGCCCATACCTGCTATCGAGGGGTAAACCGCGATTGGAATTAGGTGTACACCGTCTTTGGAATTATTTGGAATTACTTTGGAATTCATTAGATAATGTAATGTCATCTATTGTCTTCTACTTGGAAATGAAAGTGGAAGTGGAAGTAGGTGTACACGATTTTAGGTCGCGGTTCACCCCTCGACTGCTATAGAATATAAATTTGAAAGTGAAAAAATTGATAGGCTTTAATTATAGTTTATAGCAAGTGTTTAACTTCAAGAGTAATAATTTTTACAAAATTTGTAAAACTCGCATATTTCAATTCCGACGGGTTGTTTGCTAGATTTTCACTTTGTTTAATCTTCCCTTTGAAAGCTTTAAGAAAAATGTATTTTTTGGTTTCCAAGCAGGGTTCACCAACATTCGATTAAACTTGGTCTTATTAGTTGTCAGAATGTGACATTTTTCTATAACTCGAAGCGAACCGCAATAGTTATTCAAATGAGGCTTAAAGATAATTTTATTATCAAGCTTAACTGGCAAATATATACAAAAACAAGGCGGATCAATTGTTCAAAATCCCAAACTCCCTATTCAGACTGGATAATGATTAGCCATTTAACAAATCTTTTGGGAACAAGTGAATCAAGGCATATATAAATTTGTTGATTTATATGACTTCCACAATGTGAAAATCATGAACTTAAGTTTTCTCCAAATTCTATCAATACAAGCATATAAATACTATGGCTTTTAATACAAACTATAAATATTTCTAAGATTAAATTACCTACTTCGTATTCCCATCTATTTTATGATTTGCTAAAATAAACGAACGCTTCTCAATAGGCAACTATGCAAATAAAACTCAAGCCTAACTTTTTTTTAATGATATTGATGAGAGAAGGAGTTACACCAAAAAGGTGCATCCCCTAAATGCCTGGGTTAGCCCCTCCATCGTGAAAAGAAGAAGAGGTGATTTGATGGGCTGGATAGAAGTTGAAGGTATCTGTTGATGCGGGTCTTAAACAGGTGAAGGTTATAAGTTGCGGGGAAGACGGTGGCTGGAAGTGAGTTCCAGTCTCTTGAGGTCATAGGGATAAAAGAGTTGGCGAAAGTGTTGGTTCGGCTTTTATCCAATTTGACAGCGAAGGGGTGCTGAGCTTTCGAAAACCGCGTATTTCTAGCAAAAAGGGCTCTAGGAGAGATAATTGATTTCAGCTCTTCTGAACAGACACCATGATAGTATCTGTAGTACAGGGAAAGGGCAGAAACGGTTCTTCGGTGAGCCAGGGAGTCGAGTGGGTTTGTTAGGGCCGGGTCTCCTATTAGTTTAATTGCTCGTTTCTGAATTGCATCCAGTGTGGCAAGATAATGCTTGGAGGCCCTTCTCCACAGATGAGAGCCATATTCGAGACAGGGACGAATTTGAGCCTTATACAGTGTAAGAAGTTGACTGTGAGTATAATAGCGTTTAGACCTAAATAGAAGACCAAACTTGCGCGCTGCTGATTTAGCAGTGGTTGAAATATGGTCATTCCAAGAAAGGTTAGACCCTAGAGTTACGCCTAGCATTGAAATTTTATCACTGAATTCCAGTGAGTTGGAATAGAATGCTATGTTTTTACTTACACTAAAACACTGACCAATTTTCGAAAAATGAATCAATTTTATTATCTTCTCATTGCAATAAATCATTTTTCAATTTCAATATAAAGTATTCTATAAATTTATAAAAAAAAATTATTAAATTCGAAAAACAAATAGAAAGAAAATAATTATCACACTTTTATGAAATTTAAAAAAAAAACGATCATTTTTAAATGTTTTAATTCAATTTTCACTTAAACCGTAATCAAAAATAAAAGAACTAAGACATCACATTATTAAAGATTTGATATTAATGTAAAATTTTTGAATAATCTCATAAAAATTACATAATTTTGGTATTTTAGCCTTCTGAATTATAAAATATTGTTTCACAGATGGTAATACTTAAATTATAGGTATTTATAAATATTGGTTCCCACCATTGAAAGTTAAAAATTCTAATAAGCGCGAAGAATAACTTGTTATGATAGAATTCTATAAATAAATATTGAATATTTAACTAACAGAAAAGCTCAAGAAAAATACAATAGAGGAATTATTCATTTTAAAAAAATTTTTTTTTACTTATTTTTAATTACAATGCTAACATTAACCTGACGACAAGATAAAAGTAAAATATTGTTAATACTGTTAAATATTGTTCAAAATTTAAATTTAAATATTTAATCTCAAAAGCGGCTAATATACTAAAAGAATGAGAATAAATTACGGAAACTCTTCTAAGTAATCATTATAATGAATAGAAGACATTATATAAAACAGTATCTATTGTATTTTTTGCTAGTAAAATATTCAATATTAAAAAAATACTATTTGTATTTGTTTTTTATTCTCATTCGATTTGAGAATTTTGTGAATTTGGGTTTTCATACTTTATACGCTTTAATACCTATATCTGTGAGGAGGCTATCTATATAAATAAAATTAAGGTTTTCTCTGTATATTGGTCAAAATCACGCCAAATTTTGGTTGCATATGTTTTAAGCAAAGTTATGAATGTTTTCTGTCTTTTGTTCTCAATTAGCATAAAAAACCTGCAGGTATTTTTATGAAATTTCGTATTTCGATCAGATGTTTTCCAACTTAAAATGATTGCTATAGAACATTTTGATATTTGACCTCAAAAGGGTGTTGGGGGGGGGGGCGGGGGATATTAATGGAAATTATCAAATAACTCCGAAACTATTAACTCTACGGCAAATTTTGTTAAAAGCAAAGTTGTAGAGGGTTGACAATTTTTGTTAAAAGAAATTCAAAAAATAACTAACCAAAAGGGGGGAAGGGTCAAAAAATGAAAATTCTAGGCCTTTTTACCAAACTCAACCAAATTGTGTATACATAATCTGTGGGCCTCTAGGGATGTAGAAATGTAAAAATCGACTACTCGTTATGGGGGGAGTGTGAAAAATAAAAATGTTAGACTTTTGGATCAAATTTAATCCAATTTTGTAGACCATCAATACAAAGTAGGTAAATACATCAAATGGAAAAAGAATCCGGATTAGTGAGGTTAGGAAGGTGATCAGAGTTACGCCAAGAGGAGAAAGTCCAGAGGGCATGTATAAAGATCCAGGTGGGAAGGATAGGGTTGGTGGGTTGGAAGGGGATTAGAAGAGCCTGACCTTTGCTTATATTTTGAGTATAAAGACAATTAATGTCCAAATTACAAACAAAAAAAACAGATCCACATATATATATATGTGGATATATATATATATTTTTTTTTATATATATAAAGAATCGAAATTATCAAAATTTTCAATGCTAATTACCTTGTTTTGTATTTAATTTGTCTTTTTTTAATCCCGCATAGAGGTTTTTCTTCAGTAAGTTGTAAAGGACAAGTTTTTAGGGTTTGAGGGTTGGCGGGCTTTCGGGGTGGGGATAAATAGCGGAAAGATGCGAAGGGTTGAAACGCAGACACACGCACACACATACACACAGTGAAGGCTATGGAGATGGAGACAGGGAGGCTGCAATGATTAAACGCTAATATTATTCCAAGAGAGAGAGATATAGATATATAGCCACAGCCTGGTCCATTACACACACAGCCTCAGGCGTGGCCCTAGGTGGGGGAAAACACATCATTGAACAAAAGCAACATTTATTATCACACGAGAACAACAAGAATAATATTTAATCATTTTTTCCCAGCCCCCAAGTTAGTTTATTTCTTTACTTCCCTACCCCCACCACCCCTCATTTCCCTTAATACCTAGACAGACAGCACATTACATCTATAGTTTATTTCATTCATAAAAGTCTCTGGAAAATGGAATTTTTTATCCTGTAGACAAATTAATTTAAATTTGATGTATCTTTTGTTGATAAATATTAATTTTTAAATTGCTGGATAAATTAAAAATTTCAGGGTAGTAAAATGAAAATACTTGCTTGGGAAAATATTAAAACTTTTTAGAAAAATTTATATATACTTATATATATATGCTTGAGTCCCCCATTGACTTAAATGAATTTAATTTAAAAAATTCTCATAAATTTTACATCATATTTTTTTTTAATTAAATATTTATTTGAGTTTCTTTATTAGTGGCATTTGAGAACGAGCTGGATTGAAATATAAAAATTCAAACTTTTTTATATTGAAATTTTGAGATTTTATTTTATTTTTATTTTATTAATTTTTTTTATGATGATGAGATTCAAGGAGAGTAGAGGATCAAATAAATAAAAGTAGACTTCATTATAGTGTCATATCAACAGCCTTAGAAAGTCTTGATTAAAAGCAAAATGTTGCGATTGATAATGTGTTAAGACAACACTTAATTAAATGATCCCTTACCCTTGTCAAACAAAGTGGATCATTTAATAAAATTAATTTATTTGATCTTTTACTCTATCTTGGAAGCTCATCATCACCAATTATGAATCTGAATTGAGAAAAAAATATTTAAGATTTAATAAAAAATATCTTGGTTATTGGAAATAAGGACAGTGATTTAACGAAAACTCTTTTTAGCTAACTTAACGGCGTTTGGTACTTTTATTTCTAATTTATTCAGGTTGGCATTAATAAAATGAACTGCAACGGATCGTTGCTAAACTTTATCCAAATTCACTTGAAATATTAATATTAAACTCAACTTATCTGGTTGTCTGTTAGTCTCTGTGTTAGTCTCAAAACGTTTTTTAAAAATCCAAACGTTTCAACAAAGATTTTTCTCTTTATTAATGGAAATTTTGAAAAATACTTTAATAAATAATATCATGAAAAAAACATATTTAAAAATATGTTTAAATAATTTATTTGTTTTTAAAGCAACCATTTTTTAAAATTTCCATTGATAAAGAAAGATTTTCTCCAGAAATTTTTGGATTTTTAATAAACGTTTTGAGATTCTTTTTATAAAAGAAACGGAAATCAATCAAAAAATGATTTATTATTTCAACTGTGTATATTTATTTATCTCAAGCAGAAGGCAACCTAATTGATTTCTCTTTTTGAACATATTTTATTTTATTCTTTTACTCGATCTTAAAGGGGGCAAGTGCCATGTTTGCCCCCTGAGGACAACACACATGCTCATATTCAATATTGAAGTTGAGAAATAGTGTGTTATTTGTATTAAAAATGTACTTTACTCAAATATATGTATAATAATATTTGGCTTATATGAGATTTTGAAAGCTTCCCAGCTAGTGGCTATTTAATAGTATATCGGCCACCCCTGTTCTGGTTTTTATTTTGATATTTTAATAAAAGTAAATTCCTTTTAAAGACTAGAAAACAGATGTCAACGCAGGGCTGGAGACTAATAGCCCAGCAAATCTCTATCCGTCCCTTAAATTCTTGCTAGTCTTTTTCCGGATGGGTTTGGGACCGAGGGGGCGGTTACCACAAATGACGTCGCCAAATGTCCGCCCAGCCCTTTTTAAATCAAATTTATCGAGAAATTATGCAACAGCATCCCTTGAGGCAATAAGTCGCAGAGTATTTTTTATTTTTTAGGTAATTAATTCAACTCTACAACTACTAATGAAACTTTTATTGGAATCTCGGAAAATGAAAAAAAAAACTCTAAAATATATTTAAATATGTTCGAGTTCTATGTTTCTTGTTACAATTGTATATTTTTGTTAAATGCATCAAAGTGAATTTAAGGGCAAATTAATTATAATATGTTTATATTCATGTTCTAAAGAGGATACTAGTAAAGCATGGCTGTAGCCCGAGGGGTGAGGGGGGTATAGGGTGTTAACCCCCCCCCACTCTCTGAAATGTTGAAGTGAACATTCCTAAATAAAATGTTCGATAAAAATTTAATAAAAATAATACTCTGATAAAAAAAGAAATATGTCAGGGAGAAAATGTCTCTTACTCCTAGGAGTAAGTATATCCATACTTCTCTAACCCCTCTGTGGGTAGCTAACCCCCCCCCCCCGCCTAAATTTATTCTGGCTACGACTTTGTAGTAAATAAATTGCATTCCAATATTAAAAATATTCATTATGATGTGGGCAGTTTTTAAAAATAAATGTTGAGGCTTTAGATCAGTAGTTTTCAGACATCTTATAATAGCGTAAATCAAACTGTTATAAATCTAGGTATAGTAGTGTTTAGTATATTAGTAATCACTACTATAATAGTGTTTAGTACATTAGTAATAATTTGTACTAAACACTACTATAGCTAGATCTATAACTGCTATAAATCTAGCTATAGTAGTGTTTAGCTTAGCAAGATTTATAACTGCTATAAATCTAGCTATAGTAGTGTTTAGC
This sequence comes from Forficula auricularia, assembly GCA_024734495.1. Lineage (NCBI taxonomy): Eukaryota > Metazoa > Arthropoda > Insecta > Dermaptera > Forficulidae > Forficula > Forficula auricularia. The sequence goes on from JALMQS010000108.1 coordinate 369,681, forward strand.
TAGATTTATAACTGCTGTAAATTTAGCTATAGTAGTGTTTAGTACAATAGTAATCATTTGTACTAAATACTACTATAGTAGTGTTTAGTACATTAGTAATCATTTGTACTAAACACTACTATAGCTAGATTTATAAAAGTTTGATGTACGCTTTTATAAGATGGCTGAAAAACTACTGATCTAGACCCTCAAGATTTATTTTAAAAAACTGCGCCTAAATCAAAATGAATATTTTGCCTATAAAAAAGTAATCATTTGTACAAAACTAGACTTAGAGTTTATAGGTAACGCTAGAAATTTTCTAATAAAGGATCGAAACTACTGAAATTAACAATTAAGGTTTTTTTCAAAAACCTGATACTTTATCAACGATTTCTTTAAAGTCTTATAAATCTACCTAAAGTAGTGTCAACACTTCTCTTAGTTTAGTACATTAGCAATTACTTGTAAAATACTATAGTTATACTAAAGATGATCTAATGAAGGAACGAAACTTGGGAAATAAACAATTAAGATATGATACTTCATTAAGGGCTTCATTGAATTGTTATAAATATACGTGCAGTATTGTCAGATCATCTCTTAGTATAGTACATACATCAGTAATCATTTGTACAAAAGTTGTTGAAAGCAAATCCAATTAGTTTGGGTGGTTAATGTTGCTTATTTATTTATTTTTTTGTTTGTTCTCGGTAAACCCCATGAATGAATAATAAATAGCTAAAGGGGAGAGAGAATAAAGCTTTCTCTAAAGGGGTGGTTTGCGGAAAGGATTCACAAGTAGGGGGTTTTCTAGTTCCGATGGAATGTTTACGGAAATCACCCTGAATGTATTTAACTGAGTTTTTTTTAAGATTAACGACAAAGTGAGAGCATCATTGCCCACCCACTCGCGAAATGACAATTTTTCAAACTATATAAACGAGTTCGGGGGTTCCCTGGAAACGATGAAAGGCAAGTAATTGATCCATTCACAAATTATGCTTTCTGCAATCTTAAGAAATTATGATGACCATATCTTTTACAACAAAAGAATAAGAGACGCAGACATATTTCAAATCCAATTCAAAGAAAATAAGCCTGACACGTGCGAGTCGGACTAGTGTTCCGAGTGTTCAGTATCTTATTTCTTCCCATATAGCTGAGACATCAAATTCATTATTATTTGTCGCTCATGAGGAAGGAATTAGAAATTTGTGAATTTTTTCATAATTTTAAGTCTTTCCACTTCTAAACGGCGAAAGGTACGAAAATCACCTTAAATGGCTACTTTGGAGCTTTCTCATAAAGTTATTTTAATATAAATTAGTTAATACAAAGGTCCAGATTACTAATAGAAAGTTTTTGGCCAGATTTCAGCTTATTAGCTACACCTGTTGTAAAACGATTAGATTTTATTTTTATTTTATTTTTTTATTTTTACAATTAAAAATTTTGAAAGAATAAAGATTTTAGATTTATTTAATATATCCATCAAGTTTTATATTAATCAACCTTAAATTTGATGATTGTGAAGAAAATGTCAATGATGGAACCAAAAAATAATTCTTTTAAATGTTCTTTTTAAATTATTATATATATTTAAAAATATACAGCTTATATGAAAATTTCGAACTCAATACTTAAGTCGAGTGTACCGAGTAACATCTAACCAAGATATTCAATCTTGTCAATAAAATGAATTTTAAGGATATAACTTTTTTCTTATGTTTAATTTTGTTTTTGATATTTATTACTGAGTTTATTCAATAAGTTTTGAAAAAGTGTCCAAAATCGCGTAACATAAAAAGATTCATAAATTTGATATCCTCGGAAATATAGTCGTCGTAAACAGCAAAAGTATTAGAAATGATCAAAAAATTTAAACTTTGAGAATATAGAACTCTCATAGATAAATTTACTTTAAATTTTATTTTTTTATTTTTATGTAAATGAACCATGTATGTCATATAATTTCTGAGTTAATTCCACAGATCTATAAATTATTTGTAATTTTAGAAAAAAGGGTAGTGTAGTTGGTAAACTCATTCTTAGACTATAGAAAGATCGCAAGCTCGAATTGTGTCTCGTGCTCAATTTCATTTTCTCGTTTTTTTCAAAAATAATAAATAATTTCAAGATCTGTAGAATTAACAGTCATGAATTATTTAACAAATTAAATGCCTACGCGGTTCATATACTTAAAAATATTACTTTAATGATGTTTATATATCTATAGCAGTTTTGAAATGTTTTAATGATATATGGGGTGGAGCTTTGAATTAAGAAAAGAAGAAAAAATACATTTTAGGGGTTGAAATTAGTTTACGGTACGTGTGAATGTTAGTCTTGAAAGGGTAAAGGTTAGTATTTATTAGAAAGTCTGATGTGGGAAGAGAGCTTTAGTCTCTAGAAGTCATAAGGGTAATCGAGTTAGTGAATTAGTAAATTTAGATTTGAATCTTACTTGATCGCTAATGAGGGTTGAATTTTTGAATATCGTACAAATAGGGGTCCTTATAATTTTATTTTTATTTTATTCGATATACGGGAGTTATCCCAGTTACAATATACATTTTTATACAATAAATCAACAATTTAACAAAACTAAAATACTAATTTATAGTCTTAATTATTTTTATAGAGAAAAGTTTGCGGAATTTAACATAATGTAATGCATTTATTTTTATTATAATTATATTATTTCATTTAAATTGAGTAGGTAACAATTATTTTTATAGATAAATTTAACAGAACAAAAGTCACATTAATAGATAGATAAATAGTACACAGATAGATCTGATAACTTGAGAGAATGTTTGGAGATTTTTCGTTTTGAAGTTAAAATTTACTTCAAGTCTTATTTCGAGAAATGATGAGTTAGGGGTTAATGGGCCTTTCGAGACCTTTTCATTAGGTTTTGGGAATCAAGGATCACCCTCTTTTATTTCATGACGGAATCTCGAACCCTTTCCTTGCTTCCGTCTTTTTAATCATATCCAGATTATTATAAATAAATTTAGTCGGAAGGCACATTTTCCCTAAATACTTACAGTACTAATAAATGTATTATGCCCCTAGTACAATAATCTCTAAAGTGTGGTTCACAAATTAGGGGATGGCGGCTAGCCAGAGCATGAATTCCCTTAAATATTTTTATTTATTTATTTATTTATTTATTTATTTATTTATTTACTCATTCGTGTTTAGAAATGTTTGAAACCTGGAGAAATATCATTTTCAAGTATGATTTTGTCTATAAATAAAAGTAGGTACCTGGAGGCACCGAGCGATGCACGGTAACCCTTGCCCCCCCCCCCCAAACCACACACCTCGCCCCCACCACTGCACCCCCCCCAACTGCGCCTCCCACCCCGGGATCCCTCACAGCTGCACCCCACCTCCTGCACCCCCCACATCCATCCCCACCCCCACCCAGTTTTTGCATTTCTATCTTTCTAGTGCTCCACATATTATGTGTATATTTGTTTGCTCGTACACCAATTTGACCACATTCGATCATATTGATAAACATTATAAAAAAATAAATAGGAAAATAATAATAAAAAAAAATAATCGTATAGGATCTGAAACAAAAACATAAAATTAAAAAAAATATGTCTCTATATTCTAATCTGACATCCAGCGAGTCATTTTTTTTTTATTGAGATTTTCATCTATCAATAATTACTTTAATTAAGAAAAAATCAATTAAGATGAATTTTGATGAGGTCCAGACCTAGCCAGATCTTTTTTTCATCTTCAAACTTGTTTCATCAAAATGATTGATTCTTTGACTTAAAAATTTTAATCTTGCTATCTATTAGATGCGATTACATTTTGCTGGGCAAACCAAGTGACTAATAGTCTTAAAATAGGTACATTTTAGGTTGATATTTTCTCCATTTTTAGTTGTTATTTAAGCGTAAAAGTAACATGATAAACAGAATTGATACAAGAAAAAGTTGCACCAAAAAGTACCTACAACTCCTCTAGTTCGCGGAGGGTCCTTGTATTGAGAAAAGAAGAAGAAATTTCAGGGTCGGAATTGAAGGTATCTGTGGATGCGAGTCTTGAAAGACTGAAGGTTACATTTAGTAGCTGGGAAGATGGATGCGAGTTCTCTAGAAATCATAGGGATAAACGAATTGGCGTATAGATTTGTTAAGATAGTATCTAATTTAATTGCGAAGGAGTGTATTGAATGTGAAAAAATCCTATAAGTAAATGTTTAAAACTACCGTTCATGTTTGCGTTTGATTGATAGTCTATGTGTTTATATAACAAAGAATAACCTAATAGGTATCTATTTATCTAAGAGAGTAATTTGAGCTTGAGGTTTGGTGGTAGGTGTGTTGATATCTCCGGGGTAAGGGTGAAGAAGTGTCTTGTGTCCAATGAGAGGGATGCAAGAGCAACCGCCCCAGGAACCCTATTGGAGTGTTTTGGGGCGCAGTCGGGTTTGCGCCTTCGGGGGAGGCGGGTCACACTTGCCCGCAAAATTTTGGATTCGGCAGTCAGTTGGTTCCAAACATGCGGACCAGAACGGACAAATATTCCGATTGGAGATCAAGATCATCAAGGGCTTGAAGGGTGAGTTTCCTTGTTTGTTTCTTAATCAAAATCAAAAATTAAAAAAAAAAAAAAAAAAAAAAAATTGGATAATATAACAAATACCTTTCAAGAGAAAAAAATAATGTTTTTCATGCAATAGATTATAAATTGTATCTACTACTTAATATAAATATTTTGATTTATTTGATATTCAATTATGCAGCCTTTCTTTTAATTTTATATAAATTATCATTAATGGGAAATTTTGATTTATATTAATCAAAAGCAAGACATTTGAAACTATAGTGTCATATAAACAATTTAAATTTAAATGAAGGGAATAGTTTAAGATTTTTTTTAGTATTAATAATTTATTTTAGTAGTTACTTATATTTCAAATATTTCAAGGACTTTTTAGCACCTTTTCTTCAGTGGATAACCACCACCAATGTACTAATTTCAACGGTCAGACAAATAAAATAAGAGCAGACTTAGAGAGAAAATATAATCAATCTGCTTTTATTTTATTTGTCTGGACTGATGAAATTGGTACATTGGTGAGTTGGTGATTATCCACTAATGAAGAGGTGCTGAAAAGTTCTTAAAATTTTTGAAATTTAACTACTAAAATAAATCAATAAAAACAAGTATTAAACAATACCCTTCATTAGTACACACCAAACCAGATAAATTAACTACAAAAATTTGATATATTAAAGTGGTAGACACCATCTACCATATAATTTGTACTTTATGAATTAAAAAGCGGTGGCAAAATTTTAATTTTAAAAAAAGCGACGGGATCACATACCATTGAATAGTTTTTTCATGGGGTATCCAAATGAAGAATTTTATAGTAATCAAAATAATATCTATCTAAATTAATCACAGTGAGTTATACTTGAATAGATTTTTACAAACGAAATTTCAAGTTTTTAGCTTCAATAATTCCGAAGAAATCGTGAAAAACGTGTGTGTGTGATTTTTATTTTTTCTTTCTCTTCCTTTTCACTTCTTTAAAATTAAAATTTTTGGAAATATTTCTTAGCAAGCGTTTACGACTTAAAAGTACTTAGTAACCAAACCAAATTTCAAGCTTCTAGCCCTAGTAAGTACTTCCGGAAAAATCGTGATATCAAAAATGAAACCGTGATTTTACTTATTTTTTGTTTTCTGGTTTAAAATTTATTTCTTAGCGTACATCTATACAAATTTTAAGCTACTGAGCCCAAGAAAGTATTTTCAGAAAAATAGTGATATCTAAAATGAAACGGTGATATTAATTGTTTCTTTTGGTTTTCCCCGTTAAATTTAAATTAAAAAAAAAACTTCTTTATCGAGCATCTATTTCACAAAATGAACCTTATTATCAAATTTAAAGTTCCTAGCTACGCAGTATTTCTAAGGAAATCGTGATGAATCAATATATTAGTGTTATTTGAATTTTATATGTAGGTATAATTTGCTATGGCTTTTGCACCACAATTTGATAATAATTTCGAAGTAATATTGAATATATTAAAAAAATGTACTACATTTTATAAAAAAAATGTAATTTTCTCTGAAGTTTAAAAGATATTTTTAATGTATTTATTTTAAGAAAATCGGTTTTAACCAAATCTATGATTTTTGTTTCAGTTTAAAATTTCAATTCGCTAAGATTCAATGTTTTTTAAGATATTTTTACAAACTTACTAATGACTGAAAATTATCTTGCTTCATTTAGAGAACCTCAAAATTATTTAAAAAGAATTTTAGTTAAAAATTTAAACTTGAATTTTTGAAGTCATTCCTATACTTTCACAGTTTAACTTAGTTTCTGTAAATTAGTGTAAAAATTGAATGATCACTAAGGAAATGATTTTTTTTTTAATTTGAAACAACAGTATGTTAGGAATATTTTAATTGAGATGGAAATATTTTTTCAGCCAGATAAACTCTATTCAAAAAAAGGTTGAAATTTTATAATTTTTAATAAAATATAAAAAATTTTTATCTATTATATTCTTGAAGGTATCTTAATTAATTACTTCAATTTTTTACAGACTAGTAGAAGAAAAATTAAGAATTTTTTTTTTAATTTTCTCTACTAGAGAAAATTAAAATAATTGATTTATTAGATAGGAAACACGAAATGTGTATTATGTTTTTAATAAATAAAACAAATTTACTTTATTTTATCTTGTATTATAATCTAACGATAGTTTCAGGTGATTAAAATTATGCTCATGCGCATTTCAGTAACTAAAGATATGTTCTAATTATAGGTATATAATAATTTCGAGATCGTGACGTTTGATCAAACCAATGACTTTAGATTCATGTCAATCAATAAATTATTTTAATATTATGAATCAAATAATGTTATTAAATGACCATAGAAGTAAATATATAATGTTTCACATCTTGTAAAATTCTAATTTTGAAACAGAGAATCAAAAAAAAAAAGGTATTATGATAAATTAATTTAATTTTCCAATTATAAAATTTTTATATTTTCAATGACACTCTTGGGTTAATCCATATAAGTACGTGAACTTCCTTTATTAAAAATTTTAAATTTCCCGAACTAAGGCGAAATTAGTCAAATAATAAATAAACATGTAAATATAAAAAATGAATAAAAAATAAAATAAATTCATTTCATTTTATTTTTAATTCTTTAGGGGAATTAATAAAAAATTAAAACTAAAAAAATATAATCCCCGAAACTCATAATTATTATATAAATATTTTAATACCAGAACGAACTTTCTACGACTTTCTTTGTTCTTGAATAATTGTCGCGGATATTACAATCCAGAAACACACACAAAGACATGCATCAAAATATTGTGGGTTTCTCAACGTTGCAGACATTTTTATTCACAATGAGCAAAACATTTTTTGAGTGAATTCAATTATAGGGTCACCCGACAGGCAGGTATCCAAAACTTCAAAGCAAAATTTTAATTTTTCACTATATTTTAGTCTATAACTTATAGTAAGTTAAAATAATGTAATTGTCTCAAAAATTCGGATTTGAATATTTATCAAAAATGTACAATTCGAGGTTCATAGAATCGAATGAAAACATTTTTAAAAGGAAATCAATGAGCGTATCCTGAGCATGGTGCAGATAAATATATAGTATATCCGAGGGGTGAACCGCGATTGGAATTAGGTGTACACCGTATTTGGAATTATGTGGAATTTTTTGGAATTCATTAGATAATAGACCTTCATCTATTGTCTTCTACTTGGAAATGAAAGTGGAAGTAGGTGTACACGATATTAGGTCGCGGTTCACCTCTCGAGTATATCTATCTACTTCGTATATATAGATGTATATTTTCATAGATATATAATAATACATATTTTATTTACTGGCGACTCTAGTTTCGAAGGCTTTGACTTCATTTTAAGACTTATTAATTAAAAATATTTTATCTAGATATTCTTTCTCATGGGCACAAGTACCCGATTAAATGTAAATGAATTCATTCTCTTTCAAACAAATACTAGAAAGAAAACTCACTAAAAACTACTTTTTATCTTTACATGGAGTTAAAAGAAAAAGGGGAAAAAATGGGGGGGACTCATGTTTTTGAATAACAATTATAAATAAACTAAAATTTAACCAAAATTGAGTTTCAACTAATTTGTATACTTTAATGTAATGATTTAGTGTTTATTTATTTGATACCTCTTAATTCAATATTTTTATCATATTTTTGTTTTTACATAAGTACCTAAGACTAGTTTATTTTATTTAATATTTATTGTTTTTGTTGTTTTATTGTTGTTGTTGATTTTTAATAGAATTCTTTCAAATTGTTTATTTATTTATTCTTTTCTATTTGAGCACTCTCATCATGATCTGAAGAAATGAAAATCACATTTCTTCACTTTGATTATGACGAGACAATTTTCTTCTGGATCTAAACTCCCTTGGGAGGAAGTCGAGGACATGTATGTTCTCTCACTACCAGTCGTGGTGTCTTTTGTTTGGTCGCAGAGAGAATGCTCTGTAGAACCAACAGTGCACCTGGGTGGGATCAGAATTAATGGGTTCTGAATTTAGAATACATATATGAACGAATCTGTTATGGCTTTCTAGATGGGTATTTAATTCTTGAGATCAAATTTTGTGTAGAAGATACAAATAAATAAATCAATGAAAAAAAAGAAATTTTACTATTAATCTTGTTCTTTTTCATCTTGTACATTTTTAAGGAATGACAGATTGTTAGATTTTGAAGATAATAAAATTCTAAACAAAAATATCTCTAAAAAGAAGTTATATGTTCAATATTTAAAAAGTACTAGGGGTTAAACTAATTTTTTTATAAAATAATAAAATATCCTTTAGTATTATAAATAGCCGATTAAAAGATTATTTTGTCGTTAAAATTGACGGCAATTCTAATCCAGGCTGGTTTTAAAAACATAAGCCTCATCTGATTTTTTTTTTATTAAATTTTAAATCAATGTATTTAGTAATTATACATCCCACAATCCAATAATGTGTAATTCAGTTAATGATTTTGATATTGACTTGTTGGATTCAAATTATGTGATATTACAAAATTTGATGATTCTTATGTGGTTAATTATGACTGAACTGTGTTAAATTGAAAGTTTCTTTTTGCCGAGAGTAGCAGAATTTTTATAAATTAAAGGAAAAAATAAAAGAGTGTGTCTTATGCTGGAAAAATAAATTTTTTAATTTATTATAACGATAAATTAAATTTATTTTTTCTGCAGAAGACACACTCTTTTATTGTCTCCTTTATCTCTACTGTGTATTTTTAACGTAATAATGTGTTTTGTCGTGATGTTTTCTTGAATATTTTATATGACTTGGACATTGATTGTCAGTATATTCAAAATAAATAAATAAATAAACATTTTATCAGATATATGTTCGTCATTCATATAGAAATTAACAAAGAAATTTTATGCTTTATTTTCAGATGAAGTTTGTGGTGTTACTCAACGTTATCATCTTGATCTTTGCAATCATTCAAGCATCTAATCTTAAGTAAGAAATGTTTTTTTATTATTTAAACACCTCGCCCTTTATTAGATCGCCCAAATTTCGAAAATTATTTTTTCATATAGCCTTGAGAACAGGGGCGGATTAGGTATGGTCTTTATGAGTTCTATCAAAGAATCCCCTTGGTGGTGAAAAATATAAAAATAAAAACATTATAATATTTACGGAAAAATAATTTTTTTCTTACCCAGTTAAAGTTTAAATCGTTGGTTTTCAACTATTGGTTTAGAATAAAAGAATGAGGGTTTAAATAAGGTATATGCACCTTAGGGTAGTCCTTATTTGGGAATTTTCGAATTTTTATGCTTCACGAAGCTCATATGGTTCAAAATAAATATATAAAAGAAAATATCCTTCAAGTTTCAATTCTCTATCTCAATTTTAATCTGTGCCCCACAGCGATGTAAGTTTTCCAACTAAATAACATGGGGTTTTGGCATTGAAATTTCAATTTTTTATTCTATCCAAAGCAATGGTTCAAAAAATTATATTATATGATTTTGGAGTTACAGCTAGATAAATTTCGGATATATCTTAGTGTTAGTAAGTTATGGACTCCAAAATTATAATAGCTAAAAATCTGTAAAAATTCTGAAGGATAGCTACTATTATAAGGATAAAGTATACAAGGTTTCAAACTTTTTTTTTTTTATAATGATATTGATACAAGAAGAAGTTGCACCAAGAAGGTACAACCTCTTTAGTCCGTGGTGGACCCTTGTAACGTGAAGAAAAGGGGAGATTTAGGGATTGGGTAGCAGTCGAAGGTATCTGTGGATGCTGGTCTTGAAAGATTGAAGGTTATAAGTAGCTGGAAAGACGGTCGGGGGAAGAGAGTTCCAGTCTCTAGATGTCATAGGGATAAATGAATTGGCGAATGCGTTTGTTCGATTAGTATCTAGTTTAAGCGCGTAGGGGTGTTGAATTTTAGAATTTTTGATAATTCAATGCCAAAACCCCCATATTATATAGATGAGAAAATTATATTGCTGTGGGGCATAGATAAAATTGAGATAGATACTTGAAACTTGCGGAATATTTTCTTTTATTTATTTCGAACCATATGAGCCTCAGATACTATAAAAATTCGAAAATAAGGACCACCCTAATGTACATATATATAAACTTTCAACTCAGTCTTATATATTATTTATTATGAGAAACTTGTATTTTAGAGTATTAATAATTATATTAACTATGCCAATAAATCATCAAAAAATATAAATTAGATAGAACACGAAATGTTGGTCAATTGATCCATACTAAAATATATTTAAAAACTTGCAATTAATTCATTCCTTTTTTCATATGATTTAAATTGGCAAAATACCCTAAACAATCTACAATATCCTTGGAAATGTTGCGAATTTGTACGACAATCTGTGATTGAATTTTTCTGCTCAGTTGGGCAGAGAAGGCGTGTGAACAGGCACCTTCTCTGTGTGTTCTGTACCATGACCACCTGACCAGTGTTGCTGCTGGGGTACAAACAGCCTGGAGTGAATGCAAATGGCAATTCCGATACCACCGATGGAATTGTACTGCTAATTATGCTGGACCAGAGACCATGCTCCTTCAACTCCCAGCAGTTCAGTTGGGTACGTTTTTATTCTTATTAATTTACTTATTCTTTAATATACCGACCTACTTTGTTTAAAATTATTGTTATTCAAAAGCCTATATGTATACCGACTTGACCAGGCCTGGCCAACCTAAATCGCACTACGGACCGAATTGACGACCTAAAAATTTCCAAGGGCCGCACACAAATAAGAATAATTTTAATATTTTTTAAATATTTTTTTCGAGATCTGGCTTTATAACGGATTTCGTAATTAGTGATTTTTATTATAAGTAGTAAATTGTATTATAAGTGAAGGTGTTCAATCAGTGTAGATGTGAAAAAACCAATACTACAACCAGGTGTGAAAAGAAAACATGACCCAACAACAAAATGTACGTATTTGTATGGTAATTAACCATAATTAAAAATAGTTTTAACTATCAAAATTGTTTTTTATTTTATTTAAGTAATATTCAAAAACATAAGGTTTTTTAATATTTAACGCCTAATGATGCAACCCGCAATTCAAAGCGTTCGGTTTGAATGCATAATCTAGAACACACAGGCGAGCTCTATCTTTCTAATCTTCCCCTCCACTCTCTTTTTGATCACTATCAATTTCACATAGTGAGTCATTTTCATAAGATAAATAGTTTCAACTATCAACATTAATAGTCAAGTCACATACATCGAAAAATATTTCGAGTCTTATTTTAAAATAAAAAACAAATATCACTGGTAATTTCTTTCAGTGAGATATTTCTATTACATTTCGACCATTTTTAAATCAATTTCTCTTGTTGAAGTTTATTATTATTATTTTTTATGTTAATCTTTGTGCAATTATAGGGAACGCTATTTCTTTTAATTAATTTAATTAAATTTAAAATAAATTCTGAAATATCAGATTTAAAAGAAAAAACACATGCGGCCCGAGGGTTGGTAAGTCCTGGACTTGACCATAAGGCTGTATATATTTCGATTAAAATTTAAAAAACTAGAAAAATATAAGCTGATAAGAGAGAACACTAATTTTTAGATCATCAAGATGATGGTCTTGAGATTTTGTCTATAGATTCGATTAGTTTTGTTTTCATCTTATATTTATTAAAAAATAAATATCTACATCCCCAGAGGGTGGCCAATATTTTTTGAGCTGTTAAAATTTTGATTTGAATTTCGGAACAGAAAAATAAAGTTATCTTGGAGATCAGGGATGAGGCCACAAAAATATATTTGGATTTTTCGTATTTTTGTGGCCTCACCCCTAATCTTGAAGAGAAGATTTAAAATTTCTTAGTATTTATTTGAATCACAAAGTGTTGAGTTAAGAATCGCATTAACATATGTCTTAGAATGTGACCAGAGTTATTCCAAACATAAATATAATTACATTCTGTTGAAGTTTCATATTTAAAATGCTGCTTAAAATTATAACCAATACCAGTAACCAGACCGGGAGATATGAGCTGTCCTAGATTTAATTTTTGAAACAAAAAGGGTTGAGCTACGATTCTGAAATCTTAAGAGATCGTCCAATAATTTTGAGAATGTGAGGCAATTATATTTTCTTAGAGCTTTCATTCACATAATAATTTGAGAAACAAATAGAATTTAAAATTTGAAAAATCCCAAAATAAATTTTTAGGAATTACAATTTTTGATTTAGATTTGAAGAGATTTATTTTTCCTTTCCTTCGAAGCGGTTGATTCATACAAAAACTGGTTTCGTAATGGAAAACGACATTTAGTAAACAATTAAAAAATCTTCTATTTAAAAAAAAAAGATTAAGAATAAAGGAATTAAGACTGCTAAATAGACTTAATTAGGACTATTGTAAATATACGCTATAGTTATTTCTGACTTCGAACTGATACCTTAAATTAAAGATTAAGTATATTTCTCATTCCCCTTTACTGTGGAAGAAATATTCTTTTATGAGAGAAATTTTCTTAATAATTATGGGTAGCTAATACTAGTAGTACTAGGTCTGCAATGTTCTTAAATCGATTCAAGGGGAATTCAATGGGGTTGTCCTCTGTTTGATGCAAATAATCATATACCTATTAGTATATACTTCCTCCGTCCCAAATTAGTTGCTACACCTGAATATTTTTCTACTGATTTTTTAATTTTGTTTTAGTATTTTTCAGAGATTTTAGGTTGATATGGTATCAATTATTAATATTAGCTTGACAAACACTACCGCCTTAAGTACAGCATCTGTGCCAAATTAGTTTCAAAATGTTGCTTCGAACAATGTGTCCTAAAATATGCTAGATTTATGAAAGGTAGAAAAAAAATATTGAAATACAGCATTTAAATTGGAACTCAATTCTCGAACGAATGTAGCAACTAATTTGGAACGGAGGCAGTAATAAATATTTTATATATATTTGCATCAAACAGAAAACAACCTCATTAAATTCCCTGTACTATTCAAGGTTTGATGAGAATATATATTATTAGGGTTCGTAACAAAAATAATTAAGATTTGTTTCAAAGTTTTTTTATTGAAATAATAATAATAATAATAATTTCAACCCCATAACAAAATCCCCTAAAAGAGTTAACTGAAAGTGTCACTTTCCTAGATACCTACTGAATCAAAATGTATATTAAAATAAACCGGAAAGCTCATATGGTCTAATCTGTATCGTGAAAAATTATTTATCTTAATATTTTTTTTTTTTTTTTTTTAATGAAATCTAATGCAAGAAGGGACGCACAAGAAAGATGCAGCCCCTATGGAATTCGCGAAAGACCCTTGCATTACAGAACAGATGGGAAAATTGATCAATCAAAAGAGTGGAGGCGTAATATGATGTATAGGCCCTTAAAAAAAAGCCAAAATATGTAATATAACTAACAATTTAAGGAAAAAATCTATCATCATTTTGTTATACAAAAATTAAATTTTACTAGATGAAAATAAAACTTTTAATAAATAAATAATAGGTTAATTATTAAAATTTAAGAATTCGCTTTTTAATTATTTGTAATTTATTTAGTTTAATTATTTAGGGGTATTGGTGTTATATTATAGCGAGTCGAGAGGCTGCATTTTCGCACAGCGTGGGTGCAGCAGGGGTAGCCCATGCAGTGGCCAGAGCCTGTCGTCAGGGAATATTGGAATCCTGTTCCTGCTCCTCTCTTTCGAGACCCCACAATTTGAAGCCCGAATGGCTCTGGAGTGGCTGCGGGGATAATCTCCATTATGGCTACAAGTAGGTCATTTCGTTTGCCATTGTGATTTAGTATTTTCGTTATCATTCATGATAAATTTATTATATATTAAATATTTAACAATAAAGTGTTTGGGGCTCGATAATGGCCTTCGTATTCCGTTGCCAGTGTTTCCGTATTAATTAATAGTAGAGATGGAACTTTTCTTTGAGGTGTTGCGGAAATTGATTATTTACTTGTTGGTGAGTAATAAGAAAATAGTCTTAAGTGTAGGACTTAAAACATCAATGTGTGATGGTGTTTATTGGTGAACAAAATATACATATTTTTGTTTCTGGCTGTTGCCCCTTCTTCAGCACATAAGGAGTACAGAAATTTGTTTAATGTGTGATCTGTTGTCTTTTTACATTATAATTGTCATGGTAACAATTTTTCAGCAAAATTGCCTTTGGCATGTTTCTAATTACGAGAAAAAAAGAGAGAAGAACACAAAATGACATTTAATTCTACCTTATCAGCACTCTATGTTACACATTTTTGGCCTTTTCGAAAATATAAAAGGTCCATGGCTTGGAAAATATAGGCAATTCATTAATTATGTTGTTAGAAAGGAGCCCCAATTGATTTTTGACACTGCTGAGATGTAATTGTATACAATTTTGGTCCTGTGTGTGAAAAGCAGAATTATTTTACTTTTATGAATGGAGATTGTTTGAAAATACATTGATGTTTTAAGTCCTACACTTAACACTGTTTTCTTATTACTCACCAACAAGTAAATAATCAATTTCCGCAACACCTCAAAGAAAAGTTCCATCTCTACTATTAAATATTTAAATATATTGACAAAAATTGTTTTAAGTATTTACTCTGAGTTATTATCTATCTGTATACTAGGTTTCAAAAGAATCGGTAGGCAGTTTATGAAATTAGCCTGTTCATTCGATTTAAGCCCACCAATTTTATTTTCATGTATAGATGTAAACATTATTAAATACATATTGAATGTATTATTCTGTTTAATTTACGTGCTTAGAGCTGAACTTATCTATATTAATGAAGAAATAATTGAAAAGTTTTTATTTTGCCGAGAGTAGCCGAGTTGTTGATTCATAAAGAGAAACAAAGTTTTTTAATGCTAACTGGCTTCTCGGCTAAGTAAGAGCAAACATTTTTTCAATATCCTCGCGAAACTGACCCCATGAAAAATAATATTTCTAATTAAAAAAGCTTGATGATGAGGGCCAAGCCTTCGAAACTATAGTCTCAAACAAATAAATAAAATATATACATTTATATATTTGATATATGTGCCCATAATTATGAAAGTGGACTAAGTCAAAAAATTAAAAAATTTGTTTTTTCATATTTTGTGTTCCATCCATTTAAAAAGTACAGTAATAAGATGTCGGTTTTGAAAAATCGCATAAAATTGAACCGTTAAGTGGATTTCTAGTTGTCTCATTATATAGAATTAGAATGTTGTATATTTTATAAAACTTTAAATATCTCGAAACTAACAATCAATGACTTAGACCACTTTCATAATAATAGGCACATATATGTGTGTATGTTTATTTGTATCAAGCAGAAGACAACATCTTTGTTTCTCTTTATGAATGAAGAAATATAATTGCCTTTTGAAGTATGTATACTTTATACTTATTAAAATTTGAGGAAGTGAAGCCAAAAAATAAGAAAAAGAATTATATTAAAAAATTTAAATTGGATGTAAGAGGGACCCAACCCTGAAGAAAGAGCACAGAGTGTTTTTCGGTGGGCAGAAAGGCGAATTTTTATTAGCAAAATAATGTAGGTATTTATTAAGGGGCAAATTTAATTTCTATGAAAATAATGTAGAAATTTATTAATATAAAATATTTAAACAATTTTGTATCTGTGTTAAATAAATTTCTAAAATATTTTATATTAAATATTCATTCACATTCAGAGTCAAATCGAGGAGGGGGGGGGGTTACGTCTTTATGAAAGACCTAAGATATGTCTTGACAGACCCTTGCATTACCGTAAAGAGTGAAAAGGAAGGTGTCTTTTCACCCTTGAGGGTTTTATAGGACTGAGAATTGCTAGACTTTTAGGAAAGAAGAAGGCAGAGAGAGAGTTCCTCTCCATAAATTTCAGGGATAAACGTTTTTGCGAATAAATTGGTAAAGTACTTCACCAATTCGTCGATGTTACAATGATTTACTCCAAAATCATAAACGGGACAAATAAATAAATAACAACTTCATTAACCAATAAAAAGAAAATTGCAAAAAAAATGTTTAACAATTTCAAATACTTGGACCTCGAGGCCCGAAGGTCCCACCACCGAATAACCTTTTTTTTTTTTTTTTAAATTTTACACATTTATCTTGAGTCGCTTTATTTTAACAATGGGAAAAATTAAGAAAAATCCCCCATAAAAGGGACAAGCATTTTTTATATTAGAAAGCTATAAAAATAAGTATGCCATTTTAAAATATTTCGGTTATTTAAGCAGAATTGGACAGAGTAGTGGTCTCTGTAATTTCCTTCAGATCAAATTTGGGGAATTTCTTCATAATTAATTGTGAAAGGTTTCAAAATCCTACTTAATAACATATGGAAAAAAGTATGCAAACGATGAATCACATCATCATTAACGACTGCCCTACTTGAAATTTTGAAGGATGGCTTCCCCCGAGGGGTGAACCGCGACCTAAAATCGTGTACACCTACTTCCACTTCCACTTTCATTTCCAAGTAGAAGACAATAGATGACAATAGATTATCTAATGAATTCCAAAGTAATTCCAAATAATTTCAAAGACGGTGTACACCTAATTCCAATCGCGGTTCATCCATCGGCTTCCCCCATGCATCAAGCGATACCTAATCAAACTGGACTTGGAAATTTAAAGAAACGAAAATTTGTCTTATGAGATAATAATAATATAAAAATCAATCTAATAACTAGCTCCTATCCCACCAATATGTCTTGATTAAAATGAAAGTAAACTATTTTCGAAACGTCAACAATATAAATTTGTATATTTTTTTTTTTTTTTGGCTTTTCGGCCATGTTAGCCATAAGCCATTTACGATACTATTTATTTTTATTTTTAAATTTGTCTCTACCTGGGGGTCAGATTTTAGCCGGATGCCTCGAGCCGGAATCGAACTCGGGTCCTCTTGGTTAGCTGGCTGACTTGCTACCGCCTAGCCTACCCGACCCCCCATAAATTTGTATATAATTGGATATCTTATTTTTTGATTATTTGACTTCACTGCCAGTAATGATACATTTCTTCAGAAATTAATCTCATAATTAATAATTAAATAAATAAGAGCTGAGCCTAGAAAAAAACCTTGTGAATAATAACTTGCTATTTTTATTTTATTAGTTTAATTTTTTTTTTTTAGGTTTAGTCAAAGTTTTGTAGACGTCGTGGAATGGGAACGTAAAGATACCCAAACAATTCAAGATACTGCGACAATATCCAGAACAACAACAAAACCTCCAAAAATAAAAACTCGACCCCAGGCTAGGAGACTGATGAATTTACATAACAACGAAGCTGGAAGAAGGGTTCGTTATTTGAATCTCTTGATAATACTATTTTTTGGATTTAGAGAATAAAATTGGGGATTTATTTTTAAAATAAATAATGTAAAAGCAGGTAATTTAATTCTAAAAATTTAAAAACATTGGGAACCGTTTTTGAGAACTTAGACCTGAAATCTAAAGAATTAGAGTACAGTTGATCAATTTGAATGAAAACCTTGAACCTTGCACTCATATCTCGATTCGATAAACAACTTAAATTTTGAATTTCATATCCCTGAGATTTATCGTTTTTGAATTATCCTGATAGCTCCTGACCAACTAATTTTGGGGCTCTTTTGAGCTGTAAAGATACAAATTTTGGTTGAAACCTCGCATTCGAACTATAAAGACTTTCGAATATTACAACTTGAGTTAAAAGATTGAAAGTAAAATTTATAATGATATCATTCCAATATTTTTCTTATTCTATATATGGGGCATTCCATGCCAAAAATTTTAATTTTTGATTTCCTTCATTTTTGCAAATTTTTTAGTACCTATCCATCAAAAAACTCCTAGTAAATTTTGAAATTATTTTGATCACCGGTTTAAAAGATTTCGAATTTCGGGTTTTCGCTCATAACTTCTTCAAAAATGGTCCAAATTAAAAATTTTAAGACCGAGTTGTAATGGGCCTATAATTATTACTATTTTTTTTCTTCTTTCAACAAACTAAAATACTAATTATTTATTTTAAGCACCTGTTAACGATAAAAATCAATTCAAAATAACTAAAAAAAGAACTCAATACGAAAAAGTGGTTTTAATAATGATTAATAGCGAATAAATTTTTTCGAAATTTTCAAAAATCGAAAAAAATAGTAATTATCATAGGCCTGCTATCAACCCGATCTTAAAATTTGTAGAATGAATAGAAGTTCTTCTTCTTCTTCTTCTTCTTATTTTTAAACCTATTAAATTTTCAAACTCAAAAATCGCATATAAAATCACTTTAAATAATTGTTTTGTATTTTTTTCTAAAAAGTAAGTAAAAATCAAAAATTTCAAAAAAAATTTTTTTGAATTTGTATCATTTTTGAAGAAGTTATGAGCAAAAAACCGAAATTGGATATCTTTTAAATCGGTGATCAAAAAAATTTTAAAATTTACCAGGAGTTTTTTGATGGGTACTAAAAAATTTCAAAAAAATGAAGGAAATCAAAAATTAAAATTTTTCAAACAGTCCGATTTGGCGTGGAATGTGTAAGTGAAAGAAAAATGTAGTAAATAAGTACGGTCCAGAAATACCTGCTTTTACTCTACTTTTTAAATTGTAAAGTAGAAAATTAATTGTAGGAATGGTTTTGTTTTCTTTAGGCTGTACTTAAACTTTCTCGGGTCACCTGTAAATGCCACGGAGTCTCTGGTTCGTGTACTCTAGTCACTTGTTGGCAACAGTTGGCTCCATTTAGAGAAATAGGTTAGGATTTGCAATTTACAATTCCAGATTGTATTTCTAACCTTATTAAGTCCTAAACTGCTACTCACTAGGCGATTGGCTACGAAATCGATACGAAAGAGCATCACAAGTGAAAATGAATCGAAGAGGTCGTTTGATCGCAGTTTCGGCACGAGCATCCCGACCTGGACTCTCCGATCTGGTTTACATTCAGGTGAATATTTAAGCAATTATACTGATGTTCTTTTGGCCGTATTTTTGTTTTATTAGACCTTATAGGTAGATTAAATTATTCCAATATAATACTATAAATATTTAAAAGGATCGTAGGGAGTTGGACAAGAATTTAAATCAAAAGCTTCTTGATTAAATGGGCCAAACGTTTCGTCACTGATTAGCGACTTCCTCAGTGGCTTATTTAATAAACATATTTGTCAGGAGTTCTAACTACAAGAAAAAACACTCTATAGAGTTTGTCTTCACCGAATCATCGATTTGTTATCAAAACAATATTAAACATATAAAAAAACAATTGTGATTGTTCTTCGTTAGAATAATTATACAAAATAAAAAAAAAATTTCATTCACCATTTAATTTTAATTTTGTATAATTATTATAACGAAGAATAATCACAATTGTTTTTTTATATGTTTTACATTGTTTTGATATCAAATTGATGATTGGTTGAAGACACACTCTTTAGAATGTTTTTTCTCGTAGTTAGAACTCCTGACAAATAAGTTTATAAAATGAGCCACTGCGGAAGTCGGTAATCAGTACGAAACGTTTGGCCCATTTAATTAAGAAACTTTTCGTTTGATTTAAATTCTTGTCCAACTCCCTACGATCCTTTTAAATATTTAATTATGGATGCGAACAATGAAATAATACTATAAATGTTTTGAAGCATTGTTTTGCATCTTCTGTAGACACAAATTGAAAATAACCTCAATATTTCGTACATCGTAATATCAACGAATTCACACAAGCAAAAACAAATATAGTACACTTATTTCCCCTAAAAAGATTGTCTTTATCTATGTTAAATAAACTGAGTTGGCCATCCACATGACCTTACCATACACACCTGGCCCCCATCTTATATTTAATATTTAATAAAATAATTTATAATTATTTACGAAAGAGCCCCTCTTAATTTTGGGCCCATTAGCAATTAATAATATCTCCTTGTAATTGTTAGATATTATTTTAAATATCACCTTTCTTCGATTTTTGTTTGAAAATATTTTCAAAAATATATTATCAAATATTATACGAGTATATTCACCTTCGATGCTGTCCTGTGCAGTGGGCGATCAATCTAACTCTTTTCTTTCTCATCGTCTCCAGATGTTGAAAAAAGCTTTTTTGAGTGAATACCTATAACACTTGACATAAACATTAGTAGCACCCCCCCCCCCCTTTACTACATACTAATTTAATCATTAAGACGTATGTAGTAAACGAAATAAATCCCTTCAATTCGCGGAAAATTCAAATTTTATTTCATCCAAATCAAATTCTTATAATTTGAAATATCAGAATAAAATTCGAATTCTTATAATCGGACTTCGAGGGAGCTTGAAGACGTATGTATCAGTGAGAGTGGCCTTGATTTTTTGGAATACGGATAGAACGAGAGACCAGGACGAGCTGAAAGAGATCCTACCTAACATTTCCACTTGCCTCATCTATACAAGACTGACATATATTATAAATACCATGTTCATATTTCAGTATGTTTACCAACCAGGGGAAAAATGAAAAACCTTATTAGACAAGTGGTAAAATATTCGTGCCCCTAGCCACAAGGCAGCCGCTCTTCTTCCTTAGGCTATTCCTGAGGAAGCAACGGACAACCTTCTGGTCTTCATTCTAGTCCATAGAGCCACCTCAAACCCGCCCTCAAAGACACAAAGTCACCAGGCACCCATACCACCCCATTGTTCCATTTGAACAAGGCGTCAAGCGACGACTTTTCGGAAAGACATAAAACATGCAATCACATGCAAGAACCTGGACCTCAATCTTTAGAAATCTGATCGAATCGGTCACTTCCCTGATGATTGTTCATGGGTCCAACAAATGAGTGGCGTCGATTTTAGCTCTCTTGTAGGTCTTAATACTAAAATAACCTTACAACTAAATTGGAGGGCACAAGACAAAATACCATAAGAGGCCTAAAATGGACGACACCGCATTTGCTTTCTCCAAGAAAGAAATCAGAGGGAAGAGTGCAGGTCCCCAACACAGAAAGAGAGAACGTCATCGTTGGCATGGCATATTATCCCACCCTCCCTCTAAACTATATGCTCTATTGCATACTACATCTACTAAAACTGTGAATTTAATTTTAATAATTTCTATCACATTCTCTGAATCTAAGAATTAAATAGGATAATAAAATAGCGATGAATCCCATCGGTGGTCGAGGCGGTGAAACCTGAAAATCCCTACGCAAAATCTTATATTCTAATGAGTTCTCACTTTGTGAAGTCCTCCAAAATGGTTCCCTTGTTGCTTCACAGATGAAGATGAAATGGGGATCTGAAAATCCTAATCTGATTTAAAAATTGAAAAATTTCAAGAAAAAATTAAATGATTAGAATGATTTTAATTTATTTTTGATATTAAAAATTGTAAAAAATGAAAATCACTTTAAGCTATTGAGATTAATTTGATCTAAAATTGCATTTATGAAACATTTAATAGCCAAGTTATTTAATTAAAAATTTATTAAATGAATTATAATTGAAAGGAAAAACTTTAATATAATATATGAAAATAAGTTAACTATTACATTTACTGATTGTAGCTAGAGGGTTTGCTGTAAAAAAGAAAACATCCTAATTCTTTGCCTACTATAATCTAGCTATAAAAAAATCCCTTTGAAAGCTTTAACTAAATGCCATGCTAAAAATAGTTATACTCATGTTTGGTGAGCTGATATTCAGAAGATAAATAAATGTGTGGGATGTGACGAAAGACAGCAGCAAAAAAAACATCACCAAAGTGAAGATTTCATGAAAAAGAAGAGAAAGATAAAATTAGAAATTATATAAATCAATATTAAATATAATATTAAATGTGATTAAATAAAAATATAAAAATGAATGAAATTTAATTTATCAATGAAAAATTTAATCTAATCTATAATTTTTTATAAGAATTATGAATATAAGCATTGAAATAAGGGTGATCTAATTTGTAAGAAGGTTTGAGAGAGAATTAAAAATAATTAAATCTTGGTAATTACGAAAGCAGAAGATATAACTATAGTATAAATACTAACCTCGTCGTTAAAAGAAAAGGCTAAACTCGCAGGCAGCCGATGATCTCGTTGCTCAAGCGATTTTGTCACCTTTAAGAAAATTATTGCAAAATTAGTATACTACATATATATATCAAGAGAGGAACTTTTGAAATTAAACAATCTATAAATCAAATTAAATTTTTAATTCGATAAGAGAAGAAAATACTCTAATGACAAAATTAAAATTAATCAAAGAGATTGTCTAGATGTAACACTATATAGTAATAAAGAAATATTATTTTAAACGAAGTAATTTATATGTAATGTGAAAAGTGAAGAAGAAGAATCTATTTTAAAAATATCCAAAAAAATAATAATTTATTGGAGGAAAATGAAAAACTTTTCAAAGGCTCGACGCCCTCTTTACAAATTTATTTATTATTTATTAATTCATTGTAAAATTGAAGAAAAATTCTTAAGTATTATCTAAAAAATGGAAATTAAAAAAATTTGGCTTTTTTGGATCGCAACATGAACATATATCTCAACTCGTATAGCAGGATATGCAAGGGAAATCTGCTCCAGCGGCGATTGCTATTAGCACTTTGGGGATCGTTTTAACCTAATTTTTCGATTTTATTATTTTTTTTTTCAAAAGTAAAATTGAAAATTAACCAAATTTTGTCAGAAAATGCCTTTTACACTTCTTTATTGTGAGGAATTTTTTCAATTTTTTTGAACTTGTGGAACATTATGAAAAAATTAAAAAGGAATTTTCCCATGCACATCCGGCTATACCCTTTGGATCGCAGCTTAAAAAGGATAAGACTGGTTTACAATACGAGTTATTAAATGTTAACCCTAGTTAAAAATTTGAAAAAGTAAGAGAAACCAAAATATTAATAGTAGTGAGATAATTTATTTTTTTTAACTGTGATATTTAAAATATAACTAAAGAATGGGTAGAATAAAGAAAATTTTGGAAAAAAATCTCACCTGGAAGTCGCGTGTATGCGCGCAGAATCACTGGAGAGTCCCAACGGCGCGAGTCCTTGCTGGACAACGTTGATTTTGTCCTGGCGGGGTTCACAATTCAAGTCGCATGGGCTCAAGCGAGCATGGGATCATGGGGGGATTGAACTTTGGACCCTGCAATAAAGAGTACTAGTTATTGTACAAGCACTTAATAATTAAAAGGGAAATCCTATAAGTATCGAATTAAAATATTTCTTCCCATTCAAGCAAACAAGTTCGAGCTTGTTTACGAACCTCTCTCTATATACAATTGAATCTATTCTAATTCCTTTATTATAAACTCTAACTAAATACATGTATTAAAAGAAATTATCTTTTAAGATATCTTTTATATACCTATGATTGCTTTCTCTACTTATTCTAATCAAGCATTGCAAAAGCCGTATGGAAATAAATAGATTTTCGAAATATCTTTTTTAAATATTTTTGAAAATATATTAAAAATATAAAATTTGTGTTTTAAATTTATATAAAGTTTATTTTTTCTATATATTCTTAAAATATAAACTATTTTTATGTCGCTCTAGTATAAATTTTATATAAATTTAACACAAAAATTTTATATTTTTAATATATTTTCAAAAAATATATAAAAAACATATTTCGAAAATATATTTATTTCCATACGGGAATGTATACTAGTAAATGCAATTTTAATCTTAATAAAAAAAAAATGAAGAGATTTTTTATTACTGAATCCGCTCTTATGTATAATTTTATTACATGTCAGAGAAGATAAATTCACCTGGAAATCTAATAAAATCATCAATATCACCTCGGAATCAGTATAAGATCATCCCATGATTTTTTTCCAGAATGATCGAAATATAACTTTCAGCAAATTGAACTTTTATATACAAACTAACGCTGGGAAATAGAAATAAAAACCAAATAGTAATATCTATTTCTAATATCATATAATATTAATTAATTCAAAAAATGGCAAATAAGCATGATTAAATAATAATTAACAAAAATCACAGACACTTTTTACTTTACCATACAGGGTATGGTCAAGTATTGTAATCGTGCATGAAAAAAGTTGTTGTTTTTTCCTTCTTTTTTTTCAAAATATCTAAAAAAACGGCTCAAACTATTTCGATTAAAAAAATTGAGCGAAACCATGGCATTTCGCTCTACAAAAAAGCTCTAATAAGTGAACATCGAAAAAATTATAATTTTCGAGATAATAATTGTTTTGTCAAAATGTCTGTTAGTTAGTCTGTGCGTTACCAAATTTGTGTACGAGCTAGCTCAAAAACTAGTGTGAATATCGAAACCAAATTTCACACGTAGTTTTGGTCCATTGAGATTAAGAGCTGATTAGATTTTGGTGCATATCGACCCAAAATTAAGGGGGGTCGAGGGGGGTTAAAAAATAAAAATCTAGGTCGTTTTAGCAAACTCAACCAAATTTTGTATACATAATCAGTGGACCCCCAGAAGTCTAAAAATGCAAAAACTAACTGCCCGAAATAGGGGGGGGGGGGGTCGGAGGGTCAAAAAATGAAAATCTTGGCCATTTACCAAACTAAACCAAATTTTGTATACATAATCAGTGGGTCCCAAGAAGTCTTAAAATGCAAAAACTAACCGCCCGAAATGGAGGGGGGCGGAGGGTCAAAAAATGAAAATCTTTGCCATTTACCAAACTCAACCAAATTTTGTATACATAATCAGTGGGTCCCAGGAGTCTAAAAATGCAAAAACTAACCCCCCCCCTACATGAATATAAATAATTTTATTAAATATTAAATATAAGTGAGGGGCCAGGATGTATGGTAAAGTCAAGTGGATGGCCACATCAGAATACGTCAGCTTATTTACATATTGTAAAAAATATAAAAATGAGAAAAATCACAAAAAATACAATGTAACATTACACCAAAATATAGTATGATTGAATATTAATATTAAATAGTTAATATAAAAAAATAATAGTTAAATTCCTACCTTTAAGATGGTTAGAGCGAGGAGGTAACTCTTTACCGGGCGGCTGGCTGCGTCCCAACTGGCTTTGCTTCTTGACCTTGCGCAGATCTCCAATCCTTGAAATTAGACCAGCGTTGCACTTGATTGCCCGCAGATGTCTCGCACTATAATAAAATTGAAGGGTGGAAGGAATTATTTTTTTTTTTTTTAATTTTTAAATCAAATTTAAATTTATTTTGAGTCCTGAATTATTCTTTTCTTAAAAAATTTAAAATAAAAATGTTGTGTTAATCTCATGTTGCTTAACTACCGAAATATACGTG
Source organism: Forficula auricularia (assembly GCA_024734495.1). NCBI lineage: Eukaryota > Metazoa > Arthropoda > Insecta > Dermaptera > Forficulidae > Forficula > Forficula auricularia. Next base: position 395,535 of record JALMQS010000108.1, read on the forward strand.
ATTGGATTAACTAATATTATACATATACGATCACCCATTCAGATATTAACCAGCCCAGGATATCTGGGATAGCCGTTAAGAGATTCCACTAAGTAGGTAAATATGTGATTAAAAATGCCAAGTGACCACCCATCCATGAATGAACCACAGAGACCTTAAGCTTAACTTTGTTTTTTCTGCCTCCATGGCCGATTGTTTAGACAAGTTGAGACCCGTTTATAAAATTAATTCATGCTAATTATTTTAATATAATAATAAAAGTGAATGAGAAAGAGAGGGAAGATCTATAGAAGGCTATTTAATTACAATAGAATTACCCATTCAACATTTCTCCATTTGGGCGTCTTTATAATAATCGACACCAACAATAACTTGAAATATATTAAATAAAATAAATTTATTAAAAAAAAGGTCAACTTTAAGACATCTTCTTTACATATTACATACATATTCAGTTTATTCAATATATTTTATTTAATAAATTATGTATTTAATTTTATCGAAATCTTAGAAAACGAAATTATTAGAAAATAAATAAGTATCACTCTAAGAGATAGGATTATATGTATGAATAAAATATATAAGCTTATATGTACATTGGTACATATAATGTATGAATATAAAATCTAATAATTAAAAGTGTTAATTGAAAAAGTATATTTAATAAATATTAGATTAAATAAAATCTGAACTCACAATGCATGATGACTGCCTACCTAATCTCAAAGCTGAGCGAATAATGCAAACCATGGAGCCATTGCCAAAATGATTTCTCCAATCTGATGAATTATATTTGAGACACTGAAAATCGAAATATAATATTAGTTTCGGCATATTATATAATCGTTAAAAATTAATAAATCTCCAGAAGATAGAAAATTTATTAATGAAAAATTCAATCAATTTGTTCGTTAAGATTTTTTTCATAATTTTTCATACCAATACTTTTTATGCAAAATTTTTATCTCAATTCAATAAATATTAATATCGATTCATTAATTTAAAGTTGATTTCAGAATATATTAATAAAACAAATTCAAAGCGTGGCTTCGGTTGGCCTCCTTTCTATTTTTCTTTAATTTATCTCCCAACACTTATTTATTCAAAATTTTTGTCTCAATTGAACAAATAATAATAGATATATATTAATTTTAAGTTGAAATGAAAATATTATAAATTTTAGAAAAAAATTTGAGCTCACCGAATGGATTGACGTGGATTTTGATGTTAATTGTCTCGTCCCGTAACCTCTACTAGTTACGACACGAATGATCGGCGACCAGACACCCACTAGTCGTTGAAGGATTGAAAATAATTTTCAAAAATAATTGCACCTTAAAAAAATAATCCGAGATGAAAATCTAATTCTAAATATTATTTTAATAATTTTAGTAAGATTTTTTAGAGAGATATTATGATAAATTATAATTAAATATTTAATTTGATAGCTCTAATGGAGCATTGTCCGAGAGACTTCGCCGTTATTAATACCCTTTGAAATTTCCATGGCTAATCCAAAAATATTTAAATTTTCAATAATGGTCTATTATTAAATTCAAGTTCTGGAAGAAAATTATTAAATTCAAATTTTAAATAAAACTCATCAATGATTCAAATTGGTACGAAAATTTAATAACATTTATATAATTTTCGTTTAAAATATTTAAAGATATTATTCTTAAAAATTAGTTAAAATGGAAACAAATAGCGCACCCGTGAATCGAATTCAGGATCTTGGATTTATAAATCTTTTCAAGAAAGATAATTTTTCTCATATATAATTATATGAAACTTATACAGTACAAGAGATTATCTTATTCTTAATAAAAAGTAAAAATAATTATAAATAGTTATTTTTGGGAAAATGATGCTCTCATATTATCACTATGTATATTAAGAAGTCTTAAATTTTTTCCCAGAAACTTAGCGTATTTGAAGTATCACTACATGGTACAGACAACCTAAGCTTGGTGAGCTCTTTAAGCACTTTTTGAATTTAGGGGACTAAGAAATTTTTTAAAGAAAACTCGTGTTTCAACCAGAAAATCTAACGTATACTTCTTAATAGAATTTAATATATAAAGATTAATTTATGATATTGTAATCCAAAGACTTAAAAGAGTGAATTTCTAATATTATATATCATGATACAACCAATTTAGATAAACTCTCACGCCTTGGCAAAAAGAACAGTTTAAATGCACAATAATTTTCAAAAATATAAAAGTGATTTCGGATAAAAATAAAGAAATATCGGCCTAAGAAACTGATTTTGATTTGCCCCCTTGTGAGTGGTTAGATATGCATTCAAATAGAACCCTCTGTATTGCCAGTTGCATTTTACAATTTTACTTTTGGGGCATTAAAATTATCTTTTGCTGACGAAAAACTTGAATCTTGACATTTTATAATTAAGTTCTATAGTTTATTTTACAATACATATGGTATAAGTTGTCAAAAAACTTTTTAATTAAAGAAAAGCAGCAAAGTTCAAGTGGCTTTGCTGAAAGTTTCATAGATATATTTGTCATCCATTTTATAGCAAACTTAATCATTTTGATTTAAAGTTCTATTTTAAAAATGCATACAGGCATTGCATGATGTTGACAATTTCAAAGCTTGTCTATCACAATTCGTTGTATTGAAATTAATTAGTAAGGCCTAAAAAGTGCCTGCGAACTCTGTCTTCTTTAAAAACACAACTGTATTGACAAAAGATAGTCAAATTAATAAATCTATTTTTTATTATAGGCTCATTTTATAGTATATTTCATTTTTCTTGTTTTTTTTTTAATTTGAAAATCTTATAACCGTAATTTTTAACCCCTCCCCCTTTTTATTTTTGGTTCGATTTCAACCAAAATCTAATCATCTCTTAATCTAAATGCACCAGAACTATATGTGAAATTTCGTTTTGATATTGATAATAGTTTTTGAGCTAGAGCGTACACGAAATTTGGTAACCCACCTACGTACTAACAGACATTTTGACAAAAGAATTAATATCTCGAAAAATATAATTTTTCGATGTTCACTCATTAGGGCTTTTTGTAGGCCAAAATGCCATGGTCTTGCTCAATTTTTTTAATCAAAATAGTTTAAGCCGTTTCTGAGATATTTCGCAAACACGAAGTAAAAAACTACCTATGCCCAATTACAATACTTGACCATACCCTGATTGGTAAAGTAAAAAGGATTTTGTTAATAATTAAGTCTATTCTTGTTTATGGGGGTTTACTGAAGATACAAAGTGAACAAATACTAGTACTATTTTAATTGTGATTGAGAAAAAAGACAACGATTTCTAACTGATGTACGGGTCTATTCTGTACTTTTAGCCATCATGCATAAGGTTAAATTCAAACCCGTTAGATAAAATAGCCTTGTATGTTTGAATATAACCCGATGACTAAAAAATAATGACTAAGCTATCCAACGAATGAAAATAACAAAGACAAAACATTATTAGAAAACAAAAGAACGAGACAAGTGAAAATAGACGACTTAAATTATTGCATGTACTATAATAAATATATACCTAACATTTTAGAATGTTTGTTAGTAACCAGGTATTTAAATAACCGTCGAAGGAGGTTAGAAGGGTATTTGAAAAAAAAAAAATTGAGCGATAGTATTTAAGACTACAAAAATAGTAAACGTGAAACATTTGTTTTAAAAGAAAGTAATTATTTTATCAAAATGTCTGTAAGTGAGTGAATTCAAATTTTGTTTATGAACTAGCTAAAAACCAATAAGAGTATCAAAGCTGAGAAACCAAGTACCCGAATTTCTATATACAACCAAATACAATTTTTCCCAAAATACGTATTTAAAATAAAATTTTAACTCACTGTTTTGTGCAGCCTTCGCCAAGTTACTGCTCCACGACAATTGGACGTTCTTGTAACCATACACTACCACGAGCGCCAGGTGGTTGTGATATTCTCTGCTGCGGAAGGGGATACGAGAGTAAACATATCGCGATCCGCGAACGATGTCGATGTAGGTTCAAATGGTGTTGTCATGTCGAGTGTGGCGTTTGCACCCGATATGAAAACCATCATACCTGCAAGTAGACAATCAAAGACTTAACTAAAGCCTGATTCATGCAAGGTATTACTCAAGTCGACTTGCACCTAAATAGACAATTTCAAAAATTTTAACAAAACCTGCATGTCAACTTAAACTTAATAATTTTAAGTAACTTAGTGTCGGTTCTAGGTGAAACATTTTAAATAAGAGTTAATTGAAAATATTTGGTAGGTTTCATATAAATAAAACAAAATAATATATTATATTATAAAAGTTTTATCTCAATATTTCGGGTTATACCCATCTTCAGGTGATACAAAAAAATAACTCAGTTACCAAGTATTTTTAATTAACTCTTAAATAGAAGTTTATCTTTCGAGTCCAAGTTGAAATAAATAAAAACAAACTTGCATAATGTAATTCAGGCCTAATTAAAAAAAACGAATCGATTAGAAATGTAATTATTTAAAATATTTATTTCTAATTAATCTAAAAAAATCTTCAATTTGGATTATTTTAATTGTCAAATTACTAAACTTTTGGCAAAATTTTAATATATTCTATATCGCAACAAAAAGTTAAGTTGTAACTTCTAATTGAGTGTATTTTTGGAAGAGATTTACAAGACATAAGACACGGTTCGCATCTGATGTTATAATTTAATTTTTTTATCTAGAGAGAATCAAAATATTATACAAAATAAAAGAACTAGAATCATATCAAATTTTATAAATAAATTCTTTATAAAAAGGCTGGCGCTCCAGAGGTGAAAATAATTCTGATTTTAGATGTGAAGATAGTTAAATAAAAATATGTGCAATATTTCGGTATTTAATCCTCTTCCGACATTTCTAATTTATAACGATATACTTCCTAGGTGCAATGAAATATCAGTGGAGGTATTTATATATAGGTATGCACGAACTTCTCCACTTAGGAACGATACCGTTCAGGGCCCGAAACGTCGGCGACTAGCTAACTAAATATATTAGACCGAAATATTGACCTCATTTTTATTTAATCACCATAAGAAATTATGATTTTTCTTAATTTTTTTATAACTTGCTTATATAATTATATATAAATATATGATTAATTTGTTAATAAAAGTTTAAATTTCAAAATTAAGAATAAAATTGGTACTGGTAAAAAAAGTAATATAAAATAAAATAATTTATCTTTTTACCCTGTACTCATCAAAAAGAATCTCTTTAACAAGAAATTAAGTAGTTAAGCAATACATTTTTAAGGTATTATCATAAGTATTAATAATAACTTAATAATTCTAAGCTTATTGAATTCAATGACTTAAACTACAAACTAAGTAAAAACATAATATATTTAAGTTCGAAGTTTTATGGCCTGAAATTCGTGTGCAGTAAATGGCCACTATTCTAGACATGTTGCGAAATTTCATATAATAATTTGAAAAATTTGATGTTGAAAAGATTTCATAAATTATCTTTTATTTAATTTATTTGCATGCATCTTACGTTTGAAATAACCTCAGGGGAGAAATATTGACTGTTCTTGGGGTTTTGTATTCGGAGAGTGTCTTTTCTTAAAATTTGTTTATACTGAAACACCTTTAATAAAAAATAAATATTTTTTCTTGTAGAGTGGTTTATTGTAAGTTATATAAAAAGTCATTTGTTTGAAAATGATTCTAGAAATATGGAAGGACTGAAAAGATATATCATTATTGGACATTAAATTTTTCAAGGTCTAATGCGTTACGTGCCTAGAAGAGTGTTTTGATGAAGAATGCAGACATTTACAGTATACTATTTTCAAGTTATGAAACTCCTAACACTGGTATTCTTAAATATGCATTTGCTTGATTTCTAGTTTAACTAAATAAATTACTATAAAATTTTTAAAATGTTCAATACATTTTGTTGGAGCATGTATATATAAAAATACATTAAAAACATTTGATGAATTGTTTTTTGTATATAAATAAATACAAATATTTAAAAAAAATCCAATAGTTTCAGGAGAAATTCTCTCTTTATCAATAGAAATTTGAAAATTTTAAAAATAATTTATTTAAAAAGAAATTATAAAGGATGTATTTTTTCAAATTTTTAGAATTTACATTGATAAAGGGAAAATTTCTTCCGAAATGTTTGAATTTTTAATAAAGATTATTTTATAAAATATTTCTATTTATTTATATACAAAAAAATAATATAAAAATTTGTTTCTATGTGTAATGAAATATGGAGCTTTAAAATTGAGGGTTGAGAGCCGGCCTTATGATAAAGATTACAAGATGCGATTTTAGATTCATCTCTAAATAATTCTCAATTAGGAATTTTAAATCAAGTATTAGAGGAATAGTAAATGATCAAATCTTATTTCTGTCATTTCAAAAAAATTCAAGTAATTTGTGTATGAAACATTTCACTATTATTTGTCTCATAGTATTTTGGTACGTGGGTTCGATTACCGTACATAAAAACATATTTGATAGGCTTTCAAAACTTCATTTAAATTGAATTTAGCGTGAGTTTAAGACCCTAGTAGAGCTTAGAAAAATATAAAAAAATTTCAAAATTCTAAAAATACAAATACCCATAATAACATTTCATCAATGACAGAAATAAGTTAATAAGAGAAAAATTAGCAATAATTAACATTATTAGATATAACTTTTTTATTTTTAATCCGAAAACAAAGATTAAATTCTTTAGGAATTCATTAATAAGAAAATAAATTCAAACAAAAATTTGATGTTCCTTCATCGTTGCCAAAAAATAAAATCTAATAGGTAGAGATGTAACATTTAATATCTTTTTCTTGTGACTCTTTCTAATTGTGTCACTTTCATTAATGTACAAATATTATATACTGGAAAATAAACGTTATTTTACTTAATTTAGATTATATGGATATTTTTATTTATATTTATTATAGGTGTACCAGTCAGCAGAGAATTTGTCATATATTGGACGAATTGCTAACATTTTCCTCAAGAGATATCTCAAATAATTACATACTTTTAATTAAAATATATTAAAATAAAATAGACTGTACGCTTTCCGCAAAGTTTAAGTGATTTAGTAATTTTTCTCAGACAAACGTTTGGGCTAGAAAGTTAAACAAAAAATTAACTCCTAATAAATTTAATAACAAAATTACAAACTTTAATAGATACATACTAGTATCTAAAATGTAATTTATTAAATAGCTACTGTATATACAGTTAAAAAAATAATAAATAAAAAGTAGAAGATTTGGTTTTCAGAAATTATTTATTTTATTTATTGATCTGCTTGTAATTTTTTTTTGGGGGGGGGGGAGAGGGGAGGGGATATTTTTTCTGTATTTTAGTGACATGATGAAGACCATAAATCGATTAAAACTATAGTAAAGAAATTAAGTATTTTAGCTTTAAAATTGATTTGCGAGACCGCATAAAATTGCCTTATAACTTGCATTTTTAAAAATTAACAGGTACAAAAATGACCTAAAATTGTCTATTTTTTCACACCGTCATCTTAAAACAAGATAATTTTTTTTTAAAAATAAACCTTTTTCTACTTCACTTTTCAGGAATACCTCACGCCCCATGAAGAAAAAATATTTTTTATTTTGGGCCCACAAAAATTCGATCCTTCATAATAACCATTCAATTAAAATTTTATTATGATTTTTAATTTTGAAAAATCTGATAAATGAAGCGACTGACAAACATTGTAGCAAAACCACTAACGTCACGTTTTACGTTTGAATGGAACCCTAACAAACAAAACTAACTATTCTAAAAGAGAATTTAATTAATTGAATTAATTCTAATTTAAAGATTCCTTAAGCTATATTGATGTTATAGAACAAACATGAGTTAAGTACAATTTCTAAACTATTACAGGAAAGGCTTTTGAAAGTTAGAATTCTTATAACAAGAAACACAATAAACAGATTTGTCAGATACTATAGAAGCCAAATTAAAGCTCTGGTAATTACCATATCTGGCAGGTAGACAAAGTTGACAAGGTTGACATTGAAATATCTCTTTACTTATCACATTATATTAATCGATATATACAAATTTTTAATTTAAAAATTTAATACCTGAATAAATAAGTTGACTTTTGACTGAACTTTCACTTTTTGCGGAGGCTCAAGAAGAGTTTATTAAAAATAAATATCAAATGTCTGATATAATCATACCCTAATGACTGTGCGTTTTATTTCAAAATCTTGAGCATATTATGACTTATAATATTTACCTCAAAAACATAAGATATCCTTGAAGACATGAAGAACCCTCTGGTTGTATCACCTCAATTAAAAAACTTCTGCTGGAAAATATCAAAACAACCGATCAGTGAAAAACTTTAATTTGCTAACATTTTCAGAAATAAGTTTAAAAGGAGCAAATAAAAGGTTGCAGGTATATGCAACACATAATAAATAAATGTAATAAAATATAATTTTATTTGAATTTATAAATAATAATTTGATGAAAAAAAAACATTCTAAAAAATATAAAATAAAGTAAAATATATAATTCATTTTAAATTGAAACTATACTATATTATTGAATTAATATTAACATTAAATTAAAGACTTTAGAGTAAATCAACTAACTGCTAAGGAATAAATATAGCATTGAAAAAGATATAAGTACCTGAGTTTTCTGAAGGTCAATATTGTTAAGTAAAGCCAGGCGTAGGGTAGGCATTGCGAGAACAAAGGAGGCGACTTAGTTGCAGAAGCTGCAGGCGATGTCGTGAAAAAACGAAAGTAATTCAAAATTAGAAAGATATATAAAATAATTTTTAATTTTTAAAGTTATATAGTTCAGCTAATGGAGCATGGGTGTATGCAGGGGGCGACAAGCATAGCCCCTGCAAGGGGGGGTCCAGGGGCACCAGTGGAGCCTGAGGAACTTTTAAATAAAGTAGAAAATAATGTACTGAGTCAACACTTATTTACAAAAAAAAATCATATAATTAATGTAATATTAAAATGGAAAGTTCATCTGCCCGGATAGCTAGATAGACTTTTGGGTTCGAATCCTGAGGGGGCGACCCGTCTAACATAAAAAACCATATCTTTAACATCTTAGATAATTGGTCTTTTGAGATTTTGGAATCTTTTAAATTTTTTGTTTTTATATCCTATAATCCTGAAGAAAATTAAATTTTTTTAATACGTGATTGAAATATTTAAATAATGAATAGTTAGAATACTGAAAATTTAAAAAAGAATGGAAAAACCCTCTTTTATTAAATTGTAAAGAGCTGTTTTTTGGAGCAGTATGAAGAATGAAGCATTTAATAAAAATGCTATTTATCTAAAAGGAAGTGTATAGAACAAGGTCGAGAGCCTGGGAAACCTTTAATTAAAGTAGAAAATAATGTACTGAGTCAACACTTATTAAAAAAAAAAAATCATATTATTAATGTAATATTAAAATGGAAAGGCCATCTGCCCGGATAGCAGAAAGTAATGGCAAACTACCAAGATAATTGCCTAGTAACCTCTCCAAATTAGTCGTTCGGAACCGGCGTTAAAAAGTAGGTCCCGTATATCTGTGTAAAAACAACTAAACACACTCAGCACAGGTATATATGTGGAGAGGGGCTGACACCCGTTTCGGGTATGGCACTCGAAGAAGAAGAATTATTGTAGAAATTCCTAATAGTCAACAAGCGAAATCTTATAAGTATCCAATTGAAATATTTATTCGATCAAACAAGTCTTGATTTGTTTTCGAACCTCTTCCTAATAAAAGTAAATCCAATCTAATATATTAGAAACTCGCTTTATATACGTCTATAATAATAAGATATTTAAAATAGACCCAAGTCCAAGAACGAGGATAAAGAAGTTACAATTTATTGAATAAAATTACTAATTCGATGAAAAATTGTCAATTAAAACAATATAATATTTCCACGATATTAGATTAATGTAATATTAAAATGGAAAGGCCATCTGCCCGGATAGCTAGATTGGGTTCGACTCCTGAGTGGATCCGTCTAACATATAAAAAATAATATCCTTAACATATTGGATAATTGGCCTTTTGAGATTTTGGAATCTTTGGAAATTTTTTGTTTTTAAATCTTATAATCTTGAAGAAAATTAAATTTTAATTATTATTATCATTTCCATACATAATTTGTATTAATTTGAAAGTTCATAATTCGTATCAAGGACAAGAAGTTGGCAAAGTCGACGAAAAGTTGGTTGATAAATCAAAAAGTCCCACATAATAACTTCTCTTTATTTCTGCATTATAAACTTTCAAATTAAATTTTAATTTGGAGATAATTTAATTTTTACTTTTTTAATATGTGATTGAAATATTTAAATAAGGAATGGTTAGAATAATGAAAATTTAAAAAGAATGGAAAACCTCACCTGGAAGTCGGTGTGGGTGTTAGCGGAGTCCCTGGAGCGTTCTCAATGTTGTGGTTTTTTCTGCAGAACGTCGTTTTCGGGCTGACTGGGTTCACACTTGCATTAGCATGGGCTTGAGTATATAGGCTGGTACTGGGGATTGGACTCTGAACCCTGAAATAATAGATAGTAATTATTGTAAAGAGGCGACTGTGGGTCAGTGGAGAGTGTTGGCTCGCTGACTCGAAGATCGCTGGTTCGAGACCGAGTCTCGGTAGATAGATATTTGCAGTCGCCTCCTCTTGGAAAGTAATGGCAAACTACCAAGATAATTGCCTAGTAACCTCTCCAAATTAGTCGTTCGGAACCGGCGTTAAAAAGTAGGTCCCGTATATCTGTGTAAAAACAACTAAACACACTCAGCACAGGTATATATGTGGAGATGGGCTGCCGACACCCGTTTCGGTATGGCACTCGAAGGAGAAGAATTATTGTAGAAATTCCTAATAGTCAACAAGCGAAATCTTATAAGTATCCAATTGAAATATTTATTCGATCAAACAAGTCTTGATTTGTTTTCGAACCTCTTCCTAATAAAAGTAAATCCAATCTAATATATTAGAAACTCGCTTTATATACGTCTATAATAAGATATTTAAAATAGACCCAAGTCCAAGAACGAGGATAAAGAAGTTACAATTTATTGAATAAAATTACTAATTCGATGAAAAATTGTCAATTAAAACAATATAATATTTGGACGATATTAGATAGAAATTGTCAGATTCTACAATGTATATGTTAAAAAACAAAATGGCATTATTAGATGGGTGACCAAATATAATACAGAGCTCTTGTCGTTTTCTTAATCCTAATCGGTTTTTGGAATGACTTTGTGATGAAAAACACATGAGATATGAAAAGTTTCTAGTTTATTCTATGTATTTTATTAATAAATAAGAAGTATTTATCCCGAAAGAGACAAATAAGTGTGTCTTCTGTTGGAATTATAAATTTTATTTTTAACTAGACTATAGTTTCGAGGGCTTCGCCTTCATCAGTCTATTACAATTGATTCACAGGAATTAATTTATGAATGGAGAGTTCTTGTGAATCAATTGTAATAGACTAATGAAGAGGGCAAAGCTCTCGAAACTATAGTCTCGTTATAAATAAAATTTATAATTCCAGCAGAAGACACACTCTTTTATTTTCTCCTTCAATATATATAAAAAAATTCTGCTACCCTCGGCACAAAAACTTTCAATTTATTTATAACTTTTTAGCAAGAAGGAAATATAGATAATTTGGTGTTAATTAACAACTATTCCTAATATACATAAATGACATTGTTAGAGTGACTAAGCAAAGTGATATTTATCTATTTGCCGATGACACGCTAATAACTATGATGGGTGACGATTATAACAAAATTATTGAAACATTAAATAAAGAATTAGAGGGATGTACATGACTGGTTAAATTACAATAAATTAAGACTATATGCTGAAAAACTCAAAATATATGCTGATCACAAAGAACAATAAACTTAGACATTGCAAAAATAATCCTTTAAAAATTGGAAATAGGAATTTAGAGCAAGTTGACAGAATAAAATATCTCGGCATCATAATTGACGACGGACTAATGTTCAGGGATCATGCAAATTATATAATAAATAAAATAACAAAAAAAGTAGGTGTACTCGGCAGAATAGCTATATGACTTTCCTCTTATACAACATCACTAGTATATAAAACTACTATCTTGCCCCACTTCATGTACTGCTCCTACAATATTATATATGTTCTGTAAAGCAGACATCGAGCGTCTACAGAAACTACAGAACAAAGCCATGAGGAATATATTAAAGTGCAATAAATTTAAAGGTCAAATCAATGCTTGATACATTGGAGTGGCTTGATGTTAAGAATGGTATAGAAATGCAGGTTATGGTATTTATTTATAAAATTAAAATTCAATTAGCACCGGAATATCTGATGGACATATTAGATGAAACGAATCCCACACATTCATACGGGACAAGACAGAGAAATGATTTCTACTTGAGTAGAGTTAATAAAGCAAGTACAATGAATAATGTATTTTATAAGGGCTTAAGAGCATACAATAACTTACCCGAACATATAAAAAAACTTAAGAACCTAGTTGCATTCAAAAGAGAGATGAGACTATTACTTTTGTCACAACAAGAGTAAAAAATCATCTCGTCAATTAGTATTTATAAACTGTATATTCCTTGTTGCAAGGGTGGATATGTAGGTATATGTTATATATTATATATGTATTATTGTAAATATATTTGTAAATATATATGTATATGTATGTGTCCCATTATTTATTTAAATGCAGTAATCCACTCCTTGGTCTTGTCTCATATGTGTATGTGTATAGTTACTTATTGTCATGTATTGTGTATTATATATCTGTATGTTTATTATTATATGTTATATTTTAGAATTATCTCTATCATTTGTATCTCAAAATTGAATGTGTTAGTTAAAGATATATATACACATTTATATGTATGTATATATATATATATTTGTTGATTGTATGATATATGGCAGAAAATGGCTAATAAAGATTATTATTGTTATTTTTGTTATATTCGTTGTCTCATAGTATCAAAATTGTGATCTTTGTTTTTTAATGTAGGATTAATTTGAACTTTTGTTATTATTAATATTAGTATTTATGTACATGTGTTCATTTGTTTATTGTCATGTATGGTGTGTTATACATTCATATGTTTATTATAAATTATTATATTTTTAGAATGTATTAATTTTCTTTATCTTTGTATCTCAAAATTGAATGTATTATTTTAAAAACAAATTTCATATATTTGTTTAATTGTATGACATTAAAGCAAATAGCTAATAAAGAATTATTATTATTATTATTATTATTAAATTTCTGACATATACCTGAAATCGTCAGATGAGTTGAAAGGTTAATTCAACAAAACACATGTGTAAAAGTTGTTCGATTAATAATACCGTTTGCCAAAAAAATAAAGGAATGTTGCCAAGCTCAACATCAATAATTTATTAAATGGGTCGAGAATATAGTAATTTTCAATAAAAAAACGCATGTTTTTTCATTTCTCATGTCTAACTATAGTTTTTATTGATTTCACATTTTTATTAGTTGAAATTATTTTCCTAAAACTTGGCTTTTACGCATTAAATTACTATTATTATTGTTTGATAGGGCCTCCACCACAATGCGTAAAAGCCAAGTTTTAGGAAAATAATTTCAACTAAAAATGTGAAATCAATAAAAACTATAGTTGGACATGAGAAATGAAAAAAATGCGTTTTTATTGAAGTTACTATATTCTCGACCCATTTAATACATTGGTGATGTTGAAATTGTCAGCACATTAGATCTCACTACTTTTTTTTGGCAAACGGTTATTATTAATCGAACTTGGCTTTTTTTATACATGTGTTTTTGTTGAGATTTCACTTCTTTTTGTAAATTGATGAAAATTGAAGGTGCAAGATTCACGACTTTATTTATTTTATAGGACGATGAAGATGTTTTTCGATTTCTCACTTTATTAGTGATTCAAGTTATTACATTATGTCAAATTTAAGCATTCTAGTGTCGTTGAATTTTCTCTATATTTCAGCATTCTAGGTTCTTTGAATTTTTAGTTTATATTAATTAAGCCTATAACTTTCACCCCTTCATTTCGGGCCTTGAAGAAGAAAAAGTTTCGATTTTTCAATTTCCTCCTTTATTAATGTGTCAAGCTATACCAATATGCCAAATTTCAGCATTCTAGGTTCATTGAATTTTTAGTATATGTTAATTAAGTCTATAAATTTCACCCCTTCATTTTAGGTCCTGAAGAAGGGAAAGTTTCGATTTTTTGGATTTTTCCCATTAATTGTACCCCAAACTCTACCTGCCTGCCAAATTTCAGCATTCTAGGGTTAGCGGAAGTACTCTAGAATTTTGATGAGTGAGTGACGTGAGTCAGTGAGTGACGAAAAAGCCTATCTTTGGCTTCTTGTAACTTGGATGGTATAAACAGTAGAAATATGGACCAGTATTCTGGAAAAAAATTTCAGCCATGTAGAGGTTTCCATTACGAAGTTACAGAGGCGTCAAAATGGCCTGAGTTGTTTCCTGTAAAGAGTACTCTGGCAGTGCACACATCCCTGCTCGAATCGAACTTGGCTGAGGCACTGCTGTGCCCCCAGATTTGATACACTTAAACGCTTGGGACGAGGTCAGATTACTGGTGAGCAAGCGGCTGCCTTTAGGAGGGGATGGAGTAATGGCCTTATAAGGGGGAGGAGAGGAGAGTGCAATTGACCACCTATAATTGCAAATCTTTAAGAAAATATTAATTAATAAATAAATCATTCCAAATTCTAATCACAATAATTAGGCTGGATATTGGGATATTGGACTTGAGAAAACAAAATTGATCGAGATTGATTGAAATGAGATTTTTTATTTATTTTGTTTAATACTTTATGTATTAAGTTTGTTTAAGCCTTGTCAATTATGTCATTGCAAAATATAGTCGAATGGTCTGTATATATCTATTAACGAGAATACTGATCCTAAAAATTGTCTGAAGAAGTCGAAAAATATACGCGGAAAAGTGATGCAACTTTTGGAAATTTAGCTTTTAATTATTTTCTCAAGTCCAAGATAGGCGATAACAAAACCCAAATCTAATCACAATATGATGTTCACAAAAAAACAACATATTTTAGGTGCCTAGGCTCATTTTTAAATGAAATAAGTAAGTCTTACTAATTCTATTAAATTGAATTTTTATTATCTACGTCTGGAAGCAAGGGTCCTTCAAAAGTATTTTTTTTTTTAGTCTATTTGGGTAAGCCTAATATTATATTCACGAACATTTTTCAATTTTACTTTACCATTAGGGTTGCCACCTCAACGGGGTTCAGTGAGTTATCTCCGAACTCCGTCCGGGTTTAATTATTATTTCTCCTGGTTGAGTAAGTAAAATTCAATATATACAAAATTATATGCAGACTGTCGCGTGTATCTCGTGTACCGTATACGGAATAGGAATTTCTTCTTATTTATCTGTTTTTAATTTAAGGTAGCTGTTTCGCGACAATACTAGCAAAAAGTTAATGCTAGAGTATATAGAACAGACAATAAGGATTCATAATTCATAAGCCCAAAACTTTTTGCTGTTTATGTACCACTACTAGCCAATCTCGTAGTAGTTTGACAAATCTGGCAACATTATCGGAGCTTGAATAATTTTTATCATAGAAATAACAGATAAAATAAATTATAAAGTACGATTTATTAAACAAAAAGTATTTAATAAACGATTAAAAGCTGTTGCGATAATGGCTGAAGCAAAAAAACGTCAAAAAACGTACTAAAGTTAATCCACTTTTTAGGTTAAATATATGCGTTGTTGCCAGCTTGTTTTTAGTGTAAATTTTTCATTATACATTTTTCATTATTTACTCATTAATATCTCAGAAACTGTGTTGTAACTATGAATTAAAATTTTGTTAAAAAATTTATTAGTTATTCTTTAATGTTGGTTTAGTTTTTTATAACACTGGTAAGAAGAGTTTCTTAATTATAATTAAATATGTATGTAAACTTTCCGATTTCCCGTATAGTGAAATGTATAAGAGTCTGAAAAACTCTATCTTTGGAATTTAATATCTCCGGAACTTATATTTGTTAATTTCGTTTTTACACAAATCGATGCAGAAATATTTAAATAATAATCTGTCTAAATTTCAAAAAAATCGTAAGGTGAAACAACTACCTTAAACGTAAATTGTTAAAACTAAAGATTTGACCATCTTTTTTTTGAAAATAGTTGGATTGTTTTTCAAAAAATCAGCTCGGATTATAAACCAATGTATATTAAAAGAGAAAGAATTTAATTTTTAGGACAAATTCTAGAATTTTAGTAGAAATATTTTTATATTGCAAAATCAGAGAGGATTTATCCCCTCAGGAGTATATTTCTACTAAAATCCTAGATTTTGTCCTAAAAATTAAATTCTTTCTCTCTTAATAAATTGTTAAGTTTGTTTGTTAATAGTTATATGCATAGTAACTACTAGTATTAGTATTGTATTTAATTTGTAGGAATGTGAGTTTTGAATTTGTTAATATATATAAATAAAAAAATTATAAATAGTATGCATGTGTGTGTTTTTTTAGTCATCGTCTCCGGGCGAGACTTAGTTCTGTGGTGGCAACCTTATTTACCACGCATAAAGGCTATGGTCCAGTATTCTAATGGTGCATGAAAAAATTGTTGTTTTTTTTTTTTGCTTAGTTTTTCGAAATATCTCAAAAAACGGGTGAAAGTATTTCGTTAAAAGAAATTAAACTAAACCAGGGCGTTTTGGTCTATAAAAAAAACCTTTCGAATAAACATTGACGAAATTATATTTTACAATTTATTTTAATTATTTTGTAAGAGGTCGAAACGTCCCTCTATAAAAATTTTAAATATAACCTGTGTTATGTTTTAAACAAAAGAAATAATGAGAATCATTTCTAGAATGAATTTAAAGTTAGTTATGTATCTGATGTTAATGATTTTTACTTTATCCAATGCGAAGCATGGGTAAAGTATTGTAATCGGTCTCGCGGTAAGCGTGACTTTAAAGGCTTCTCAGATAAAGACTACGGAACCGATGGTCTCAATTAAAGTCAAAAATTGTAGTATTCATTAAGATTGAATTTTAGCACGATGATTTTGCTAAAAATTACATGGGGTCTCGTCCAGAGGCCAAAAAGTGCGATTTTTCAGGAAGTGCGTGCGGGTGGATGTATGTTATCGTTTTTTTCGTCCACGATTTTTTCCACACCTTTGAACCGATTGAAATGAAATTGAAAACCTACCATTATTTTAACAAAATGAAGCGCTGATTAGTTTTTGGTACATATCGGCCCACAAACATTAGAACTTTATTTCAATATTTATTTAGTTTTTTCTAAATATTTTGAAAATTACTAAACCAATTTTGATGAAATTTAATATTGTAATTAAGTACCACAAGGACCACAAAAAAGGTCATATAAAGTCTTTTTGTAAAATTATATTTTAAAGTACTTTACCCTAGAATAAGATAGTACATTGGATAAAGTTAAGCAACGATCCGTTGCAGTTTATTTTTTCTAGTAAAAATACAAAAGTTTTGCTAATACTCACCAGCCTACCTACTTAATTAATTCAGTAAAAAGTAAAAGTAAATCTTGAAGTTTGATGCCGAAAAGTTAAAAGAGTTAGGTATTTGACTCAACGGGGACGCCTGTACATGGGCAACCTGAAGAACTAGAAGGGAACTGAAAGGAACCGAAACCTTCAGAGAGAGGGAAAGCCTTGATGAGCGGAGCAGATGATAATGAATTTTTTTATTAGGAATTGTATTTTTAATTATCCTTGGATCGCCTTTCTATCAATTCTCAAATGAATTCTATTAGTTCGTCTCCGAAAGAAAATACTTCAAATATATAATTTTATATTCCTATTAGACTATTTTTAATTAATTTTTCCAAAATTTCTATTCTAAATGTCTCTTAAAAAAATCACTTCATTTGAAGGATTATTTAGTGTATGAATTTTGGAAAAATTAATTAAAAATAGTAATATTTATTAATTTGAATGTAATGGAAGGCAGCCCAGGGGTAGTGAGGAAAGAAAAAATTAACACATATCAAATAAGGTGTAATTTATTGGAATCCTTGCTCCATCTCTTTCAAACCGAAGAAAAAATTAACACATATCAAATAAGGTGTAATTTATTGGAATCCTTGCTCCATCTCTTTCAAACCGACGTTTCGGAGGATTCTTCCCTCCTTCTTCAGGGTTTCAAGGAGTCAATGAATGATGAAAAGGAGGAAAAAAATTGTTCTTCTATGCCTTTGCTAAAGAAGAAGAATGTTTTGAATTCCGCTGTGGAGAGAAGGAAGCATTTTATTTGTTTCCTTCAATAGCCCCTTGAAACCCTGAAGAAGGAGGGAAGAATCCTCAGAAACGTTGGTTTGAAAGGAAAGGAGGAAGGATTCCAATAAATTACACCTTATTTGATATGTGTTAATTTTTTCTTTCCTCACTACCCCTGGGCTGCCTTCCATTACATTCAATTAAAAGTTCTACCAGTCCGTCTCTCTCCAGAGAAAATTTCGTTAGAAAGTAATATGAATATACCTAATTATATATTAATGTGTATGTTGTATTTTTTTTGGAATAAAGTGTGTTTTTCCCCAAGGAAAAGTAAAAAAAAAAAATTAAATCATAAAAAAAGCATGTTGAAAATATATTTTTTAAATAAGATTTTCTAAATTTTATAAGAGAAGGGGATTAAATTTTAAAATTGAAGATGAGTTAAAAATATACTAGTAAATTAAAATAAAGAAATATTTTTAAAATGAAAGGAAAATTTTTTCATGTTATATAGATTGATTGAAAGAATAACAAATTACGTACTATATATTTTAAAATATTGTATTACTCAAGATTATATAAGTGTATTTTAATTAATAGATTACAATAAAAGAATTTTCTTTTTGGAGAGACATACTGGTAAAATTTCAATGGAAATATATGAGAACTGGTGAAGGAGTGAAGAAGGGAGTTTTCATTAAATTGAAAGTTTTTGTGCCCTGGGTAGCAGAATTTTTATATATTGAAGGAGACAATAAAAGAGTGTGTCTTCTGCTGGAATTATATATCGTTATAAATAAATTTTTATAATTCCAGTAGAAGACACACTCTTTTATTGTCTCCTTCAAGGGAGTTTTCTGTATGTTTCCTTCGTTGACCCTTATAAACCCTGAGAAGGAGGAAAGATCCTCCAAAACGCCGGCTTTTTAAGAGGGTGAAAGTGACGTGAATTTGATTTGGAATTTTATTTTTCATTTACCCTTGGGCTGCCCTTCCATTAATTATCCATTAATTGATACAAAACATATTCTTACCTGTTCGGTGAAGTTGGAGCAGAAACCTTGATGGCTTGTTTCTGATGGAGACACAAAACCTTGCCGAAAATGAAAGACGTATTACCCTGTAGAAATAAAATTTTAAATATAAATAGCGATTCACGTTAAAAAAAGATAAAGCTTAGTAAAAAAATAATTCTTGTAAAATTTTCATTTATTTCTAATTCATATCAATTTCTAAAGATTTAAATAATTTCTTTTTAAAATTTCAAATTTTTCTTTCCTACGGATAATCGCACAAAAAGATATTGAAATTATAAATATATATTTATGTTATGAAAGATAAAGCCGAGTGCATTTGAAAAAAAAATAATTGAAATTCCGTGGATTTCGGTTTTCTTCAATATTCTATAAATTTTAAGAATTAGATAAATTTTTTGAAAATTTCCAACATTAATTTCTAGGTCAATGCAATTCACTGGGAACGAGAACATTTTGATATTTTTTATCAATAGATAAAAATTAAATTTCTTGCGAGAAAAACATCTTTATCTAAACTTTCTTTTTCGATTACTGATAATATTTACATTATATTTATCATATATAATTAGCCAAATAATTTTTTCATAATCACATAGTAAATTGTAATTAATAAAATGTAAATCGATTGACATTAAATGTTTGAAAGAAATTAATCAAACGTTTAGTGTCTTGTATGAGAAAAATAAGATTTTTTTATTTCTTTTGAAATTGAGTGTTATTTTTGATTTCAGATTTAATTTTATTAGTAAACCGCTATTTATAATATCCCAATATTTTGAAATTAATATATTTTTTTTAAGAAGACTCCCGTTATTTTTTTAAATTTTTTAATAAATACACGAAATTCCGATCTACTAACTCACTCAATATCAAATGTTGACGTATAAAGCAAGATTCAAATGAATATAATACGATATAATATAATTATATATAATATAATAATATTATAATATGAATATAAATCTGTGAATTTCAATAAAGCAAGTTGTTAAAATTTTTTCGAAATGCACATATAGGTATATAATCTTTTTTCCCATGAGTAAAATGAAATGTAAAATTGTATTTGATAAAATAAATCGTTTATTTTTCAGATATTACTACTATAAGCTTTTGAAATTCATTACTTCTTCTAAAATAAAATGTTTTTCAAATATATAATATTAGAAAACTTAAAAATAAGATGATTATATAAGGAATAAATTCGAATTATAGAATCCCCGAAATGTATCTATTTATTATAAAATTCTATTTTATTTTTTAATACTCATAATAAAAAACGATAATTTCAGGAGAAACTAAGAAGAAAAATAATGATAAGATACAAAATTTCCACATTGAAACATAATAATAATAATATAATTTTATTCTTAACATCTTGAGGACGGGATTTAGATCAATTATAAGTTTAACATGGTGAGGCTTCATTATAAGTGATTCTCAACCTGGGTTCCGCGGAACCCTAGGTTTCCAGAAAGGGAGGTTTAGGGTTTCCCCGCGCCTAGAGTCCAATAAAAGAAAAATCGGTTGTCTGTAAAGTCGGTTTACTGACGATAGTTGAACGTGACAACGTCATAAGAAAATACCATTCCATCAGTATTTTCTTATGACGTTGTCACGTTCAACTATCGTCAGTAAACCGACTTTACAGACAACCGATATTTTTCATAAAATTCTTCGTTCAGAAAATCATTTTAAATTTACAAAATACTTGAATAAAATTTATTGTTTAAATTTCTACTCGACTGTTAAAATTTAATTTTTGATTTTATTATTTTATAATAATAAATTTTGTATTGACATTATTTCTTTCAGCAAGTAAACTGAATAAAAGTTGTTGTTCAATTAGTTACTTAATTATTTTTGCAAATTTAATTGTATTTTGTTGAAAAAAAGTAATAATTTTGAATAATTTATTATAAGAATAAATTGTGATTAAATTATTGTTCATAAATCTTAAATTTAAAATTTGGAAACATCATTAAAATTTTTGTAACTGTAGCTTTTAAAAAGCCCGCCTCAATCTTTGTCGCTCGTTCCGCGCTCTCGCTTGCACTTCAAGCCTTAAATGGAAAGCCTCAGAGCGAGGTAACGCCGCATGAGTCATGTTTTTTCGTGCGCAGCCGGCTCCATCGAATTATGAGACGTTGTCACGTCAAAAATTGATAAACAAAAATAATAGTTACAATAGTTATTATTATCATTTCCGTCCATATTTATATTATTTTGAAAGTTTATATTAGGAAAATAAGGACAAGTTTTTATGTGTGACTTGTTTATTTATCAACCAATGTTTCATCGACTTTGCCGACTTCCCTGTCTTTATTTTCCTAATTTAAACTTTCAAAATAATAGTGAGTAGTATCACCCCTCAAATAATTGTCATGTAAAGAAAAAAATACTAAATTTAGACTTGCTCTAAAGTTCTTTAACTTTCTTATAATACAACGATTAGGTTACATTAGTAACAAAATGAAAACAGCATTTAAATTGTTTTATTATTATTTTGTTATTAATGACGTTTGAAATAATATTGCTTTTTAAATAGATGAGAATATTATTTATGAGTATACATTGAATATGTAAAAAAAAAAAAAAAACTATCCGATCCGAAAGGGGCATATCGTCGGCTTAGAGTGTAAACCTGCTAACTCACAAAAAGGAAATTTTACAGGGCAGAGAAAAAACAACCAAAATGTAATATTGTTGTTATGGAAAGAAACTATTTTTCACATTTTTTTTATACTACTTGCGATCGTAATTTTAAGTAGCAGTTTTACTTGGACCATGTTGCATCTCTTTTTCTTTCTAATAATATTAATATGTCATATATGATCAAAAATAGATTTAGCAGGTTTATACTCTAAAGGGACGATATGAAAATCCCAATGACATTACCGAAAAAATGTAATAATAATATTTTTCATGAAAATAAAAATGTTAGGTATTGTAATTTAAATCGCACGTTTTTTGTACCCAATTTCCCCAAAATCTAGCAAATTTTTAAAATGTGGAAACACCGTCATCGGAGCCAATATGTTATATTTGGAAGCTCTGAAAGTAGCATCATGTTGATATTTTGAGGAAAAATTTAATAACTCATATTTTAGTGCTAAGGGGTTCCTCAGAAATAAATACAAGTGCTCTAGGGTTCCTCGCTCTATAAAAGGTTGAGAAACACTGAGTTAGATTGAGCAGAAAATTATTATAAATAGGTATTAATATCTTCCGAAACTTTAAACTGCGCTATTATGCTTCAAAATGTTATCACTGAGTATATTTGTTTCTGTTACTAATAGAAAAGGTGCATAATCACGTAACTTTGAAATAAATTCAACAAAAATTTTTTCTTTCACCCATTCCGAAGGAAATAAACGGAATTGAACGAAACTTGTCGGTGTTGTGTATGAATATTTTTTTGTTGAATTTATTTTAAAGTTCCGTGATTATATAAGCTCGGAAGAAATAAAAATAATTATTATAATGAGTATATTAATTAAAAATAAATTATAGGTTTAAATTACACCAAAAAAATAATCTCCAAATATATCGAGAAAATTCGAACAAGTAATAGTGATTCCCAAACTTTCAAAGTCCCCCCCCCCCCCTCCATCTTTCTGTGATTATTTTGTATTTATTAATTAATAGGGTTTTACTGAAACCAAATATTGTTTAACCATTCTATTATAGCTCTGTTTGAAAATCTATTAAAATATATTATTTCCTGAACATGTTTGCAAGCAAATAGTTTTCCAATTACCTACATAAAAAATTAACACATTCAAATGTTGATGGATTTTAAATATGCTAATTTTTTATATGATTTTACTGTGTAAGTATATATTTATAGTGAAGCCACACCTCTTTAAACTTAAAAGTGATTTTAACTCGGCCCTGAGGATGATTTTATGATCAAATGATCATATAACTTATAACTAGAGACCGGATGTTTATGCAGTAAAAACTGCCAAAATATGCAGTTAAAAAGGGTGAAATGTGCAAGTAATATGCAGAATACGTTGAAATATGCAAATATATGCAGTAAAAATTGTAAAATAAATTTTTTTATGCACTAAAAAATTAAAATTTAAGACAAAAAGACTATAAATTTGAAGGAGTGCCATGAAAGAGATAAAATAATAAAGTAAGCTATAGACGCCAAGTGTCAAATTTGTACTTTTATTGCGTAAAATTTTTCACAAAATTCTCTTTATATTTAATATATTAAAAAATCTTTAAACTCAAAGAAATAATAGGTGCTCTTTAATAAAATCAACATAATAATTATAATAATGTTTCAAAAAATGTGATCAAAAAATACGGGGGGGGGGGGGGGGGGCTAGTTTTATTTCTCAGACACGATTGTATGGTATTGCTTTTATTTTTTTATATTAACAACCCTTTTCTTATTGAAGTACAATTAATAAACTAAAAAAATAATGCAAATATTTGTCCGGCTATAATCTGATCCCAACAATAAGTTACACACACGTCCACACAGATACACGAACACTCGATGGCCAAAATGGGCTATAGTTCCCGAAGGTCATTAAAAAAATAAAGAAATAATTAACAAAGGATCTCGAAATAATTACAATTTGATTCTAATTGTGAAGAATTTAAATTTACAAGTGTTTTTCTAAATTATCTTCAGGTCACTTAAAATTGATTTATATGATGAAAAAGAGCGCTCCACATCTTCAGATGTAATGGGGGCAAATTTAAAAGAACTTTTTATATATACCTATGTTTCATTCTTTCTCCGAAAATGTACTTTTAAAAAACTGTATTTGGCTCGGAATAGGCAATATTGGACAAAAAATCATTCAAATATGCAATTTTATGTAATATTACTCAAATAATCAAGTATGCAGTATAAAATTTAACCCACAGTATCCAAGATGCATGATTTGGATAAACAATTGATCCCCTGGGTCTTATGTGGCGGCAAACAAAATATACAATTGCATAGGAATCCAGTCTCTACTTATTATATCAGTTTTTAAATTTCAACCACAATATACTCATAGCTACACGATCATATGCTAGATTTCTTTGCTTCATAATTCAACGGTTGATCTATTTCTTCAATATCATTACTAATATAAAAATTATTATTGATTAATATAAAGAACGGGAGCCGGGTTGGCTCAGTAGGCTAACACACCGGCCTCGTTTCGGCATCGATCGGTTATGACGATGTTGGAATGGGAGGCCGGGGTTCGATCCTAGCTGGCGAATAAAAATTTCTACCGGCTGAAAACTCGGTTCCCCCACTAACCCTACTAACACTTTACTTATGTGCTGTCTAAATGGGCTTTGTTCCCGGTGACATTAAATAAATTTAAAAAAATATATATAAAGAACGGATGCATGGATCTGAATGCTTTTGATTTTTTTTTTTACTTATTCATAAAAAAAATTGAGCAAAATCAGGGCGTTTCGGAATAGTTCCTAGAACATTACCTTAGATCAGTGATTCTCAACCATTGTGTCGCGGCACTTTTGTGTGCCACGAAATTCTAGAAGTGTGCCGCCAAATTTAAGAAATTCAAAAAATAAAAATAATTATTTTGTATGTACTTTTATCTAATGAGTTATTATTTTTTCCAGTTCAGCCATTCAGATCACATAATTTAATGTAAAGCTATATAAATAAGCTTTAAAAATATATGTATTTATATCGGCTTAGCAATTTTTAAAAACACGACTTTGTATGCGCGCTTAGGGGTTGGGTCGATTTAACTGAAGGCGAGTGTAGTTCAGTTTGCTATTTACTTGCTTGCTGTGTGGTTGAATTTATAAATGTATATAAATATTTACTATGTTCTCAAACTTAAATAAAACGTATTCAAAGGTAATATATGATTCGTCTTTTTTAATAATAATTTTTTTGATAAAATTATTTTTATTTTAAAATCTTATTGTTAGTGTGCCGCCAAATTTTGAAATTATTAAAAGTGTTCCGCAACTAAAAAAAGGTTGAGAATCATTGCCTTAGATAATGAAGTTCAAAAATTTATATTTAAGAGATTAATTATTTTATCAAAATATCTGTTAGTGGATGAGTGTGTGTGTTACCAATGGCACACTATAACTCAAAAACTAATGAAAGTATCAAAAAGTAATTTTTGGCTTAGATATTTTACGAGAATGTAAATTTTAAATTTTATTTTTCGTAGAATGAGGTTAAGAGCTGATTAAATTTGGTTGAAATCTGACCAAAAATTACGAGGGGAATTTTTAAAAATTTGAATTCTTTGATTTGGACAAAATTTTCCGCGGTTAGCATTTATGGCCTTAGAGGACGGCGAAGATATATAAAATAATTTTTATAAAAAAAAAAAATTAAACTCAACAAATAAAATAATAAGAACTCAAAAATCGAATAAAATGCACTAAAAGATATAAAATAATTATCTAATTTAGTTTAACTAAACGACGAAATTTTTTAATGAAATCACTTTTTGAAGTCTGTGCCAAACAAAGCGAGCTTACGCGATGTTGTCTTCATTACCCGCCTAACGAACTAAAGAGAAGAGAGTTTTGAATCAACAATTAAATAAAATTACGATGGGACACCGATTATTTACAACAAGGTATACCTAGTCGTTTGAAAAAAAGCATAAGTTACAAGGATCACAGTATTACTGCTGGAAAAAAGGAACCCTATCGAACGAACATATGTACCTAAGCAACCCTACCATGCTGCTTTCCAAGAATCTCACCCGTTTCTCAGCCGACTAGGATCATATGATCGGTTTACAAATGAAAGACTTTTCTAATATAGTCTTTTGACAAATACCGAAATCATACACACTCACTCAGATAGTGGATATGACCTATCTCTCGGGTATCTGATGCACAGTCAAACGATCCTCTCGAATGTTGGAGATCCCTAATATGCCTGTCGTCCGGGCAACCCTTCAACCCGGCACATTCGCGCTACACGGTGAGGGTTCTTAAAACTAGCGAAACCAACACACCTACGCCAGACTATACATTTGAGTAAAACACTTGAATTGCATCCTATAACCAAGACAGTCGGCAATATCCATAATTAAAAATTAAAAGGCCTAAACCCCAAATATAATTACACACACATCGTTGGCGAAGACGCAGATATATATTCTCAAAAAAATTCAAACATCGCCCCCTATTATCTAATTCATCACCTAGGAGGAGTATATTCGCGGAAATTCAGTTTTAAGATAAACAAAAAACAAACAAAAAACAGACTTTCCGTTGAATTGATAACCTCCTCCTTTTATCGAATTCGGTTAAAAATAAATTTAAAAGTGAGGAATAAAGCCTGTGACATTACTGTCTTACCATGCTCAAATATTTGAATATGTTAAAGTCTTGTCCGGTTGGGTTAGGATACATTCAGTTAGTCTTGGTCGTGCGGTTAGTAGACTTCAAGTTTTAGTTTTATGCCAACTTAAGCGTTTAAAAAATCAGCTCTAATTCGAGGTCTCCTAGCTGCAGAACAGAGCCGAACTTAAATGTCTCCTAAGCGAACATCATAAGACATTTTTGGGAACCCAATTTTATCTAACTAAGATCTAAAACAAACCACTGAAAAGTTAATTTTTTTATCAAAATATTGTAGTTTCAGCCGTTTTTGAGATATTTGAAAATTTGGGGCAAAATTATCATTTGAAATCTGACATCACAGGTTCTATTGAGTACTTTAGCAATAAAAAAATAGGCTTGATTATGAATTAAATATCAAATGCTCACCTGTTTAAGCATGTCGAAGTGTTTGGGGCGGCCGTCCGGTCCGTCCTCCGCGCGATTAATGAATTGCCAATTGACCATGCGCTTGACGGAGGGAAGACGGCCGAGGGAAGGAGACAATATAGATATCTGCAAAGACTAAAGGATGCAGAGTATTTAATTATGGTTTAGAAACATTTAAACTATTAAATTAGAATGCAATTTATGAATAATATATATTAATATTAGGAGTTGAAATTTTGTTTTAATCACAAATAATTATAATTATTTATTGAACACGAACAATAATAACTACGACCTTTCGATCTGCTTATTCTGCGATCGTTCCCAAGTATGAGCACACACTCCGATTTTAGATTTTAGTTTAGGTTCATACTTGAGAATCATCGCAGAATAAACCGATCGAAACGTAGTACTTATTAATTATTCGTATTCAATAAATAATTATAATTAAACATACAATTTTAACCAAATCTCAACTCTTAATAAATTTAATTTTTTAAAGGAAAATGAATGAAATTCAATTGCTTCTTTCCAGTAATTTTTTCATTCATCCATCTTTAAAAAGTTAACATATCCAGTAAGCACCAATCCTTTTAAATTTCTTATTAATAAATTTAATGACGAAAATACAAGTTTTAACAGCTACATATCTAATATTAATATTAATTAAATTAAATTAGAGAACAAAGAAATTTTTTTTATTATAGACAAAAGGATCAGCCAGGGTTCGAAGTCGGGAGCTCAACCCCACCTACCCACTTCAAAGATAAGGGGGGCTTAAGCTCCCGAACCCCCACCCCCCTGTTTCGACGCCTATGACTACATACTTTGAGTGGGTGATTTTGGAATTTCTATAATTTTTATCTTGTTTTGTGGTGGCCTTAAGGTAGTTCTTTCACAAATGCAAAAATTCAAGAACTTGGAATATAAGTCATTAAAGCCATAATAAACACACTGTAAAAATTTGAAGACGGTTTACCACACCAAACATGAAATCATTGTAATTGAAAATGAAATTTTTTACACATGGTAGATTGGGAAAGGGTGGGAAATTGATCATTATTTTATTTTTTTTTCATTGAAGGACTTTCACCATCTTGATGAAAAACTAATATTTGTTAGAATAATATATTCGGAGTAACTAAAAAAACTTAAAAAAAAGGTAATTATTTACCTAGTAGTTTTGATAAAAAATGAAAAAAAACATATTTGGGCGATTATTTTTGGTGGAGGGGATATAATATCATCAGTGGCTTGGAAACGCTCCATTCATAAAGAGAATACAGTAGTGTAAAAGGTACAGTAAGGTTAAAAAACATAATCTAAAATTTTAGCACCGTTGATATTTATAGAGTGGTTACGAGGCTAAAACTTTTTGTGTGGATTGTCGCGAAAGAACCTCAATAATCTTTCTTAATTGATTTATACGTGGGGTGCCCTTTGACTCTAGCGCCCCGGGCGCCCCCTCCCCTTACCCAATAAATCCGCCACTGCTAATAGGTTTTTTTTTGCTTTTTACACAGAACCCTAGAAAAATAGATCTGTAAAGGGGTTGATCAATAAGGAAATTTGTTCTCTTGTAGTAAATGGTCTCTGCGCACGTGTGAGGTGAGCAGGCAGAATTTGGAGGCCGCGGGGAACGCGGACCCTCCTCACCTGTTGCTTGTTCTGCTTCTCTCGTTAGTCAGTTGGAATACCGGTGTGCTCCTATCTAGTTAGTATCTATAGGAAGAGGCCATAAGTGAAAACCATTCGGACAACTTTTACTTTCTTTCCTCCGGAACTAGTTTTATTGTTGATTAAGGAAGTAGAAAACAGAATCGGAAGAAATGGATACCACCGAGAACTCGCATCGGATTCTTGTCGAATCACCTGCTGAGGATTCTGTAAACAGTCCTGGGAAAAGCACCATCATTGATGTTTACTCTGCAGACGGTAAGACTTTTCGATTATGTTATTATATTAAATATAAAACTAAAGAATTGAGCATTTTTTTTTATCTTTTTTTTTTTTTTGAAAATAGTTGGAATGTTTTTCAAAAAATCAGATCTAGTTAAAAACCAATGTATATTAAAATAGAAGGAATTTAATTTTTTGGACAAATTCTAGGATTTTAGTAGAAATATTTTTATATTGCTATATCAGAGGAGATTCAGAGAGAGGTTTTTGTCTCAAGGGTTGAGATAACTGCCCGGAAAGCATGTTAGTTCTCAGGTTCATCTCCTGAGGGGATGAATCCCCTCCGATATCGCAATTTAAAAATATTTCCACTAAAAACCTAGAATTTATTCTAAAAATTAACCTCCTCCTTCATCTAAAACATTAAATTCTTTCTCTTTTATTATTATTTTAAATTAATAATTCTTATATATATTTATATATAAAATCGGTTTGCTCAGTAATGAATATATTTGTTGTCAATATACAGATATAATGCAAATGTTAAGTGTGTGTATTTTTCCTTCTTATTTGTAAACAAAGAATTTGCACCGATTCTTACAAAATGCATTTAATAATTAAATATATTTAAGCCTTAAAGAGAGGATATAGAGAAGCCCTTAAATAATTTAATGAAAATAGGTATATTATGATAAGTCAATATTTGTTTCTTAAAATTTATATGTTATTTTCAAATTTTTAAATGAAACACTCCCTTGAAATTTAAAAATTATATGTATTTATTTTCCTCAAAATCAAAAATTGTATCAAAATTGGAATCGGATTCTTATTTTGGGATATGTCGAATTTTATGTAGGATCAAAAATAAAAAATATGTTTAATCATAAACTGTTAGGTATCCTTGTAAAGATCTCTTTAAGTAAAATTAAGTTTATTTATTTATTTGTTTAGAATTGAAATGATCATGTAAGAGAGCTCCAAATTAGCCGTTATTAGGGCTTAAAATTATGGAATACTCCACAATTCATTCATTCTCTCATTTTTAACGACAAATACAAATAAATTTGATATCTCAAATATTTTGGGAATTAAGCTTACGGAATCCTCGGTATGCGATCCAACTCGCTCATGGCAGGCTTTTTTAAAATGTATTTTCGGAGGGTGAAAGAAAATTAAATTTACTATATTTTACAGAGATCTCATACACAATAATTGTAATACATATTTTAAAGTTTGTAAATAAAACTTTGTTAATATATAAGTATATTGATTTTATAAATTACAAATTAATTTAGAATCAGTGAAGACCAAAAAAGTATTTTGAATATTTTATATATAATATTGATTAATTTTATTCCATTTTATCAAGTCGGAATATTATTTTTATTCCAAGATCGAATATCAAGTTTTAAAAGGGTCTTCGAACCATGTAAGGAAGCAAGTTTGACGTTGCAAATTTATACTGGCAATTTTAATTCATTTAAATGTTTTTTTATTAGCGTCCCTTGGAAACAATCCCGAGAAATGCCTCAATCTAAGTGAGTTTAGCTTTGATTTTATAGTAATTATTTGTTCTAGCATTATGAAAAATATTTTTTGCCAAGAGTACCAGCTTTGTTTAATATAATTTGTGGAATAAACAAAAGAGTGCGTTTTTCGCTTGTAATAAATGAGTAAACATAGAGCTCCATTTTTTTTATGAAATTGATATGAAAAGGAATTACACCAAAAAGGTATTGCCCTTAAAGGCCTGGGTTGGCATCTCTATCGTGCAAATTTGGTGGGTTGCTAGTCACAAATAAAATAATAATTTGGTAAAATACTATTATTTTTTATTTTTATCCCCTATAGAGTTTCGGTCAACACTGGTACACCACCTCAGTAGTAAATGTCGTATTAGTTTCTGGAAATTGTCAATATAATTATCTAAATTGTCATTCGTTTTCAAAGATATAACATTCATACAGATGTAGACATATTGAATCAATTTTAATAGTTGTTTTAATAGTAGTTTAATAATAAAGACAGACCACTACAGAAGTATGAAAATGAGAAAATGAGAAGATTAAAGATTAAATGATTGAAATTCCAAATTTATATAAATATATTCGAGGATCATTGGTTAAGAATATAAAAGCGATTTGATTTTGTAAAAAAGCATCGCACCGAACATGCAAAGAACTCGGATTCGATCCCCGGCTGATCATTTTATAAATTTTGTTTCTTTGTTCTCATATTTAATTCAATCGTAGATTTTAATTTCTATATAAAAATGGTTATATTCCCAATCTCCAGAAACTTTGAAACTATTGTCTCAAATTAAAAAAATATATGCACTAGGAATAAAATCACGTAAATATAATCCATTAGTATAACAAAATACTAATTAATAAACAAGGGGAAAAAAAGAAAAGGATGTGTATGAGCTGCGTAAATAGAGAGACGATCAATTGATATTTATCGTCGCTGTTAAATCAAAATGTCATATGTAAAAATTAACACTTTTCAGTAGCTCAGAAAAACTTTTGTTTTCATTTATATTAACCCTAAATACTTTGTTTTGTTTTTAAATTTTTTAAGGCAGTATCGACTGCCCTGGCCATTAGCGCGTTTTGTTTTTAATCTGTAACTTGAATTCTATAACCTGATAACTAACAAAAATTTGAGAACAGATGTAGCTAACAAATAAAAGTGTTTTTCTTCAATAAAATTTTTTGGTAATTTTGACATAGGACATTTTGATATAAAAGCGACGATGTGTAATTTTTATAAATATGAATATTTATTTACTTCAAGATGCACTCTTTGATTTATGATTTATTGTGAAAATCACCATAGGCCTTTTGCGATATTTAGAATTAATATAGGGTGGGCCATTTAACTTTTGGAATTTGAATCGGATATAAAAAAAAAAAATAATGAATATTTTTTCAAAATTATGAGTTAATTAGAAAGATTGGACATTTTCATTTATGAATGAAACACAAAATCATTATTCGATTTCCAAAAACAGTGCGCAAAGATCGATTATTACGTTGGCTGTGTGGCACGTACATTTTCTATTGGGTTGATCGGATGGGGGTAGTGTCAAGCCGTGGCAGTAATTTGAATGATGTTGTGTTTCATTCTTAAATGAAAATGTCCAATCTTTCTAATAAACTCATAATTTTGGAAAAATATCCATTAGTTTTTATTTTTTTATAGCCGATTCAAATTCCAACAGTTAGATGGCCCTAAAATACATATTAGCATCCGCTTACTTAACAGAGGAAAAAGTAAAGAAACCTATTCTTATGTGTATTTGTTGCTCGTTGATTTTCGTCAATAATATTCTAATAAATATTATCCCCCCACCAAAATAAATAATAATAAGAAGAAGAAGAAATCAATTAAAAATTATGTCTCCTGCTCATTGTAAATATATTTAGATTACAGTTTAGAAGATCTTCGGTCGGATATACCTATATCTTTAATAAAATTTTACTAGGATTTTATATTACTTTTTCAGAAAAATAAAAGTAGTTTGTTCAACTTGACTTCAAATATTTATAAAAGACTGAAGAATAAGCCACAAAAAAATAAAAAAATAAAAATTTTCATAGACATAATTTTTAATTTATTTCTTTTTCTTTTTAATTTAAAACTCTACTACTCTTGGTAAAAAATCAAATTAGCTTTATATTATTTGATTATTAATCAGGAACATACCCAGAATGGAACCTATGCCCCCCCCCCTTCTCCTGGAATCATCTAACTGAAAATATTTATAGAAAAATGTAAATCCACTAAAATATATATTTAAAAAATTTATTTGACATAAATTGACTTCCACATTTTTATGTTACTAAATTACTAAATGAATATATAAAATGCTTACTGGTTTCTGAGATGATTAATAAATTATAAATTACCGGGCCGATTTTAATAAAAGCTGCACCATAATGTTTCTTGGATCTCACGAAGAAATAATATCTTATTCTGGTAACATATCAGCTAACCAATCAGGGAGATTAAATGTGCCAAAAGTCGTAATGAAACAACTTCTTGATCACATTCAATTGTATACCTACAATACCTTGTAGATTTATAAATACTCCGAATGGTTGAATGATTTAATTAAAAAAGCTTTTATACTACAAAATATACGATTTCAAGGGTAAAAAAATCCACATATAACAAGCTTTTTTTTATTCCTCATTGTCATTTTTGAAATCCCGTTAAGAACTATAAATAAGAATATATAGACTACAATCTATTTTTAGAGGGGTGTAATATTTGGGGGATCTCGAGACGCTGCCCGGCATGGCAAGGTGGGGGAAATAAACTAGTGGTAAAGGGAAGACCTTAATAATTTTGAAAATTCAAATTTTTGTTTTGGAAAAAAAATATAGGCTCTCCCCAAAAAAGTTTCTGGGTATGTCCATGTTATGTATCTAGTCTAGTAGTAGTAGCAGTAGTAGTAGTAATATTAGTAGTAGTAGAAGTTAATCAGAATTAAATTAACTTATAGAAGCAGATCATTGAAATTGACTCTTATTCATTTTTTATGTTTTTATTTTAATGCAATCGAATGCAAGAAGGCTCGTTTTAAATATTCATAGAAAGTATTTATTCAGAGAATTAAGATACGTAAATGCAATGAATTCGAAATTATTAGAAATATTTATACTCAAAAGAAAATTATGAATAAACTTTTGAAGTTAGATGTTTTTGTTTGTTTATAAGTTTGATGTAGACAACTGAATTGAAAGTAATATTATATTATATTCAACACTTACGATTTCAAAAACCCCAGTATTGGTTTGAAACCAAACTTCTTTAATATTTGCATTATCAATTTTCATCGTTCATCAACAGGTGTAAAATTCTTTTATAAACTTGCTCAAAGGTCAACGATTTTGAAAAAAAATTTGGTTAGGTACACATTTAATACTCGAATATAACAAATCGGCTCCCTCAGAGTATTGGATTTACTTAATTTTTTTTATTTTTTAGTATGATAAAAATTGTACTAAACTGACAATGACTCGTTTAATTTTTTTTTCAATCATGATTTATTCTCTGTCTGTCTGTCTAGTGTGACTGTCTGAATTGGAGACTTAAGAATCAACGATAGTAAAAAGTAGAGATGGCAACGATATATCGATTATTTTTTTATATCGATATATAAGTATCGATATACTCATTGCGAATATCAATATATGCCTTGCGATATATATCGAAAATATATAAGAATTTTTTTTCACTTACAAATATCAAAAAACTACTGCAATTTTTTAATTGTACAATTTTATACGAAATTTTTATTTCACAACATCACAACTATTAAAAATACTTTGACTAGGTACTCTAAACTAAAAAAATAAACTGCAACGGATCGTTGCTAAACTTTATCCAAATTCATTTGAAATATTAATATGTTTGTTCCTTTATTATTAATCAGATATCACTTGCAATTTGTAGTTCATATTGACATTAATTCAAAAATAATTCTCATTTAAGAGTCGAGGAATAACCATTCCACATTGGATTTTTGACATTTCGGTTATTATTGTAACCATTGCTGAAGACATAGAGGAATCGACTTAAAATCAAAAATAGCCATCGATTCTCATCTAATACTTGAGGAATAACAATTCTACATTAGGTTTTTGACGTTTCGATTATTATTGGTAACCATTGCTGAAGACATGGAGGAATCGACTTAAAATCAAAAATAACGATCGATTCTCATCTAATACTAGAGGAATAACCTTATTGCATTCCATTTTTGATGTTTTGACTATTAATGGCAACCTCTACTGAAAACGTGGAAGAATCGACTTAAAATCAAAAAGACTAAATTCTTTTATGATAAACAACTCAAGCTTGATAAAACTATAAGATGCATGAATGATTCTAAAATAATTCTATTATATTATCATTTATTAATAGTTCGAGCTGCTGCTCCTTTTATCAATAAAATTCTTTCTTTATTTTCTATTTTGATTAACATTTAATTTAATTGGAACAATACATAAATTTAAATGTTCGATTGGTAATAGAAATTAAATCATAGTCATATCCTGTTGGGAATGAATGATTTATTTCAAGGTGAAGTTAAATTTATATTTAAATGAACAAAAAAAGTGTATCGATAAAATTTATATTAAAAAACAACTAGAAAAGAGCTAGGTATTGAAAAATGTATGATTTTATAGTCTACATGTCCTGACGAAGATACACGAAGGTTATCGAAAAGACCACTATAATATAATAATAATAAACATTTGAATACATTTGTTGCCATGTTTTATAGTTGCATGGCTTATAATATTTATAAATTATTATTATATATTATTATAGTGGGTGAAATCAAAAGGACCCTTTTTTTGACTTTACATATTTGATAGGAAGAATAAATAATATTATATAAAATGTGAAATTATTGATCTATAAGAATGTTACATCGAACCCTGAGGAACGATATCGAGCACTTTGGCGGCCCCTGAACTGGACATTATAAAATCTATCTAGGGTTAAGCCAACTTTTCAGAATGCATTGTTTGACACTTGGGTTTGACTTCTGAGAGGTCGATCCCTTCTGATATAAAATAACCATATCTAATAACGCCTTTAATCTTCGATCTTTAAAATATTCGTAAAATGAATATTTTTTTCAAAACTCGTTTGTATTTTGCAAATTATGGTGATTCGGGAATTTTATGTCAATGAAAGGTTTGAGCAGTTTATTAATAAAAACTAGCGTACTATTAGGTCATTAGTTACAACATTCGAGGGCTCTAACATATTGCAAATTTGAATATATAGATTTTGATAATTTGATAATATTCTTCATTTTTCACCCGTAATTTCTAAAGATAGAAAAACCCAAATCTAATTCGTTTATCAATTTAGAAATGCACTCATTTTGCACAAGAATGAACTTTTTAAATTTTACCGTTCTCAAGTTATCGTAAACCTAATTAAGAAAAGAACAAAGAAACCATCTAATCAGGTCTCAACTCATTTTGATAGATGTCTTATTGATTAAACTAATTATTAACAGGTGGCTTAAAATAAATAAAATAAGTTGGGGATCATAACAAAACAGGAGTAGGTATATATTTTTACAAATATTTAATAACAGGGGCCCTGTGATAAGATTCTACCCCGGAGCCCCGATAAGCTCTCGGCAAACATATATATAATAGTTTTATTTTACAAAACCCCTTATAATACATACTAGCATGAGGCCTCACGAAGGCGGGCGTTGCAGATGGTACATATTATAAAAGAATACAGCGAGAACCGATTTTAATCAAAATATTGTTGTATGTGAATAGGAAAACTAATTTAAGTGCAAGTTTTACCATAATTTAATGTGACCACAGACAGATAGAGAGATGAAAATAGTTTTATTGTATTCAGGGGAAAGTTAAAAGATGTATCTCGTATTATTAAAGTTGGCTTTTAACAGGAAAAATACAAGGTTAATAACAAAATTGTAAGTATGATAATATTTTTTACATTACTGAAGGAGACAATAAAAGAGTGTGTCTTCTGCTGGAATTATAAATTTTATTTATTTACAACGAGACTATAGTTTCATAAATTCATTTCATTCATAAATTAATTCCTGTGAATCCAGTGTAATAGACTGATGAAGAGGGCAAAGCCCTCGAAACTATAGTCTCGTTATAAATAAATAGAATTTATAATTTCAGCAGAAGACACACTCTTTTATTGTCTCCTTCAATATATAAAAATTCTGCTACTCTCGGCACAAAAACTTCCAATTTTTACATTACATCAGATTATTAGTAATAATAATAGCACGTGCTGAGGCTTTGCAAGAATGCAAATAATAAAAAAAAATAAAAGAGATTATATATATTTTCCTATTTTTTAAATCCAAGACATAGGGGAGTCGGGTAGCTCAGTCTTCGCCTCGGCATCGATCGATTATGACGATGTTGAAGTCGAAGTCCGGGGTTCGATCCTAGCTGGCAAATAAAAATTTCTACCGGCTGAAAACTCGGCTCCCTCACTAACCCTACTAACACTCTACTTATGTGCTGTCTAAATGGTCTTTGTTCACGGTGACATTAAATAAATAAAAAAAAAAATCCAAGACTTCTGTTTAGTTCATCCATAATATTATACTATATGTTACAAAAGTAGTTATGATCGAAACCGAGAGGGCCCAAAAACTAGCGAGAATGGCCAAAAACATTATGAGAAAACCCCCCCGCTCATTGAATAACAGTATTAAAAATCAATTACTGAATTTTCTATCATACGTATGCTCAGATCTGATCTTAACTATACAAAAATATAAAATTAGCATCTTTAAATTTAAGAGATTTTGCAAGTTTTTTTTATAAATGAACAATTTAAGGTTGAAATTTACAAATAAGAAACACAAAAGTGCAATTTATAAATTGAAAATTTTATGAAAAATGCATCGCATTAGCTAATTAGTTAAAATCATTCAAGAGATTGCCATTGAAATCGATTTATTTTCTGGATTTTTAATACTGAAGTTTTGATGTTAGCAAGTCAGAATCTAAGCATTTTTGTATCTTAGAAATACAAAAAAATTTCCACTATAATAAACTTTCTATCTCTTTCCATTCTCGCATCATCCGTCGGTCGTATTAAAACTTATGAGAAGAGCCAATAATTTTCAGAATTTGATTGAAATTGGAATGGTACAATTATCCCCTAAAAAAATTAAAATAAATGAAATTTGGGGCTCTCTTACACCCATCTTCATTTTTAAGAAAAATAAATTTAAAATAAACTGCAACGGATCTTTTCTAAACTTTATCCAAATTCATTTGAAATATTAATATGTTTATTCCTTTATTATTAATCAGATATCACTTGCAATTTGCAGTTCATGTTGACTTTAATTCAAAAATAATGATCGATGCTCATTTAATAGTCGAGGAATAACCATTTTATATTGGATTTTTGACGTTTTAATTGGTAACCATTGCTGAAGACATGGAGAAATCGACTTAAAATCAAAAATAGCGATTGATTCTCATCTATTACTTGAGGAATAATAATTCTCATTAGATTTTTGACGCTTCGATTATTATTGGTAAACATTGCTGAAGACATGGAGGAATCGCTTGAGTTGTTTGCCATAAAAGAATTTAGTCTTTTTGATTTTAAGTCGATTCTTCCACGTTTTCAGTAGAGGTTGCCATTAATAGTCAAAACATCAAAAATGGAATGCAATAAGATTATTCCTCTAGTATTAGATAAGAATCGATCGTTATTTTTGATTTTAAGTCGATTCCTCCATGTCTTCAGCAATGGTTACCAATAATAAACGAAGGGTCAAAAATGTAATGTAGAATTATTATTCCTCAAGTAATAGATGAGAATCAATCGCTACTTTTGATTTTAACCCGATTCCTCTATGTCTTCAGCAATGGTTACCAATAAAAACCGAAACGTCAAAAATCCAATAGAGAATGGTTATTCCTCAAGTACTAGATGAGAATCAATCGTTATTTTTGATTTTAACTCGATTCCTCTATGTCTTCAGAAAAGGTAACGGATAAGAAAACAACGCATTTGCTATGGTTACTTATAAAATTTCCTCCCAAATTTTTAGCATTTCACAGAGAGAAGCCTATCCACTTTTACTTATGCAAGGTTAAATGAGCTATATTAAAACAATCCAATGAAATAATTTTAAAGAATTTAAAATGTAAAAATTTAAAAAAATGTACTATCTTACTCTTGAGTAAAGTACTTTAAAATATAATTTTACTAAAAACTTTATTTAACTTTTTTGTGGCCCCCAAGGTACTTAATTAGGATAATAAATTTCATCAAAATTGGTTAAGTCATTTTCAAAATATTTAGAAAAAACTAAAAAAGTACTGAAATAAAGTACTAATGTTTGTGGGCCGATATGTACTAAAAACTAATCAGCGCTTCATTTTGTTAAACTAATGGTAGGTTTTCAATTTCATTTCAATCGGTGCAACGGTGTGGAAAAAATCGTGGGCCAAAAAAACGATAACATACATACATACATACATACATCCACACGCACTAAATGAAAAAATCGCACTTTTTGGCCTCTCGACGAGACCCCATGTAATTTTGGGCAAAACTGTCACGTGCTAAAATTCAACCTAATTGAATACTACAATTTGTGACTTTAACTTAGACCATGGGTTCCGTAGTTTTTTCCTGAGGACCCTTTGAAGTCGCCCTTGCCGCCAGACCGATTACAATACTTTCCCCATGCTTTGCATTGGATAAAGTAAAAAAATGGCAATTTTTGGCCTCTCGACGAGACCCCATGTATTTTTGGCAAAACCTTCACGTGCTAAAATTCAACCTAATTGAATACTACAATTTGTGACTTTAATTGAGTTCATGGGTTCCGTAGTCTTTACCTGAGGACCCTTTGAAGCCACGCTTGCTGCCAGACCGATTACAATACTTTCCCCATGCTTCGCATTGGATAAAGTAAAAATGTAAGTCTAATTCTACATAAAAAGATTTTTTAAAAGAATTCCTAATACCCTATAATTAAAAATATATATAATACCTATATACCATACTAGTATATCATATATTTTTTTTAGAGCCCATAAAAAATTCAACACTTCACAAAATAATCATATCATTAAAATTTTAATACCCTTTTTGATTTTAGATGTTTCACTTTTTAAAGGGATGAACCATAAAAACTCGAAAATTTAAAATTTTAGAATAATTTCATTACATCCGCCCGGGATAATATTTTATAATTTAGTAAATATTTCTTCCTTATTATCAAACTTATTTCCTTTTCAAATACTAAATGCTCAACAGTGTTCTAATTTCTTGTTATGTACCTATCTATCATAAAGAATGTACTGATTTAAACTCCAAAATCAAAACATCGTTAAAAAGATATTTTTAAACAAAAATGATATTCATAGGAAAATGTGATTGATTCCTATCTTAAGCAAACAAGTTAAAGAAATTTTTCCAATAACTTACATGGAATAATATTTATTTTCTCTAACACGCTATTTGTTAAATTTAAAAAAAAAATAATAAAATATCTTCTATGAAAGGACAACCAATGGTGTTTGCTTTAAATCTATATATCTATTGATATATACTGACACAAGTTTTTACTGAACTCTTTGTTTAATAAGACAAGGTCAAGGAAGTTTGCAGATACGTCTTTTAAATAAAACAAGTTCTGATTCCGATATTCTCGTAAAAGTTAAGTCCACCCAAAAATTAAATACTAGTTAGTAATTTTAGGTCAGTCCGAAAAACAGTTTAAAATAAATTGACACGTTCTGATGTGGCTATCCACTTGACAAACTTGATAAAAGAACCTCTATTTTTTCCCCCCCCCCCCCCCCGCCCCATTTTGGGAGGTTAGTTTTAATATTTTTAGTCTTCTGGAATCCCACTGATTATCTATAAAAAACTTGGTTGAGTTTGATCCAAGGGCCTAGATTTTCATTTTTTTACCCCCGCCCCACATTTTGGGCGGTTTGTTCTTGCATTTTTGGTGTTCTAGGGGCCCACTGATTATGTATACAAAATTTGGTTGAGTTTGCTCAAATGGCCTAGATTTTTATTTTTTGACCACCTCCCCCTAATTTTGGAAGGGAAAAAAAAATATTTTCGTTATTATAGGTTCATTTTATGGTATACTATATTTCATTTTTCTTGTTTTATAGTTTGAAAATATAATAATTTTAAATTTTAACCCCCCCCCCCCCCTTAATTTTGGGTCGATATACACACTTCTAGGTAGGTCGGGCTGCCTCCCAGACTTACTTAGTCTGCCTGCAGGACGAGCCTAGTATTGAACGAACGTAAAAATATTCAATCTTTTTTTTTCTTCCTTATTACGTTGAAAAATGTCTTGACATGGAAAAAAAATATTTTTTTTCTGCCCATACGTGTGTCTTTCTGGGTCTGAATTCAGATAGCACAGATAATTTAAGAACAAGAATAGAGATAGAATAAGAAAATCGTAGATATTTCGTTCTTGTGCTAAAATTTAAGTTTTCAATGAGGAGAACTCATTGAATTTTGGACTTCTGATTAAAAAAAATGCAAAAAAATATTTTTTAAATGAGAATTTAAGGCTCTGTTATAATATAGTCATAAATTAACAATTTATTTTATATTTAAGTTTATTATTAATTATCTATAAGGTCATCTCTAGTAAAAATAAGTTCCCGCCAACCCTCCCGGAATTCCGGGATTTTCCCGGAATCTGCTCTTAAATTTTGAAAGTCTTTGATTTAAAAAAAAAAAATAGTTTAATGATCTTTGATAAAGCTGTTTAATGTAAAGTAATACTGCCTTGTATACTTTATTTATCAGTTATTTTTTGCCGGATACAAAATGTTTTTCTTCAATTCAAGTAGAGGGCAACCTAATTAATTTCTTCGTATTAAAAGATATTATGAAAAATATATCTACAAATTTTACATCTTGAAGATACAGGTAGCAACTCACTATAATTATTGGAAATAATTTATCATTAATCGAGGTTGAAACACATTGGTCAAACATATTATTATAACAAACGACCTTCGGAAATAATATCCTTCAATTTCTGACGATTCGTAATTTTTAGTCATTTTGTTTTTCATTTCAACAGCCAGATATAATTTAAAGAAAAGAATATAAGAAAATATTTGAAGATTCTTGATGAAGGTTAGCTATTATTAATCCAGATGAATGTTTATTTTTGTTTATTTTTTCTTGAACCTAATACAAAGACATGGATTTTTTTTTTATTTTAAACTTAACTCTAAGTGTTTTGAAGGACAGATGTATAATAAAAAATTAGATATTTCATTCTTTTAAAGGTGAAGACTATAAATATAATTTAACTTTCAAAAATGAAGATGAGAGAATGATGAATTTTTAAATGCAAAACTATGTCCTTCAATAAATTCTTTTTTTGTATCTTTAATAAGCCGGCCAAGTGCGAGTAGGACTCGTATTACGAAGGTTCTGTTCCTAACATATATAATTATATAAATTGAATGACCCATCGATGCTTGAATTCACTATTTAGTCTTGCCCAGAGCCCAACAGCCTTTCTTAATTTTTGTTCACGAGGAGATAATGAACTAATTTAAAATAAGCTGATGTGGCCATACACATGACTTTAACATACACATGGTTCCTCTCTTAATACTAGCTGACTCTCTTATATTTAATACCAGCTGACGAACCTCCCTTCGCCCATTTTGGGTGGTCAGTTTTTGCACTTTTAGTCTTCTAGGAGCCCACTTGATTATGTATACAAAATTTGTTTGGATTTATACTACTTTCTATTACAACATTTTATTATGATTTTTATATGAAAAAATCTAAAATTATAATAAAGTGTTTATATAATTTTCTTTATTATTAAATAATTAGATTTTTTTATTTATTTATTGTCACCGGGAACAAAGCCCATTTAGACAACACATCAGTAAAGTGTTTTTAGGGTAGTAAGGGAGCCGACTTTTAGCCGGAAGAAATTTTATATGCTAGCCAGGCTCGAATCCAGGTATACCGCTTGAACATCGTCATCAACGATGCTCAAGCGGAGCCATCGCCTTAGCCAGCTCGGCCAACCAGAATCTCCTAATTAGATTAAAATAGTAACAAATAAACATTTCTTTTAAGGGTTATATTTACATTTTCATATTCTGGCATTGAAATTTTAATTTATTTCTATATCCCATTAATTTGATATTGCCAAGGATCCCAAAGACAGGTTCATCAGTTTAAGGTCATTTATTTTGAATATAGAAGTAGGTCAATGTTTTTGTATCGGGCTTTTTTGTCATATTAGAAATGTCTTTAGAATACAACTTCAATTAATTTAGTTACTAGAGAGATTCCAAAGTTGCATAAGACTGCCTTATCCGGAGGCAGTGCTCGAAATAAATGAAATTATTCATTAATCACGCACTAGGAAGTACTTAACTACCACTCTCGCGACAGATTATGCGCGCGAGAAATCCTTGAACTAAGAAAGAACAGAACTTTCGGCTAAAATCACCTAGACACACATTTGTAACGAGATTTTCCTTCGGTTTTTAAAAACGGGTTAACATAAAATCATGAACTAATTCGAGAAATTTATTCGGTCTCTCTTTATCTACGAAAATAAAAAAGAATTCGATGACTATATTTTAGTAGTTATAAATAGACACCGAATTTTTATGTAATTGCATATTTATAAAGAGAAATCAATAAGGTTGTGCTCTGCTTGATACAAATAAACATATACATATATATATATATATATGTATAGCAAATATAAATATGATTATATATAATTTATTTGTTTGAGACTATAGTTTAGAAGATTTGACCTTCATAATCAGTCTTAATTACAAATATTTTATTTGTAATTTCTTATGGATTCAATTACTACTTAATTTTTTGTTATGGGGGTAAATTTATTATAACAACATAACGAATTTTTCAAAATCCAATCTGGTGATTGAGATCATGAGAAATAACAGATAAAAAACCTAAAAAATTCAGTCGAATAGAGAACCTCCTCCTTTTTTGAAGTAGGTTAAATACTTTTAATTGAAGGAATGAAGGTCAAACCATTGAAATTATACTCTCAATTATTTATATTATATATAATGTTTTATTTTCAATCTCTAAAAATTAAACGATTATATTAATGTAACTTTTAATGGCTTGCTGCGTACTAGATATGTTTATTTATAATGGAGAATGAATTAAATTAAATTGCTTGTTTCCAGTAATTTATTATTTATTCAAGTGGTTAATCCAAATATTTCGAGGGCACTACGGGATCTCTTCCTCAGTGGAAACCACCACAAGCTCACCAATATGCCAACCCTATCAGTTTACAAAAACTAACGAAAACAGTTTGAAAAATACAATATATACAATTAAACAATTTTCACAACAAAAGAAAACAACTAGATCAATCATATTCATTCTCAACGAAGTATTTATTGTATTTTTCAAATTGTTTTCGTAAGTTTGTGTAAACCAGTGTTTTTCAACCTTTTCCATGACGCGACCCCCTTAGTATGAAAACATTTTTCTCGACCCCCTTAGGGCCAGTTTCATAAAACTAAGATGACCCTATGCTAGGGAAGACCCTGGGGTTAGCTCTCGAAATATGTTTCATAAAAAAAACATAGGGTGATCTCAGACTTAACCCCTCTATCTTTAACTCTCCGAACTTGATGGGTTAACCTTTATCCTGGGGATAACCCTGTGTTTATTTACATTAGAAAAACATTTTATAGGTTAGAGTTTCAAATCAAAAAAATTCAAAACAAATCGTTATATTATTTATTTATATAATATTATTATTTTTATATAATATTAAATATATCCAAATATACCTATATAAATGTATATAGAATTTTAATTTATGTTAACTTAACACGGAATTAGAATAAAACAAAAGAATTAGGTATATTTTTTAAAAGTAAATATCTAATAAATTAAATTTAAAAAAATTTTAACTAAAATCGAAGAAAGCAGATATTTCTAATAAAATAGTTAAATTTTTATATTTATTTCGTAGAATAAAATTAGTTCGGAAACGATTGGAGTCAGCATTAAATTCTGATGCCAAATC
Source organism: Forficula auricularia (assembly GCA_024734495.1). Taxonomy (NCBI): domain Eukaryota; kingdom Metazoa; phylum Arthropoda; class Insecta; order Dermaptera; family Forficulidae; genus Forficula; species Forficula auricularia. The sequence goes on from JALMQS010000108.1 coordinate 440,173, forward strand.
ATCCCATATTTTTTATTCTTTAAATTAGCATCGAAATCTGAACGCATAGATTCTAACACAACGAGAAAAACAAGACGTTTCTCCTCTTCTATTGTGAAATTGGGAGTTCTTTTACTCTTAATTGAAGATTGGTAAATATTCTATCTAAAATTTACTATTCACTTATTCAATACATTTCAAATTTTTAAAATTACATGATTTGTCTCAGTTTTGTTGTATCTATATATTTACTTCTTTACCACTTTATTTTTATATGATTAAATAGAAAAAAAATTTGATTGTTTTTAAATAATAAAAGAATACAAGATATTCATTTATTTAATGAATACAAAAGAAAAAAAATCTAAACGTAATTGTTTTCTTTTTCTAAAAATAACTAAAATGTAGGGAATTTGGCCGTTGCCAACCTATTTTCCAACCCTTGACTCAGGGTGAACTAACTCGTCTCTATTTTGTTTTATGAAATCCATATTGTTTGAAACTCCAGGGTATCTCTCAACCTAGAGTTTAGTAAGCCGAGGATTTGTTTTTTTTTTATGAAACTGTCCCTTAGTATGAAAACATTTTTCGCGACCCCCCCCCCCCCCCCCCCGCTGTTTGTGAACTGTATTTTATTATGTTACAAATATCAAAACCGTACATTTTTATTAATTTTTAAGTTATCTGCTAAATACACAATTAAGTACCTATAACAGTCATATTTTTACATCGATTACATCACCCCCATTGAAAAGCGATAGGACAATAATAGATGAATAACAAATGTCCTTTAATTAACATTTTCTTAATAAAAATATATTTTTAAACTATATTTTTTTTATTTTTTACTGAGACCCCTTATAGAGGCTTCGCGCCCCCCCCCCCCCAGGGGGTCGCGATCCACAGGTTCTAAAACACTGGTGTACACTGCTGGAGTTGGCGTATTGGTGGACTTGTGGTTTCCACTGAGGAAGAGGTAGTGTCCTCGAAATATTTGCATTAACCACTTGAATAAATAAAAAAATAACTGGAAAGAAGCAATTGAATTTTATTCATCCTCCATTATAAAACGATTATTAATATGATTTTTTTATTTCGAGAAAAATGTATTCATATAAATTGTAGATTTTAAGTTTTTAGTATACTTACGAGTTAAAATTCCTGACAAGAACATACAGGCAATCAGAAGCGCCTTGAAGATAGGCAACCAATCGAGCAGTTTAGAGCAGCAGGAAACACAACATGAAGGCTGAATGAATCATGCAATACAATACACCGATGGTTCTCAATTGATTCTGCCAAAAAATCAAAAGGGTTGGCCTCCCCTGCTTAAAAGATTATGTTGTATTGTATTCCCCGACTTCAAAAAGTTTGAGAAACACTGTAATAACAAACATACAAAAAATTAGTCATGAAATATATATATAGTAAATTATAATTAGTTTTTTGAACCAAATGAATTATTTATAATTAGGGGAATGTTTTCAATACTTTTCTTCTCTTTAAATTTTTTACTTAGTTAATAAAAACAAGGTCATAAGGGGAAATAGCTTTACTTATTATTAAATAATCTTGAATGTTAATAATAATATTAATAATAATGATAGAACATCATTCAATCAATAATTTCAAATTGTAACTTAGTGAATTTTTTATGTAAAAGTTAATGTAATTTTAAATAATTAACACAATTCATTAAACTTTCTGAAATTAAATGAATATTCTATTTAACTCTATCTTTTATCTAGAACATTTTTTCGTTAATAATTCACACTCTTATCTACTCAATAAAAAAAATCATTTTGTTATAGCCTTAGATCGTGTAGCCTATAGAAGCGTTTATTTAAGAATTTACACCGAAATTTGTCTTATGGAAAATAACTGTTGTATCCATTCACATGACTTGACCATACACCTGTTCCTCTTCGTATTTAAAAATAAATAAAATACTAATAAATTTTTATTTTCTAACGATGGAGATTTAAAATAGTAATATTTTGGGATCCCGCCTCCCTCGCTGTCAATTCTCCTAGATAGTCATTCTCGTAAGTAATCAAAGAACGCCTATATGACATTTGGCACAGTTCAATCAAAAAGTGTAGGAATTAAAGCGATATTATAATAAACCACCCACCATATTTATATCTCTTTTTAAATATAAGACTTTTTCACAGTAAAATTTAGCTTTTTGGTTTGGAAATTTGATAATTTTTATTTTTATTTCCCCTCTAATTGTAATGGTCAGCACTATTATTAAATAAATTAAATATTACTATGTAAGCTTGCCGGGATGGTGGATGAATCTCTTGTGAGCTGCTCGTGGTACCCCATCCACGTTTTGTCGCTCCGTGTCTGCTTTGAGAATAAAAAAACATTAGAATAATAAATAGTCATTAGGTTTTGTTTTTAATCTCTAGTGAGAAATTCGAGTCAATTTATTATAATAATTTAGTATTAATGTATAATTTCATTGATTTTTTTCTCTTTAGGGCTTCTCCTAAATTTCTCTCTAAAGACAGACTATTTCAAAATAAATTTATAATTTTCTCATTAATATATTAAAGAATAATTAACACATTAACGAGAATTATTTTGATCATGCTTTTTAAACAAGATATTTCATTCTCTCTTGGTCCAGACTTAAGACTCAGCAGACTCCAATAGCTTCAACCAGCAGTAGTCTCGCGATATATATCTTGTTTTAAAAGCGTGATCAAAATAATTATCGTTAATGTGTTAATTATTCTTTAATATATTAATTAGAAAATTATAAATTTATTTAACTTCATTATTTCAAGTTAGATATTATTTTCACTTAATATTTGACAAAAATCACCTACATTTGATTCCCGATTGAATCGAATATAGGAAACATACGATTATTTCAAAATATATGTTCCCTATTTATATTCAAGTTTTTTCAGCCACTCATTTACCAAAAGGACAAACGCCCTAAAACAAAACATTAGATAATATTAAATAAACTGCAACGGATTGTAATATTGATACAATATGTTTATTCCTTTATTATTAATTAGATATGACTAGCTATTTGAACTCAGTGGTAATAAAAAGGTAGTATTGTAGATTTAATGCTTTGGTAGTTGAGTTGTTTGCCAAAAAAGTGAAATTTTACTGATGAGGATATGAATAAAACATTGAAGTAATTTTTGGAGACGGACTGATAAGTGAAATGAGTGGATTGATGAGGCAGTCCAAAAAAGAAGAAGATATTTTATACTATCTTTTTATTCATAAACTGACGTTTCGGGGCTATTCCAATCTCGCATTGGATTTCCTTCACTGACTTTTCATAACCCTGAAGTAGGAGGGAATAGTATCCGAAACGTCAGTTTATGAATAAAAAGATATACATATTTAATAAGATCTTTGATTAAAGGCCTGCAAATCCTTGGTAACAATTTGTCTAAAATATAGCCACTGGGGACATGAGGTTTTTAAGAAAACACCACCTTTTAAAAATAATTGAAAAATACATTCGGTTTAAAGGATTAATGTATCTAGTTGGTTTACTAGTAATTCTAATCACTCACATATACAACCACCGAGAAATTGTCTCAAATTAATTAATGCAAATCAATCAAACTTAAACATGAAAATTAGTTAATGATTTAAAAGCATATACCTTTGAATTAGAATGTTAATCGTTTAATATTATTTCAAAAATAAATTTGAATAAACAATTTAAATATATATATAATAAATTAATGAAAGTTTGAAAGATTTTTCGCAGGCGATATCTTTGTCCTGTTTAAGAATGGTAGCCATATTTAAATGATCCTAGTGTTTCGTTCTTTATTGTCGATAACAGTTCAAATTTAAATGTATTGTTGAAATTTTTAAATTTAAATGAATATTAACAGAATAGAATTAAATTATTCAAGTGGAGGTAAAAGTGAAAACATTCTCAAACCTTGGTATGCTCCTCGAAAATTATGCAAATAGTTGGGGATGGGGTGACCTATGTTTGCCAGCTAGAGTTTGAGCCATCATACCAATAAATTTAAATAATTTAATCAAATGTTTTAAAACATATAGGTACACGGGCGGGATTCTCAGCTAGCCATGAAGCTACACCCGCTGGACCCCTATTTTGCAAGATTCGCAATGTTATTACAATATTGCTGCAATATTCCCTTCTGTCTGGGTTAAAACAATTATTTTTTCAAATTTCTTAAAAATTCCATTGATAAAGGGATAATTTCTCCCGAAAGGTTTGAATTTTGAATAAATGTTTTCAAATTGTTTTTTATAGAAGATGTGTATTTATACACAAAACAATCAATGAAGTTTTTGCAATTAATATATAGGTCTAAATACCGAGACAATTTATTGAGTACAAATGTATTAAGATCTTAACGAATTGATTTATTAATTAAGGGGCCTATCTTTGAATTAGGATTTTCTTAATTGTTTTCTGTTATATCAAAAATTCTTTTAAAAATATTATATCCAAATTAAATATTTAATTATATATCACAAATTAATGAAATTATTCGCAGACGATGTGTTTATTCTGTTTAAGAATGGAAGACAAATTTAAATGAAGCTTGAGTCGCTTTCTCTATTGTCGTAACAATTCAAACACAGCACATTGTTCAAGTTTTTCAAATTCAAATTTAAATTTATCCAAATAACATTATTCATCAAAAAAAACAAAAATCATGTTGTTAAAGGCTTAGATCGGTTTTATAAATATTTGAGAGTTCTCATTTCATGTCACTTTTTCTAAATTGACTCTAATTTTTTTTACAGAGCTTCTCAAACTTACTTTTCTCGCGACCACTTTTTGCTCAAAAAACTTTTTCACAACCCTCAGGAATTTGATGAGTATATAAAACAGATATACAAATCAATATCATTTCCAAATTAAATATTTAATTACAGGAGTGCCCCCCCCCCCGTTTCATGAAAAGAAACCCCCTCCATTTTATTCAGTTCTAAATAATTATGTTTGAGGGGGGGGGCACTCCTGTAATTAAATATTATTGTGCTATAAAACTTGACTGCTTTATTTTTAGCATATAATACTAAAATGCAACATTTTCCACCCCCCCCCCCAGGAGGTAGGGTTAGGCTAGGGGTAGCTTGTCAGCCTGCTAACCAAGTGGACCCGGGTTCGAATCCGACTAGAAGCATCCGGCTAAAATCTGACCCCGGGATAGAGACAAATTTAAAAAAAATAATATGTAGTTTCGTAAATTGACTTATGACTAGAAAGGCCGAAAAGCCAAAAAAAACCCTCTAAAATAAATTATTTCAACATATTTAATTATATACATATATGGTGTATAATTCATTTATTTATTTGAAGCAAGCAGAGGTGGCCCTCTTAAATTTGAGCTTTAAAAAATAATTAGAATAAAAGTTCATTTGAACTTTATATTATAATCAAATAACCTTCAACATGCTTATGAGCTTATGACCTTCCTCAATACTTATCTTTTATCTATGCCTCAATAAACGATATGTATATTTATGGATACTTGGTATATCTATAGTTGGTTAAAGATATAAACAAGAGAGGGAGCCTAGCTTCTTTCTTGATTCTTCGAGTAGTCTTTTAGATTTTTTGTGTTTTAGAAAACATCTCTTTCCTCTTATATAACATCTTTCTATTTATAATTAGTTGTCCTCTTTACATATATACAGATAAGGATATAGTTTACTTTGACAGTTTTAATTGCAAGTAGATTAATTTTAAAAAAAATCAGAAGTTGTTGTCATCCATTAGATCCGAGATGGAATGGAATGGTTATTTATATGTCAAAAGAAAAGTTTTCACTCCCTCAAAAATCGAACCCCAGTGCCAAAATTGACATTCCTAGCCAATTGACAACCCGTGGTGTGTACCCCTCTGACTTCATTTGTAAAATTTCGCTCTCTAGTGATACTAAATTTATAATATTTAAATCAAGTAAAGAAAATTTTTCAAAAATTTTCTTTACTTTATTTAATATGTTTCATCAAGAACCTACTATTCTCCCTTAACAAAATATTTAAATCTTTGAATAAAATATTTATCGTGATACATTTGTCAGATGGGTTCACTTGTAAGAGTAACCAATTGCCCCGGATTACAAATTTTGTCAATCGAGATCGATTTTAAAAGGGGGGAAACAAGAACAAGCTTTCGAAATTATAGTCTCTAACAAACTTACCCCTATGTCTCGGAGTCCCACAAAAAATCCCTTTATAATAATCAAATACTTTTTGTGTTTTTATTCAACCACTTGTTATAACTAAACTAAGAAAATTGATCTAAAATTCACATTTCGCAAAATCATTACTGCTGATAGAGCTTCCTTAAAAAGCAATTGTAATAAAATTTAGTCTATAAAAAATAACTTGTAAACTTCAAATGGTGAAATAATTTTTAAATTTGGTTTATTACTTTCTGAGATTAGCCTGAGACATTCCTTCTTTATTTATTTGCCATAAACGATGCTCTGAGGCAGATATATATTATTTATATTTTATAGAAGAATAGAAGATGGATATATAGATCATTCCACTTGAAATTGGCCGAAATTGGATTTCAATGAAAATCAAAATACTTGTTCACTTGTATGGGAAAATGATGAGAGAGACTTTTTTGGCTTAGTTTTTTTTATCCATAACGTCCCTATAATAAAATATATTTATTTAACGAAAGACAAGTTTCTTTCACTTTGTCAAAACAATATACCTTTAATAGTTAGAAATCGGATTGGCAATGAATAGGGGTTTTTTTTTGAGTCCAACAAGTTTTAATTTTGGCCAGTGCATGTGTGCGTCTTGTTTGTAAACTCTCAATTCGAAACTTGAGTTCGATATAAGCTACACTAGAGGCAGTCCAGCAAACTATGTGTTGCCATCAAACAACCGAAAGTTCACAATGGGTCGAAAAATGTTTGTAGTGTTTTATTTATTTTCTATCATTTTCTAAAGATTTACTATAATTTAATTGTTCAGGTCAGGGCTACACACAGTAGGGTCCCAAGGCTGGATCTAATTTCCCATCTCTTAATAATTATTTGTTAAAATATTTATTTTTGAACTGTTTATAACATTATAAATAATAACAATCATAATAGTTATTTTTTGTGCCCCGGGCCACCTTCGGAGCCGGACCCGGGCCTACAGCCCTCCACTTGTTGTATTTATCATTTTTTTAATGTAGAGAGTTAGATTGTACTATAAAAGATTTTTATTTATTTCTTATACATTAAATAATCAGTAAAAACGAAATTATATATAATTTTTTTTTAATGAATGCTTAATGTGTTGAAAAACTTTTCAATCGCCTAAATCGGCAGAAATTAAAGCAATGAAATTTTAAATTTAAGTAGGTTATTGACTAGTATGTATATGTTACATCGAGGTTTTGGTACACATTCATCCAATGGAAGTATATATTCTTTTGGGTCTCCGTTGGACTATTTTGGAAGGGAGAAATTCGTAGTTGAAGGGATGGTAGTAAGTAAAAATTTTGTAGTGCAAAGAGCAATTTATTTTAGTTTCACTTGCTGAAAATGAATTTTGATAATCCCATTGAGATGTTACAGTTATATAAAGAAAAATATTTGGATATATGTGAAGGTCAGATTTTTCCTCTCTCTCTCTCCATGAATTTCTAATTACCTAAAAATTGAAAAGATATTAATAATATTATATAACTATTCTTAACTGAATAAATAGAAGCTACTATTAAAATCATTAAAACATGTTATGTCTAAATATTACGAATTGAATCTGCCAAAGTATTCTTAAGTCAACGAAATATTCCAGTTGGCCTTGCTGATCCTTTGATAAAAATATATAATCAAAGGCAGAAAGGCACTAAAAATAAGTTGAAGTTAACCTTCAACACCAAACTATTAATTATTTAATTAAAATGGTATTTTTCTGAATTCAGTTCTTTTAATTTATTCAGTAAAAAATTAAGACTAATTTATTTGCTTTAATAGGAATATTATATTTACTTTTTTAGAGAATAAATTAAATACAGTTAAGTACAATAAAGTGTATTATTCTCGGAAATAGACTATAACTAAAGTTTTTAAAAAATTATATCCAGGACCGAATAAGTCCCTTAGAATTTATTAGTCTCTCTGCCTGTGTGTCTGTCTGTCATCAAAACTAAATGACCCCGGGAAGTGCTAATCGGTCCGCATACCAGATATTTAAACAAAGAAATAATAACAAATTTGAAGTGAATTCGAATTTGATTTACGAAGTTTTGCTTATTAAAGATTGGGACCTGTATACATTAGAACTCCCAAAATAGTGGAGGCAAGCTCGTGAGTTGGAACGTTGAAACGACGCCCAAATCTCAATTAATAAAATTAAAGATTTTTTCCAGAGAATACCAAAGTTTAGCATTAATTATAATTAATAAAATAAGCAGGCCAAGTGTGAGTCGGGTCGTATATATACAGAGAGATCCACACCTTATAACTCCCAAAGTTATCAAATTGTTCTTATTTGTTTTTGATAAGGAGAGCATGATAGAATTTTTGAAATTTTTCCTAGAGTTTCATATATGTATTACGTTTAGAATAAATAAATCAATAACATATCTAAACATACCTATGCAAATTGTCATTGATTGCTTAATTGTAGAAAAACTCCATTTATGGCTTATAATTAATTTTAAAAATAATGAGATGTTTAATTTATTTAAAAAAACTTTTGGCCTTGTATTCTACCATATAGAAAACTATGATTAAGAACAGAAAAAATGCATTTTTTTCTTCTTGTATCATTCCTTGATTCTGTCAAGGACAAGATGTTTTGTTTAATGATATGAATTCAAAAAAAGGAGCATGACCCATGTACCTATGGACAGTGCTGTAGTCGTAAATTTAGCAGAAGATATACGCTATATGAACCCTAAAAATCGGGAAGGGGGTATTAATGCAATTTAAAATAAAATGTACAACCTACCACAGGGTATACGCCATATACCTTCCATTACAGCCCTGCCTATGGATAAGCTTATTATTTGCATTTCTTATATGAAGAGAAAATTATGGATTGGAGGAGAAGGTGTTTATTCACCAGTGCTTTGATTAAAGAATCTAGGACCAAGGTTCAAGGTAATTGAAATGTTATTCTATTAAGAAGAAGCTATATTCTAATGAAAAATTATATTGAAAATAAGAAGTAGATAAATTCATATGTAAATGTGGTAATAGCAAAATAAATTCAAAATATCATTCAGATTACAGATAAGTTTGATAAATATACCTGCTCTTTAAATCGCACAGATAACACAAAATTTGACAAATCGAATAACTGCAAGAAACGAAATGTAGAGAAAATTATTTAAATAATCTATAATATCTCACTCATTCGATTACATCAATTTTAAAGCTCCTTTGAAAAAGTAAAACCCTATTAGTTTTGTTACAGCACGTAAACTAAATATGAAACAAACTTTGAAATTTAAAAAGTATTAATTTGAAAGTTTATAATAGGAAAATAAGTCCTTATTTTCCTATTATAAACTTTGAATTTAATACAAATTATGGACGGAAATGATAATAATAATTTAAAAAGTATATTATTTCATTTTTGGATCAAACAACAAAGTTCAACTAAGCACATAAGGCGCTAATGAGCTAATGACCTTAGCAGTTGATGCGCCTTTAAACCCCCAATAATAATAATAATAATAATAATAACTAAGCACAATCCTCAATGTATATGTTACCGGCCAAACCCGATTTCAGGACAAACTATATTTGCCTAGGCTAAACTAGTACTTCCTATACGCGATAGGATTAACTAGTATAGCCTAGTCCAAATTAATTTGTCCTAAGCCCGATAGGATAAACCAGTTTAGCCTAGGTCAAACTAGTTGAATCTGATATAAATACGCACACTCTAGGATAAACTAGTATGGCTTAGTCTAAACCAATTTAGCAGAGTCGAATGATTATTGCTTCTATTAAAAAAACACTTATTATTAAATTTGTTATAGTATGATTGTTTGTATTACCAATTATCCATAACTTTTAACGACGAATCATTATCGTTTTAATAAAAATGATTATTTTTCCAATTACGGAGTATTTTATTCAGTTTATCTATTTATTTTGACTTTCTAAATATAGTATAATATTTAGACTAGGCCATACTAGTTTATCCTAGAGTGTGCGTATTTATATCAGGATCAACTAGTTTGGCCTAGGCTAAACTGGTTTATCCTATCGGGCTTAGGACAAATTAGTTTGGACTAGGCTATACTAATTAATCTTATCGCGTATAGGAAGAACTAGTTTAGCCTAGGCAAAACTAGTTTGCCTTGAAATCGGGTTTGGCCGGTAACATATATGTTAATTTCAACCAGCTGTTATTTTCGAATTTTTGAAAAAATTTTATAGAGGGTTCCACACCTTAAAATTCCCAAAATACTTGAGTTATCAAATCGTTCTTATTTGTCGTTGATAAGGAACAGGGCCGGATTTAAGCACAGGCTACGAAGCCTGCAGCCTATGGGCCCGCACCACAAAGGGCCTACTTTTTTAAATATATTTAACAAGGTTTCAATAAAGAGTCATACGCGTTTATTTTTAAGTATTAAATTGGATAATTGCTGAAAATGCGGTTTTTTAGGTTAATTTAAAAAATATTTTCTCCGGAGTGCCCTCGCCACAGGTTCAGCCTAGGGGCCCATAAATCCTAAATCCGGCCCTGATAAAGAGATAAGAGAGCATGATAGAATTTTTGAAATTTGTTTATAGAGTTCTTCACCCTATAACTCCCAAAATATTTGAGTTATCTAATCGTTCTTGTTTGTCATTCATAAGGAGTGAATGATAGATTTTTTTGAGTTTTTTTATAACTTTAAGTTAAACCAGTTCTAAACGATGACCGATACAAAAACCACCTAAAAATAGTCACTTCGGAGCTCTCATTTCATATTGAAGAATGTTTTTAAAAATTTAAAAAAATTAAAATATAAAGAAAATTGTTTAAATATTCTATATCTGATTCGTGTACATCTGTTTTAAAAGTAAAAGTAAAACCCTATAAGGCCCGGTTGTATGTCGCAAAGTAAATGCTTTTTACCACTCCATTTACCATCTACCGTTTGTTAGTGGTAAAAAGCATTTTCTTTGCGACATTCAACCGGCCCTTAGTGTTGCTACAGCACGTAAACTAAACAAGAAACAAACTTGAAATATCAAAAATAAAAAATATTCTTCATAAAGATAGAATTCAATCTTCTTTATTATAAAAGTCCAACACCCGCTTAACTTTGGCAAGTAAACTCTAATTAATCCCTAAAGAGTTTTAATCAATCTTGCTTGGTTTCATTTATAGCTGTTGAAATATACAAACCAGTGGCGTAGCTACCTAGGGGCTAGGCGGGGCAGTGCTCCGGGGCCCTCAAGCTCAGGGGGCCCTCGAATCCTTACCAGAAAATCTCGATCGAACTACAATAATTCAGAATGAAATGATTGAGAGCTTGGGGACCAAATTCGAAACCCATCTACTAGAACAAATTAGGGCGTCATCGTTTTTCGCCATCATAATGAATACGACACAGGACATATCGAAGGTAGATCAGCTAAGCATTGTTGTGACGTATGCAGTAATAACCAGATCGGAAAATGGACAGCCATTTGATATAGAAGTAAAAGAAGTGTTTCTAGGCTTTTATGCAGCCATCAAACATGGCGCAGCAGATTTAGTCAACCCACCAAGTGACTACATTATTTTACGACAAAAATATTTCTTTAAAAAAATGTGTGGGGCAAGGTTATGATGGAGCCAGTGTGGTGAGTGGTGTGTACAATGGTGTACAAAAACATATTAAGGATATCCAGTCTAACGCGGAGTACGTACATTGTGCCACTCATAATTTAAATTTGATGATTGTAAATATAATTGTTATTTAGTCCGACCTTTATATAATAAACCCTTGAATCTTTTCAATTTCCTTTTATTGCCCAATACCTACACCAAGTATTAATTGTAATTTATGTTCTTACTGTTTAATATTTTTATTACCTGCCTTGCAGTGAACAAAAAAGAGCTTGCCCACTCTTACTATCCCTCCTTTTGTTCCTTTCTCTTGTGTACAATACCTACCTTTTTCATTTCTCTTCTTTCCTCTCATAGAATAGCAAGGTTTCTCAGCTTTTCCTTGCAAAAACCAATGTAAACCTTATTTTTATTCATTCTTTGCAAAAATGAAAATGTTAAAACTTTGTAAAGAAAAAAAAATGTAATTAGAAAAAATAACCCCGAATGCCAGGCCGGCAATGTAGGTTAGATCAAGTATATTAACACAAGGTCCTAAAATGTTAGGGGACCTAATAAAAAAATCATATGTATATAAATATTTTGCTGAATAAACCAACATTTAAAAAAAAAAAAAAAAAAAAAAAACGAAAAAGAGCAGATGATAAAGTAGCTTAGCATTTTTAAAGTATTTGTATATTTAATATTTTTACTTGAAAAAAACCTAACCAGCTTAGATAGCAGTGGGGCCCCATTTTTTGATTTGCCCCAGGGCCCTTGGTTACCTAGCTACGCCACTGATACAAAATATGTTATCTAGACACACGGCAGTGTTTCAGGCAAGTTCGAAAAAACGGGCGACGCACCTACCATGTGTATATTTACACGAACCATTTAGTGCTACTTTCGACCCCCCCTCCTCCATAACTCAAAAACTATTAGATCTACACACTAAATTTTGCATGCCTAACTAGGCCTCTGCAAGCCCACTAGAATACCTAGAATCCCAAATTTCATTAATAAATCTATTATAGTTCTTGAGTTATTAAGCTCTGAAAAGTGTCATTTTTAACACTGACTGACTCACTGACATATCAAAAACATAAAGTACTTCCGCTGATCCTAGAATGCTGAAATTTGGCATACTGGTAGAGTTCGGGCTACAATTAAAGGAAAAATCGAAAAAGTGAAACTTTCTCTTTTTTAGGACCTAAAATGAAGAGGTGAAATTTATTACCAGCTTAATTAATATATAGTGAAAATACAATCAAGCTAGAATGCTGAAATTTGGCATACTGATAGAGCTTGGCACATTAATAAAGGAGAAAATTGAAAAACCGAAACTTTCTCTTCTCCGGGACTCGAAATGAAGGGGTGAGATTTATGAAAAACCGACCGATTTAACAGAAATTTTATGAGAAATATCTAATAATTATTAATATAAATGTTTAAATGTAATTATTTAGATAGATTAAAGGATAAAACTTTTCAAAAATTAATGATATCTGTCCAAAAATATAAATGTGAAAAAAGGGGCCAAGTTCGGTAACAAACAAATGGCTTCGCCGACAAAAGAGTTGATATCTAAACGGGTACCAAGTTCCATAGCAGTTGCTTAAATCATAGCTATAGGGATGTACAACGTTCTTCAATTGATTTAGAAGAAAATTTGTTACGTTCTTTAATATTAAATTTATAACTTGGCAAGTTTTAGATCCAACTAAATTGTTTGTAGTATAAAATAGAACAACTAGCAAAGCTAAATTTTAAGCTTGTATTAAATATCATCACGTTAAACGTAAGTTATTGACTATTATAACTTGCCAAGTTATAAATTTAATATCAAAGAACGTAACAAATTTTCTTTTAAATCAATTGAAGAACGTTGTACATTCCTATAGCTATGATTTAAGCAACTGCTATGGAACTTGGTACCCGTTTAGATCTCAACTCTTTTGTCGGCGAAGCCGTTTGTACCGAACTTGGCCCCTTTTTTACATTTATGTTTTTGGTCAGATCATTTTTACATCTAACAGCGAAACACAATCCTCTATGGAAATATTAATCTCATCCAGCCTTTCACTACTTTCGAATACTGCTATAACTGAGTAGATTGCAAACCATGAGGAAGGAGATAAAAGATCAAATAAAAATCAGCATTGAAAAGTGATGTCTGTCCAGTGAAGAGTGTAGAGGAACTTTTAAATTGATATCTTTACCTATTACTATAATTTGCAAAGAGATTCAAAAATCAATAATAATTTTTTTATATAAAACCAACATGCTTCTTTTATTTCTTTTTGGTTTGAATGTTTAAAGTTGTTTTTCATCTTTCACTTTATAGCAGGTGTAGGTAGGTATTACCTGTTTTAATAAAAATATATAAAAATAATCTTGTGAGAATTTTTTCTTTGAATTTTAAATATGATAGCGTACACAATCCAAAAGGGAAATAGGTAGTGGTGAAAATATACCTACCCCACGCAGCATGGCACATTCGTAATTTTTTGTTCTAAATATACCATGTCACCATGCTAGCCATTCACCTAGCCTGAGACACAATTTCCACTTTTCTAATCCCGAAATTTTAGATCAAGAACCGAACATAGAAAAAATATTAATTTTAGCAATGATCGAAATTTTAAACAAAAATTCAACTAACAAAAACTCAGATACGGGTTGTTTTTCTAATCTTTTTTATCAAAAAACTTGTGTTTGTAAATATTTATATTTTGAATTAAAGGAGACAATAAAAGAATGTGTCTTCTGCTGGAAAAATACATTTTTAATTTATTTATAACGAGGCTATAGTTTCGAGAGCTTTGCCTTCTTCATCAGTCTATACAATTGATTCGCAGGAATCGATGTGTGAAAGTAAATTAAAAATGTATTTTTCCAGCAGAAGACACACTCTTTGATTGTCTCCTTTAATTTATAAAAATTCTGCTACTCTCGTTTAAATAAACTTTCAATTAAATTTATATTTTGTATTAGAATTAAATGTAATTTCGTCACCAAGACCATTTGTAACTTTGCCTATATTGAAAATATTTAATTTCTTTAGTGTTGCTTTTTATTATTTAGAAAAAGCAATTTTATTTTTAATTTTTATTTTTTAAACAATTTAAAATTTCATTGATAAAGGTAGAAACTCCTCCGAAACATTTGGATGTTTTTAAAAGTTTGAAGATTGTTTTTTAAAAGATTTGTATTTATTTTAATTAGAAAACGATCAAGAAAAATGTATTTTTATATATATAGTATCTACCTATATATTATATACAAGGACGTGGCCAGATATGGGCAGGGGGCATCTGCTTCCCCCCCCCCCCTATAAGAAGAAATAAAGTCCATTATGTTAGTAACTATGCAGATTATGCAGTCCTGTTAACAGAAAGTCAAGAGGATCTACAGACACTCCTGAATACATTCCAAAGAGTCTGTGATCGGCTCAATATGGAAATCTTAATAAAAAAACCCAAATCCATGGCTATATCTAAAACAAACACTACTTATAATTCACAATTAAATAACATCCCCATAGAACAACTATCGAAATTCAGCTACCTGGGCGTGGAAATTTCAAGCAAAAGAAATTTAAAAGGCGAAGTGAAGTCGCAAGAATTTATAATTTAATATGGAAGAACAAATTTATGTCCCCGGAAAGGAATACACGCATCTACAAATCTTGCGTTCGGCCTGTAATAACATATGACGCCGAAGCAAGGACAGAAACAGTTCTTACACAACAACTACTCCGAACAACCGAAATGAGAATTGTAAGAACCATACACGGCAGAATCTACAGTGAAGAATTAAGGAATCGAAATGGGATAAAAGATAAAGTTGAATGGGTTAATGATCGAAAGCGATTTGGGCCAAATATGCTAAAAGAATGTCAGACGACCGTCTCCCGAAAATTGTTCTGCATAACCGTCCAGGGGGGTACAGAAGCAGGGGCAGACCAAAGAAAAGATGGAAGGAAAGCTACGACCCCAAAGGCTGAAACAAATTGGATAAACAGACACGTGTTGTGACTATTTAAAAGATTAAGAAGAAGAATGTTAGCAACTAAAAAATAAGCTGACGTGTTCTGATGTGGCCATCCACTTGACTTTACCATACAACTTGGCCCCTCACTAATATTTAATATTTAATAAAATTATTTATAATCATGTAGGGGGGGTAGTTTTTTCATTTTTAGACTCCTGGGGGCCCACTGATTATGTATACAAAATTTTGTTGGGTTTGGTACAAGAGCTTATATTTTCATTTTTCACCCCCCCCCCCTTTTTGGGCGGTTAGATTTTGCATTTTTAGACTTCTGGGGTCCCACTGATTATGTATACACAATTTGGTTGCGTTTGCTCAAATGGCCTAGATTTTTAATTTACCCCCCCCCCCCCCCCTCCACCCTCCTTAATTTTGGGTCGATATGCTCTAATCAGCTCTTAATCTAAATGGACCAAAACTACGTGTGAAATTTGGTTTCGATATACCCACTAGTTTTTGAGCTAGCTCATCCACAAAAATTTGGTAACGCACAGACAGACTAACAGAAATTTTGACAAAACAATTATTATCTGGAAAAATATAATTTTTTAAATGTTCACTTATTGAAGCATTTTTGTAGACCGAAATGCCATGGTTTCGGCCAATATTTTTAACCAAAATAGTTTTAGCAGTTTTTGAGATATTTCGAAAAAAGAAGCAAAAAACACTTTTTTCATGCACGATTACAAAACTTAACCATACCCTGTATGGTAAAGTAATAGAACATGTAAAATTTCTCCTAATTTATTACGATGTATTTTTAAAATAATTTATAATATTAAACTTTTAAACTACATATTTATTTCTATTTAATTCATTTATTTCGAACTCGCCCCTCCCCCTAGCTCAAATCCTGGGCACGCCCTTATATATTTATATATATTATATATTCTATTGGTAAGTATTAAAAGTTTTTAAGCTGGTAGAGAGAATAAAACCAATGAATTGCTGAATTATTATTCAAAGAAAGTTTTCGTGAGAAAAAAACAAAACAACAAAAAGGGAAAGCAAACATGCTAATTGAGATTTGAAAAGCACTCGAATTGATCGATAAATTATTCAAAACTTTATAGTTGTTAAAACACTGTATTGGACAATTGATTAGATCAGTTATTTGTTAATTTAAACAATAAGGAAGTTGTGAAAGTAATACACCTACCTACATTTATACAGGAAATAATAATTTCAATGAATCATTTAATTCGATTCACTACGGAACTCTAAAAATAGCTGATTTGTGTCTAAGTTGGATTAGGCATAATAAATAACAACTAGATTAAAATAAAAACAAATAAAAAATTGCGATTCGTATTTAGGCTCCGGATAAGATAGGGATAATTTATTTTTTCTGATAAAGTTGCGATGAGCCTAATGGTGTCTAGTGTTATTTTTATTAAATAGAGGATCAAAGCATTCTGAGGGAAGTTGTCGCAAGCAAGGGCGGATTTAAGAGACCCAGGGCCCCTAGGCACTTGACATTTGCCCCCCCCCCCCCATCATCTCGAAGCTATTTTGAAAATTTAGCAAATTAAATGCACTAGTACAGAAAATATATATATTTTTTTTAATTTATTTATTTAAGAACATTGTATTTGTAGGGGCATCTAGCCTTTTTAATGTACAACATTAGGCCAATTTAATTACAAAGAAAATAAACAATATGATACAAACAGATCAAGTAAGAGAAAAAAATTTAAAAAGGGAAACAACAATTATATGGAACAAAAACAATAAATATACTGAATCTAGAGAAAAGAATAAAACTAAAAAATGACAAAAGAAGAGAGGAAAAAAGAAATTTTTAATCTACTTTAATGAGTTTAATAAACATCAGAATAATACAGTCTATGTTACTATATAGTTACGTTATTCTATAAAATTTATACAATCTTACGGCGAACTTTCTTCTGTGCAAAAGAACGAATGACGTCTTCATAGTCGATTGACTGCATTATTTCTGACTCTATGTACATTACAGAGAGTGAATTCTCTCCTATGTTAGATCTTAAGTAATTCTTTACTCGACCGTTCTGCTGAGCCGTTTGAGGCTGGTGTACACAACAGCATTCGGAACGCAATTCCTACTTTTGGATAAATGTGCTTAAAGATAAGAGTAAATAGATATTTTATTTAATATGGATTTACTATGAGTTAAGGATACAGTCACTTATTTAATTAAAATTAAAAAATTAAAAGATATAAAAAAATTTTATATCTTTTAATTTTTTAATTTTAATGTGAAATAAGTGACCCAGTATCCTTAACTCATAGTAAATCCATATTAAATAAAATATCTATTTACTCTTATCTTTATTAAAGATGTTTCACCTTGCACCAACACCACAATCTCTACTGATTATAAATGTGCTTATGTAAATGGAGCAGCAATCCAACGTAAAAACTCTTAGTAATTTTAATGAGAATGTTAAGCGATATTTGTTTAGCCAGAGATTGTGATTGCATACTTGTATGATATTTGTAATGCCTGTTATAGATCCCTTCTGATCTTTTTAGGTTGAAAAATAAAATAAAAAGATTCTGCAACCGGGGCCCCTAGGCCCGGGCCTTGTGGGCCTAGGCGGAAATCCAGCACTGGTCGCAAGGTGAATGGTCTATTATTAGCGGTCTTCAAGCTATACACCGAAATGCAGAGTGAGACCGCGGAGAACTTTCAGGTGCACCGCGATGATGTGGTCTCTTTAATAAAAAATAAATTGACTTGGCACGTTCTGATGTGGCCATCCACTTGACTTTTACCATACAACCTGGCACCTCTCTTATATTTAATATTTAATAACATTATTTATAATCATGTAGGGCGGGTTAGTTTTTGCATTTTTAGACTTCAGGGGCCTACGGGTTATGTATACAAAATTTGGTTGAGTTTGGTACAAGAGCCTAGATTTTCAATTTTTTACCCCCTTCACCCCCCTTATTTTGCGTTGATATACACCAAAATCTAATCAGGTCTTAATCTCAATGGACCAAAACTACGTGTGAAATTTGGTTTTGATATTCACACTAGTTTTGGAGCTAGCTCGTCCACAAAAGGTACATAGGTACTAACTAACAGAATAACAGACTAGCAGACATTTTGACAAAACAATTATTATCTCGAAAAATACAATTTTTTGATATTCACGTATTAGTGCTTTTTTGTAGACCGAAATGCCATGATTTCGCCCAATTTTTTTAACCAAAATTATTTCAGCCGTTTTTGAGATATTTCCAAAAAAAAAGCAAAAAACCACTATCATGCACGATTACAATACTTGATCGTGCGTTCTAAATTTTTACCCTGTATGATAAAGTAAAAATCTTACATCTTCAAAATAAATAAATAAAAAAAGCTATATAATAAAAAATCATTAGAATCTAATCTAATGATTAAATAATTAAGCGATATTACATGTATTATGTAAATTGTAAATATACTGAAGTTGTAATTTCTACGTTTTGAGAGATGTGCACCGCCGAACTTTTACTCAAAATTTGGTGCACCGATGCGATCGTGAAAAAGTTTGAAGACTCCTGGTCTATTAGATGAAAAACAAGAGTTCTTTAAACGTATTTTTAGTAAAAAAACAAACTGTGCCTTTTTAATGTCTTACTAATTTATCGTTTGTTTTTGTTATTCCTAAATCCAACTTTTATTAATATCCACCAATGTCAGTGGCAAATGGAAAATTCTAAATTAAGAAAAGTACGAGCACTATTAAAGGGGATACGAAAAAGGTTGTTGGCCATTTTAAATCTTGAAGAAGATAACGTCGCCTTTTAAGAAAATGAAAATAATATTCTAATAAAAAAAATGTATTCGGAATTTTTATTTAACTTTTTACTTTTTTAAATTTTTCATTTCTGTAAAACTCAACAAACGACCCCCTTAATTATAATGTTTCCCTATAAACCAACACCACAATCCCTCAATTTAATTGATTTTCCATCAATTCTCCATTTCGTCTCCAAAAGAAAATACTTCTAATTTGTTAAATAAAATATATATATAATAGTCATTAACTAGGGTCGAATTTTAATTACAAACAAAATGAGAATTTTAGTAATTTTTTCATTAAAATATAATGAGCAGTTTTTTCGTTGAAATATTTTTACAGAGCCTCTAAAACCCTAAATATTAGGCATGAGTTCTTTTTGATTCTTTAAAAAAGGAAAAGCGTAATGCAAAGTTTGCTGATTTCCTCAATAATTCCTGTATAGGAGGAGCCTATTGCAGATGCATTTTATGAAATAGGATATACCTGTTTGCTGCAGTGGCAGCACTATTTCTATTTTTTGCACAAGGAAAGATAATATAGATTCTAAGATGAAGCATTATTCTAAAATAATTATATATTAGCAGCAATTAAAGTGTTATTTTGTAGAGCTACGTCAATCTTTCGGAATTAATTAATTTTTTCTTTACTATATTTATTAATAGTATAATCTGTGACGTCAAGTAAAAACTAGAAAAGTTTTATTTTGCTTTTTTTATTATACATAGGCATTGGAGTAGTTAGGGAGTTTTTTAAGAGGAGGTGGGGGGGGGGGTAGCCGGCCAGCTGATTAGCCACCACAAGGTTTCAATTTCGGTAATCCGATTAGAGATCAACTACATTTTTAGTAGAATTGACAAATTTTGGAAGTAACGAAAAATTTAATGATAAATACGTAAGAGATGCCTCGTAATAATAGAGTTTCGATTTTTCTAAGGGGGCAATGAGTTTTATAGGGGAAACTGCCCCCTTTACCCCCATAACTACGCCCATGACTACAGTAAACTATTGGTTATCTGCAAAATACAAGAAGAAAAAAAAAATAGATTATTGACCTATCAACAAATAAAAATATAACATTTAGGGAAAGCGGTGTTGGTTTATAGTGAAACATATTAAACACAGGAGTTTTTAATGGGTTATAGTGGTGTTTCACAAGTAATAATAAAAATTTTAAAATTTAAAAAAATATTTTAACTATATTTTTGGATAATCAGTAGAGATTGTGGTGTTGGTGCAAGGTGAAACATCTTTAATAAAGATAAGAGTAAATAAATATTTTATTTAATATGGATTTACTATGAGTTAAGGATACTGGGTCACTTATTTCACATTAAAATTAAAAAATTAAAAGATATAAATTTTTTTTTCTTTTTCAATATATATATTTCGGGCTATCAACCCATCTTCAGGAAATACAGAAAGTAACTCAGTTACTTTTTTTACTACATGGAGGTGAATTTTAAAATGATTCTAAAACGGCCTTTCATAGACGGTTCAGATGGTTTTTGACGATTTTCTCAAAAAGTACTGAATCAATTTTGTTCAAAATTGAATTACGTGATTAATAATTAATTGTTTTATAATATCTAATTAATTTCATATTTTTAAAATTTATTTAAGATTAGTTATTAGGGTTTTTACAAATTACGCTTCAAATAAACTACCCTTTAAAATGTAAATATCCTAATAAAAATTATTTGATATAAAAAATAAAAGTAAGTAACACTCAGATATGAAATTTCAAAAGATTTGAGTAAATAACTATTGTGAAAAAAATAAAACTTTTTGGCTTTTCTAGTTGATTTGCTCCCGGAAAGAAGAAATTGAATCTTTTCGTACAATTTCTTTTAAACAACAAAATTCTTAATCAAAATGTTATTTTCTTATATTAAAAAGGTACTATGAACCTCCAGATAGATGAAATCGATAAAATAAGACCGATTTATAATTCTTTTGGTTTGCTGTATCGAGAGGATGTCTCACCATCAGAAACACATTATTTGTTATTGATTCAAGTCCATTCACTCTACAATAATGGAATACTAATAAACTATTGATTTGAGACATTTCACTTATATAAATTTTTTGTAGGAAATTAAATCTTCTTTAATAAACGTCATTATAAAAATGTGTCTATCTCAAAGGGTTAGGCAGTAATGGTGAAATTTATGTGGAAAGTTAGATAAATACTCTAATGAAGAAACATTTTGATATTTTAATTTCCTAAAAGGAAGTTCATTATCTATAATTAGTTCCGATGATTATTTAAGTAGCTAGAGAGGATTAAATTAATTTCAAAATTAAATAATTTTTTCTGGGAAAAGTAAATATTATTTTACAAAACTAGTATTAATATTAGTATGAAGGTGAAAATTTTTATTAAAATCCGTGTCATCAACCAAATTCCATATTCCTTGATTCAAGAAATTACCTGGCCAATTCTTTTTCAATTTTTATTTTAAAAAATATTTACATTCCCATAAAACTCTTAAACTATTGATTTCAGACATTTCATTTCTGATGGAAATTAAATATAGTCTAATAAATTAATATATTTCTTTAATTATAAATTACATTACATTACAATTAAATTATGTTGGGCTACTAAATATTTGAAAACTAACCCTTCTTCAGTTGCTAAAAAATGCCATTGAACCAGGAAAATCAGTTCACGAGAGACTCTCGCAGAGTCAACTTGTAATGTAATTACAATTTTAAAACTGTTCATATTCAATACGAAACTTATTTTGGTATCATGTGCGAATAAAATTTTATTAAAATATAAACATATTTTTATTTGTTGATAGGTCAATAGTCTATTTTTTTCTTATTTTTCTCCTATGGCTCTCGCAGATAACCAGTAGTTTACTGTAATCATTGGCATAGCAAGGAGGAAGAGCCCCCAGTGCCCCCTACAAAGCTCATTGTCCCCTTTAAAAAAATACAAATTTTTAGTAGAATTGACAAATTTTGGAAGTAATGAAATAATTTAATGTGAAATACATATGTGATGCCTCATAATAATGGAGTTTCAATTTTTTTTAGGGGGGGGGGGCAATGAATTTTCTAGGGGTGCTCTGTCCCCATTAACTAGGCCCATGTGTAGATATATTTAGCTATATAGTGAGTGTTTTAATGATCTAAAGAAAATTAATTAATCAGTTTTCTATGATTTGATTTTGTTTTTAATTTTAACACAAAAAATAAAATGATTTCAAAAGAACACGAGATATTGTCACCTAGTGAATCTAAGGTGCTAGGGATGAAATTAATTAAATGTCAGAAGGGTTGATTTCAACCTTCGGGAATTGAACTCTTCTGAAATATAATAAAATCATCTCTAAAATCTTGGATTCAGTGGTTAAACTCTTTTCATGTTTTCTTTTTAGAAATCCTTGCTCTGCTACTATACTGTTATACGAGTATAATATGGGCTTGAGAAGGATGCATTTCGCATGTGTAAATTATGTATTAACCATTAATGTAATATTTTAATAACGAAAATGAATTTAGGTCAAATCAAAGATTTTAATAGATATGTTTATATTACATGTAGTAGTTTCCCGGAAAGCGTACTAGTGTTTGGGTTCGACTTCCGAGGGAACAAGACCCTCCTACATGCAATATAAACATATCTATTAAAATCTTTGATTTGACCTAATTTCATTTTCGTTAATAAAATTGATTAAATATCACGAGTTGGTTTTGAAAATAAAATTTTTCTTAAATAGACACTCATTTCCTTGCTTGTAATATTTTTTTACGTTTGTAAATAAAAATTTATCTTAAAAAATTTGATATTTTGTTTAAAATACTATTTATTATATTAAGACAATATCCAACATACCAATTAGGAACAAAAAATAGTTATTTCATCCCTATGACCCTATGACTACATGATATAGAATATATTTTATATCTGAAAGTAAAAAAATATAGGGGGGCGGGGGATTTTACACTTAGCACAGAGCCCACCAAAGGCTAGTAGGCAGCGGGGGAGGTTTATTTGCATCAAGCAGATGACAGTCTCACTGATTTCTTTATGCAGGGGTGCCCACGGGGTGGGGGGAGTGTTGCATTTTAGCATTAAATGCTAAAAATAAAAACGGTCAATTCTTATAACTTCAACAAAAGGTACGGTGCTTACGTATTAACGCCACCGCAGTGCAGCTGCTACAGATTTGGCGGTTTTAAAATTTCGCCAATCTACACGTAAAATTATTGAGATAAATCATAAAATATAATAAATCAGTTCCCTCTGTCAAAAAACAACTTGAATAGATTCGGTTTATGATCTCGGTTTGATTAGATGAAAAATTCGGATACATTAACGCCATCTAATCGAACCGAGATCATAAACCGAACCTATTCAAGTTGTTTGCAAGGTTTGTTTGGGAACACATTTTTTATCTAATCAAACCGAGATCATAAACCAAACCTATTCAAGTTGTTTTTTGACAGAGGGGAACTGATTTATTCTATTTTATTATTTATCTCAAATATTTTACGTGTAGATTGGCGAAATTTAAAAACCGCCAAATCTTTAGCTGCGGTGGCGTTAATACGTAAGTACCAAAGGTACTAAAAATCTATTCTAATTCCTTAGAAGTGAATAAAATAGGGATGGGGAGAGGGGTACTTTTCATGAAAATGGGGGAGTTAGTTAGCCTTCAGCGGCCCTCTTGCTAGCCAGGGGGCACGTCTCCTGAACCCCCAACCCACGAACCCCACCCTCATACCCCCCCCCCCCGAAACCCTCCAGCACCGTACACTGACCACCCCCGCCCTCACATCACCACCCCGCCCAACCCCCGCTCCCACACCACCCGTGACCTCCGCCCCACCCCCCGTTCCGCACCACCTCACTACGCCTCTGGGCTCTCATCTGAACCCCCTACTCCACCCTGCACCCTCCCCCACCCCGGAGGTTGGTTGAGTTTGGTCCAAGAGCAAGAATTTTCACATTTTGACTCTCCCCCCCCCTTTTTTTTAGCTAAAAACGTAAGATAGAAGACATCTGATACAAATATGAAATTTCATAATAATCCCTTAGGCCGTTTTTACGTGAATCGTGAGCAACTTTTCGCGGAAACCACACAAACCGACAGACAGACAGACAGGAATTTTGTCGAGGGTGTTTTCGATCATAACTTTGCTTGAAACGTGTGCAACCAAAATTTGGCATGATTTGGACCAATGTACAGACAAAACCTTAATTTTATATATATAGATTTCCACATTTAACACATTCTAAAATTGAATGACTTATCGTAATTCTTAAATAAGCATAAATGTTGGGCTGTAGTATTTCCTGTGTACGAGTACGCTCCAGTTTCCGATAGTTTTCACTTTCAATTCGAAGGCTAGGCGCCATGGTTGGCAGCCTTGGTTTCAAACTCTCCCGTTTCCCTTTCAATCAATTCCATTGAGTCAAGCCTTGTGTAGCAGTTGCGCTCTTCTTCGTCTCCAATCTACTGTGCACTCCTCTTTGACAACTCCTCGCATATAATCCATCCAACTGCATTTCATATCCATTTAAAGTGTTTTCGGGACAAGATCACCAGTGTGGAATAATTTGATACATCGTTTTTTATTGGTAATGTGACAAACATCTTTTTAGAAATTATTTTTAATATTAGATAACATCATCACTCCTGTCACTCTTAATAATAACTATCCATTTCAGTTGAAAACATTTTATTTGAATAAACTTATTAAACAAAAACTTTTTCTACACTCACGAGCAAAGAAATGGAATCACTCCCTTTTCATTTATTTAATTATATACTTTGTATGTTTTTTATAGTCTAAAATAAAACTGACTTCAAAAAATTAAATGCAACAAATAAAATACACTAAAAGATATAAAATAATTATTATCTTATTTAGTTATAACTAAACGACGAAATATTAACATGAAATTACTTTTTGAAGTCGGTAGCAAACAAACTATACCTATAAGCGAGCATACCCTCCAAACCTACTAAGTAAGATCCGTCGAGTGCGATTCATAAAAGGTATATGTTTGGCACCGACTTCAAAAAGTAATTTCATGTTAATATTTCGTCGTTTAGTTGTAACTAAATAAGATAATAATTATTTTATACCTTTTAGTGTATTTTATTTGTTGCACTTAATTTTTTGAAGTCGGTTTTTATTTTTTTCTTAAAAATTATTTTTATTTTTCTCTTTTTAGTGATGTTATTAATTGTGATCATATCATCAGAACTTGACCAAATTAATATGACACCATCCCTAAGAGACCCCCTTTCGAATAAAAAAAAGAATCATCGAAATTGGTTCATAAACAAAGAAGTTAGGCCTAAACAAACCTAACAAAAAAGATCTAATACCTATGATAAAAAATGGGACCAATCGGAAGGTAGACTGAACCCAATGCAAATTTTTTTTTCAAAATCGGTTCACAATTGGCGGAGATATGAGGTAACTAGACACAAAAAAAAAATTCAGTCGAATAGAGAACCTCCTCCTTTTTTGAAGTCGGTTAAAAAATGGTTAAAGTTTTCATTATTGTTTTATTAATTTTTTTCTTGTATTTGAATAATATCCAATTTTTCATTCCAAGTCAAAAAATTAAAAATTAACTGGATGACTTTTGATGTAAAACATATTGATTTAATCTTTAATTTTGGGCATTAATACGGTATAATTTATATTAATATAACATTATTTATATTTGAGAATGAAAATTACATTTAACAACTCGTAAGGGGGTCGGATTAGGCTAGGGATTAGCGTACCAGCCTGCTATCCAAGTGGACCCGGGTTCAAATTCGACTCGAGGCATCTGGCTAAAATCTGACCCCGGATAGAGACAAATTAAAAATAATAATAATAAGTATCGTAAATTGGCTTATGGCTAGAAAGGCCGAAAAGCCAGAAAAAAACAACCTGCAAGTGAGGTGATTCCCTTTCTTTGCTACTAAGTATATATTATATTTATGGTGATTTTTACTTTATTTTTATTATTCTCAGATATTTGTTAATTAATCGGAATCATTTGTAAAGAGAAATTAAAAGGTTCTGCTCTCCTTGATGCAAATAAACATACATATTTACAAGTGAATACCCAGCTTTTTGGTTGGAGGGGGCTAGGACCAATTGTGAATTATAAATATTCGTTTTGTCATAATATTATGGTATCTGAATACATGAGAAATAACAGAAAATATACAAAATTATGCACCACTTGTGATTTTATACTTTACTTTTTAACAAGAAACTTAGTTTTAGTTTTTTTAATTTTTCTTATCCAACAAAGTTATTTCTTTTTGATTGATTATATGTACTTGTTTTTTTATTCAAAATAAGAGCCAGGTAATCCCCTGAATAAAAATAATAATTATTATACTTTCTTGAAATATTGTGATAATCACAAGTGGTGGGTTAATTTTGTTCAGGAGTGTATTTATAATTAAAAAGAGTGATGATAATGATCAAAAATTCGAAACTATAGTTTCAAACAAATAAATTATAAATATTTGATATATAATTATATTTACATCAAGCAGAGGACAACCTCATTGATTTCTGTTTATGAATCAACCACTCTGCTCCTCTCGGCAAGACAAAATCGTTTCACTGGAATCATTTATAAAACAAAAATCTATATGATAGATATTTATTTCAAATAGTACCTACGTTTTATTTTTTATTTTTACTTTCACTTACATAGCAAAGCCTGAAAGTTAAACTATTGCATTCCCTTTCGGGAGCTCGAATTCCAAAATTTTGAAATTTGGTCCAAGACAGGATGATTTGGGTTCATCATTTATAGTTACAGTTGAAGTTATGGATTTATATAGATTAATAATTTCAAAACAAGAATTTATATAACGTGGACGTTTTGACAATTTATTTTGACTTCATCAGCACTTCTGATTTTTATTTATTGCCAAGTCTTCTATCTCTAATTTCACTTGGACATCGCAGAGTGATAGTATCTGATGCTCTTAAGAAATAGAAACTGAGCTTAGAAAAACGTGTTTTGTGGACGTCAGAGCTAAAACTCACAGGAGAATTCAATTATGTATGTGTGCGTGTGTGGTCTCCTATGTCTCAGCTTCAAAGACTCAATGAAACTTGAAACTTAATCTACGAGGGGTGAACCGCGACCTAATATCATATACACCTACTTCCACTTTCATTACCAACTAGAAGGACAATAGATGAAGGGGCATTATCTAATAAATTCCAAAATAATTCCACATATTTCCAAAGACGGTGTACACCTAATTTCAATCGCGGTTCACCCCTCGTTAATCTAGGTATCAGCAGCAACGGTATAGCAAGCTTTTCGTTAAAATCGACATACCCTTTGTACTATTCTACTTAAAGGTTGGGGTGATTTTATTTTTTTCTCACAAACTACTACGGTTTTTTAAAAAATCGCTGTGCTAAACAAGTAGCACAAGTTCTGTAATCTGAATTTTTTTGATCTCGATTAAAACACATCATGAAGGGACTAATTTCATAGGAAAAAATTTCTAGGATGATTACAAAGGGGTGGTTGAATGTGAAAGTCGTGTGGTGCATTCACCATTTTATTTTATAACTATATACCTGTATTAATTGAAACTTCGAACAGAGGTGCAGTTTACTAATACAAATCGGTGAGCCAAATTTCAGCTCATTAGATACATAATTGTTCAATAGCATCTTGAATTGAAAATTCACATTTAGTTTTACTCTAAAGCTCTTATTTTCATTGCCTTTAGAGAGCTGATTAATGCTTAATCAATAGATTTCTTTTAATCATACGAATGAAAAAAAAATGAGGTCAAAGTCTTTATGAACTCGAAATGGACGATAAAATTCTAGTTAAAAAACAAATTTTAAAGCCATAATATCATGCTCGTAATTTTAATAGCGCATTTTCCTGTCATCATAAAAATTATTTTTATATTCAACTTTTTTATAGGGCCGTACTTGTTTTAAAATAAATTTTTTCTGATGTGATTTAGTACTTAGTAGCGAAATTTTCACCGTTTGATATTACAAAGATTTAAATAATTTTTTAAACTTTATTTTTATAAATAAATTACAAGGTTTCATAAAAAATAAATACTTAAATATATTTTTTTACTATAATCAATTTAAATTGAGAATTATTAAAGATCTTATTCAAAAAATCAGTTTGATAGTATGTCATACCCTCACCCAGAAATCGTACCCAAGTGCCAAAAACACTAACAAGGTAGATAGTTATCCTTTGAGTAAAGTGACCAGATGTTTTACAATGGAATGTGGGACATGAATCTGTATGTATATGACCATCTGGTTTTGCTGTATCCTAGGAAGCGCATACATAATTATATGCCACATCAGCGTGATCACAAAAGTCTTTCAAGACGAGCTCTAGTGTCAGTAAATCCCAACATCTTATTTATAAAAATATAAATAATTAATAAATATAAATTTTTTTAATCCAAAAGACAAAATATTGTTCAATGTGGGACATTTTCGATGTGGGACAAGAAACCCAAATATAGTACAGTCCCACCTAATGAGGGACGTCTGGTGACTTTATATACAATTGAACTTAACTAATAATATTCTTTTAACATTTATAAATTCTCAATTTAAATTTTCTTTCATCTCTGAAAAAATATTGCTGTTTTTCAAAATTCGTAAACCCCTTGTTTCTACAAAAATTAATAGATATGGATTTATGGCGTTTTCAGATGAATTTGAACTAAAGAATAAAAACTGTAGAAAAATTATAAAAATAAGGTTATTAAAGATAGCTGAACTGCAAAAATTTATTAAAGATAAGAGTAAATAAATATTAAATTTAATTAAATTAGCGAACGAAGAAAAGATTTTTGTATTATAGACAAAAGGATCAATCAGCCAGGATTCGAACCTGGGATCTTTGCATATGTACTGCAATGCTTTGTCATAAGAGCTTTAGCTCCTATATCCACTAAGCTACTGATTGATTGGGAGGCGTTTGAGAATAGATTAAATATAATATTTATTTACTCTTATCTTTATTAAAGACGAGCTTTTCGTGCGTGCCTTCGGCACGCCCTCGAAGCTCGGCCCTCCGGGCTGAAATGCCCTGGCGGGCAGCGTCTCGGTCCAAAAATTGTATTCCTCTTAAAAAACCACACTCCAAATGTATACCGGTAAACTACCGAAAATACATCGCCTCTTTAACTTTTGAGTGGCGAGGGGGGGGGGGGGAGGAGGAATAATGATCAACATATTTAATGTTTCTTAATTCAAAATGAATTGGAGTCTTTCATTTCAAAATTCGAGTCCAAATTAGAAATTAGAATTTCAAATTTGCCTGGTTAATGAAAATCGATTGGAGCCGCGCTGACAATTATATTTCAAATTTGCCTTGTTAATTAATATATATTTAATGTTTCTTAATTTAAAATCTATTGGTGTTTTTTCATTTTCATTCGAGTTCAAATGAATACAATATTATCTCGACACAAAGTCCAAATCAAAAATATCTAGTTTTAGTAAGAGAAATCAAGATAGAAATATTAATGTCGCAATGGAGTAATCGGTAGAGCCAATGACTATAGTTCAAGAGTTCGTCGGTTCGATTCTAGGCAAGAGCGTAAATTTTTTAGAGAAATTTCTCTAAGCGTTGTTACAAATTAATCTAGATGAATATTATATAGTATGTTTCACCTTGCACCAACACCACAATCTCTACTAATTATTTCCAAAAATTTCGATAAAATTAACGGCAAAAATTCATTTATATCATATCTTAAAACTTCATATAAATTAGAAATGTCATGAAAAAAAAAGAAAATTATTTAGAAATGTGTATTAGGATTTATTATAATGATTATATAAATCCAATTTGTATACCATAAATTAAGGATTAAGGACAATAAGGACTATTAAAAAATTTAAAGATACTATTAGAGTTTAAGAATTTGTTTGATTTGATCTTAATTTATCTATTTTAATTAATAATGAGGTATCTAGATCTAGAATCATCTTTGTCTCACTTATAACTCCTGAATTTTTCTCAACTCTCTTGCATCATTATCATCAAAAAATCAGTATGGCTCTGTGAGTCGAATCCTTGTCTACTGACCTGGGGTTCAAAGGTTCAAACTGGCTGCAAACAAAAATTATAAAATAATTTAATCTAAACTCTACAATATTTAGAAATAATACCTATATTCACATTAAAATAAATATATTCACAATGATCTCACATCTGACCAAATGGCCTTTGCTTCCGAAGTCACACAAAAAATAAACAAAAAAATGGTCTAATTATTTCGCACCTTGAATATTGGCTAAAATCACGATAGACGTAACATCTCTTGCAGATATTTATAATTGACAATTACATTCAAATTACGGAAATTCACCCCTCCTGGCATACATATATTGGCAGAAAGTAATCAGGGAAACAAAATCTTTTACCCCATGAGAATAATAGTTTTACTTCCCCGTTAAGTAACAAATAAATAAAATTCTGTTCTACCATTTGGTTCAGCCACCAAATGAATAGAAATCTAAAACGGTACCAAGCTGTATGCTTATCCCAAATTTCGAAAAATAATATTTGCAACTCAAATAACTACTGAAATAGATTAAAACAAGGATAATATTTTCAGGTTTATACTTGACAAGTTTTCCAGCTCAGCTATTTAACTATCTTGAATTTCCAACTTTCCTAGTATAAAGCTGAAAAGATGATTTGATGACTAAATCAAGTGGTAAAAAAAAACGGCTTATTTTTTCACATTTTTCATAGGAACAAATACTTTTTGGAAAGTTGGATTGGATAAAAAAAACCAGAAGCAACGTGCAATAATAGTACTTAAAAACCTTTAATTTTTACGCAAGAAGAGATAAAATTAGTTTTCAGATTTTTTTTCTTTACTTGTAACTTAAGAAATATCCCTCTGCCAAATCTCAACTTCTACTGGAAGACCTTTAGTTTTTGATAATAAGTCACTAAGTACCGAAATTTGATTTTCTAAGACCTCTATCTTCAAAGGTTTGCTCTTACAGCATTAAATTTTTACGGGATCGTGATGAAATAAGCTTATTATTTGCGAGAGAGGTCAGCACAACGCAAAAACTGAATTATTTTCATGTTAGTAGCTAAATGGGAAGCGTACCTATAAGTTATTCAGTTAGTACAAGATATAAATTCGTACATATAAATAACACATCATTTTAGCATGGCGATTGAGCTTTTTGATTTAATTAGTAGAGATTGTGGTGTTGGTGCAAGGTGAAACATCTTTAATAAAGATAAGAGTAAATAAATATTATATTTAATATTGATTTACTATGAGTTAAGGATACTAGGTCACTTATTTCACATTAAAATTAAAAAATTAAAAGATATAAAAATGATTTGTAGACATGGTTTTGGATCATACTATATTATTTACTTAGTATACATAAAATTGCTGATCATTATTCTATTATCTTAAATTTACTTCTTACCTTTATCATCCACAAAACTTAGGAACGGTTGAATTTCGAAGGGGTTGAATCCGGCTCGAAGGACCAAATGTTACGGACAACCCGGTTATATGGTTTATTAAATTTTATCCATAGGTCTTTACTAATTTTGTGTTGTGCTGACCTCTCTCGCAAATAAGAGAAATCTCTTTGGGGACTGTTACCAAAGGCTCGATTGTTGCTTTTGATTCAAGATGTCTGAAAAGAAAGGGGGTAGGCTCGAGTAATAATACTAGCACAAGTAGGTTGATAGAGTATGTCTCTATTTAGTCAAAATATACATATAAAATAAATTAACGTTTTGAAATAATATATATAAATTTACAATAAATAAATTGACTAGATATCAGTGAAGATTGTCATATGAAACAATAAATAAATAGAAGTAATAATTGTTATATAAATTTCATTAACAATTATTAAAAACATCGACCATTTAAATATATACTTTTCCTTGAAAGTAAGGGAAAGTAATGTGTTCAGACATTGGTCCTGAAACACATTAGCACAATAGATTTTTCTTATTTGATATATATAATTATATATGAACAAATGCAAGGGAGAACATAAATAATTTATTTTTTCTTGAATAAATTATTTATCTATTTTATTGACAACAATAAATAAATAAAGAAAAGATATCATAAATATCTCTTATAAGATAACCATACATATAAATATTTCTATGTATGTGGCATAGGTGTAATATACATAGAAAAATATCTATATTAGATATTCATTAAGTAAATAAAGATAAGAACTAATAAATATTTCTTATAATTTTAAATAGAAAAATAGTGATTTGGTGGGGCTCAAGAATATTTTATATATATCTATTTCTAGGGCTAGATCAAATATAAATAGAAAATTATTTATATTAGACCCTCAATACATAAATAACAAAAAAAGGGGATCAGAATAAATGCAATCTGTCTTATTCAATCTTAAAGCGAAAGGCATAAATTCCTACTTACTGTGGCGTTCGGCTTATAAAGTCGGAACAGCAGTTAGGCTAATATAACACATATGATTTGAAACTATGATTCAGTCAATAGACTAACTTTGTAAAATTATACATAAATACCTCCAATCTCAATTGGATGTAACAAATAAGATAATTAAGATAATTATTAAAGAATAATTAAAGAATATAAATACAATAATTTGAATGATGACACGGATGGTTCCACGTGGCCAATATATCCATATAAGGTATGGAATTTCAAATCAATCTTGATCCAGAAGTTGAATGAAATCCGGATTTATAGATTGGTAATATAAAGTTTAACCTAGAGTTAACCGAAGGTTGACCTAGGGGGTGGTCTGGGGGTGACCTATGCGGGGTGCTTTACTAAGAAACAAAAGAAAAGAAAAAATGTTATCAGCCGATTCACAACATAAAATTCAATGGTATTAAACTAAATAAATAAATACCTGCAACCCACTGAACACTTGAGATAGCCAAGATTGAATTATATGAGTCTCTTTCAACCAGACATCAATGTAATTCAATTTGAAGCAAGAAAATTGAAGAACGTGGCCTACACGTTTTCTTTATAGATTCTTGTTGAGATATAGAAAGGAGAAGTGATAATCGACCGGCGAATTTTTATTTTTTTATTTTTTATTTTTTTTTATTTATTTATTTTGCAAAAATAAGTACATTTATATATATAAAAAGAAACATTTAAACCAAACAAAAACAATAAAAATCAAATTAGGTTAAATAAAAACAATAAAAATCAAAATAACAATAAAAATCAAATTAACAATTTTGCAACACCCCTCATTAAGCAAAGCTTGTGTGGAGGGGTGGTCCGACATCATAGCGTTGTTTGTTAATTTCAACTTATTAATACATTTTACACACACATATATACATTTATATACATACATAAATTAATTAATACTCAAGGCCTTCCTCTACATACCGCCTCAATCTCCTCTTAAACAATCCAGAGTTTGGCAGCCCAGTGATGCTCGCGGGCAGCCCATTATAAATACGAGGACCCCTAAAAGCTGGATGACGTTCAGCCGCACTCGTTTTACATCTAGGTTCCCTAAGGCGCCTCCCAGATTGCTCGCGGGTCCCATGCACGTGTCTCGGTGTCTCCGGGAATTCCCCAGGTCTCGCGTGTACAAAATTTATGAGGCACATATCACAGAGCTGGTTAAAATTCAAAACGTTGAATTCCTTGAAGATCAGCTCCGTGGGATACCTTGCCGACCTACCCAAGCAAACCTTTATTATTCTCTTCTGCAAGAGTATGAGAGGCCTCAGGACAGTAATTCCGCATCCACCCCACCCAACAATCCCATATTCTAAGATCGACTGAACAAGTGCCAGGTAAATCGTCCTCAATAATTCCAAACGGACGACAGCCCTCAATTGCCTGAACTTATGGATCATACCTCGTAATCTAGAGCATAGATAAGAGATATGTTTATCCCATCGTAACCGCCCATCAACAATAATGCCAAGATATTTGTTTTTTTCATTTGGTTTGAGGGGGTGCAGTCACATTCAAATCTGACGCAGCCCGTCTCATGTATAATAATATGATATTCATCCTCCGGTGGCGATCCGGCTGCGGTCAAGGAAAAAGGGACATACACGGTTTTTTTGGTGTTTAGACTAACCAAATTATCATCTAGCCAATCCCTCAGGGTTGCTAGTCCAGCGTTTGCACTCCCAAAGACCTCCCGCCAGGAATCCCCCCAGAAAACGGCGACTGTGTCATCTGCGAAGGAGTATAAATTACAGTGCTCTATTTCAATATTCAGTAGATCATTAATATATATCAGAAACATAATTGGGCCAAGTACAGTGCCCTGAGGCACCCCGATAGTTACATTCATTTCTGAGCTGGTTACGTTATCAATTCTGACAACCTGCGATCTTCCTTTCAAGTAAGATTCAAAAAAACTCAAGGTCACACCTCTAATACCTATATTTTGGAGTTTATTTATTAAAATTTTGTGATCCACCGTATCAAAGGCCTTCTGAAAGTCAAGAAAAACACCCATACATTTTGAACCCCTGTCCAATCTTTTGATT
Organism: Forficula auricularia; assembly: GCA_024734495.1. Classification (NCBI taxonomy): domain Eukaryota; kingdom Metazoa; phylum Arthropoda; class Insecta; order Dermaptera; family Forficulidae; genus Forficula; species Forficula auricularia. The sequence goes on from JALMQS010000108.1 coordinate 475,279, forward strand.
ATGTCCTGAGTAAACCCAAAAATAGCGTCACCAGTATTTTTTTTATTTTGAAATCCAAATTGTCGCTCAGATAATATCTGGCGTGATTCCAAGTAATTTATAAGTCTAGTTTTGACGCATTTTTCAATTATCTTGGACACTGCAGAAAGGAGGGAGATGGGGCGATAGTTATCAAGCTTAGATTTCTCTTTGCCTTTGTGTAGTGGGATAACAACCGCCTGCTTTATCTCTTGAGGAAAATAACCCTGCTCAAAACATAAATTAATTATATGGACCAATGGTTTTGAAATTGCAGATGCATTATCAATTAAGCATCTAGAGGAAATACCATCACTACCAGGAGAAACCTCTCTTTTTAATCTTCCTATCTGCGACAATACCTCATCCAATGTGACTGGTGTAAGAAAAAAGGAGTTGGTGAACATTTTATCTGTTTTATATTTATACTTAAGATCTTTCTTCACCCTCTCTCCCTTGATTCTCTCCGAAATTTCTTTACCAATTGTCACAAAATGCTCATTGAACCCATCCGCCATCTCTTTTTTCTGATCCAAACCCAAAAGCCGCCCATCCGACAGAACAATGCTGGAAACAATAGATTTTTTTTGCCCAACTGAATCAGTAGCCTCATTCACGGTTTCCCAAACCTGTTTCATATTTGACCCATGAATTGAACTTGAATAGTCGCAATATGGAAATATACAAGGATTTGAAATAAAATGAATAAATCATAAGAGATTATATTCGTAGATTATTTCAATGAACTTTTGTCCGTTGTCGATATGGCAGTATAATATGAACATATGGATGTGAGGTGTCATGAGGAAGGAAGTAACTTGATAAAATCAAATTTCGACTGAAGTATTTGATTATGTATTTTCTTAGTCCTTATAGAAGAAATTTTACCGTATATAATTTATTTAGGTTGCTTGAGATATAGATCTTGGTGTATATTCACGAAATAAGGATAAAATTCAAGATATGAATTTGACGGATGGCAGCGCGCGCGGTTTGAATCGGAGATATTCGATTCACAGGGGAACGGTTAAAATAGAAGGAATTCTTGGTGACAGACGGAAATTATTGTTTCAAGGCTGTCAGCAACATATACATTATAAATACATGATTAATAACATAATAAATCCATTTATATTAAATCGAAAACACATCATGTAATTTACTTTACATAATAGGTAATAATAAATCAAATACAAAATTAAAATCATTTGATTGTACCTGGGAACGTTTTCAAGGTTGTCACGAAAATTATTTTCTTTATTTCTCTTATGTTTATGAAAAAAATTAAAAAATTTTCGCACTTGGATTCAAAGTCAAGCGAGATAATAATATCTTCTTGCTATCTTTACCTAACAAGATTCTGGTATAGGAAAAGTTTAAAATATTGACTTACCTTAGAAACCCACCTTTATTGTTCTCTCAATCTTTAAAATCGAAAATGTATATTATCTATTAATTTAAGGTAATTGTTTCGCGACAATACTAGCAAAAAGTTAATGCTAGAGTATATAGAACCGACAATAAGGATTCATAATTCATAAGCCCCAAACTTTTTGCTGTTTATGTACCATTACTAGCCAATCCTATGCTCGTTTGACAAATCTGCCAACCCTGTCTGAGCTTGTATATATTTTATCATAGAAATGTCAGATAAAGTACATTATAAAGGAAGATTTATAAAACGAAAAGTTCTTAATAAGCAATTGAAAGCTGTTGCGACAATGGCTGAAGCAAAAAAAGTACTAAAGTTAACCTACTTTTAGGTTAAATATATGCGTTGTTGCCAGCTTGTTTTTAGTGTAAATTTTTCATAATACACTTTTCATTATTATCTCAGAAACTGTGTTGTAACTATGAATTAAAATTTTCTTAAAAAATGTATTAATTATTGTTTAATGTTGGTTTAGTTTTTTATAACAATGGTAAGAAGGGTTTCTTAATTATAATTAAATATGTATGTAAACTTTCCGATATCCCGAATAGTGCAATGTACAAGAGTTTGAATAACTCTATCTTTGGAATTTAATATCTCCGGAACTATATTGTTCATAAATTTCGTTTTGCCACCAATCGATGCAGAAGTATTTACATAACCTGGCGCAGGGCTAACCATGATCACTAAAGGTGGTTGCCTCATGGCGAAGACCTGTCCATTGCACTAAGGACTGGTTGGCCGGTGCGATTGCCCCAAATGTGGGCAACTCGGGCTCGTAATTTTTTTTTAATCTGTCTAAATTTCAAAAAAAATCCTAAGAAAACCGATATGCTGAAACAACTACCTTAAATTAAGTACATAGCAAAAACTTCGTTTTAAAATATTTTTTTTTCTCATCGACTGAAGGCCAAAGATGACTAAGATTTGACCAAGTTTCAAGTAGAATTATTATATAAAAATTAATATGAAGTGTAATTTATATAGTGGGTCGGTTATAAATAAGTATGCAAAATTGATCAGATAATTATATTTTTATTTCTATGTATTAAGCCAGGTAAGAACCTTGACTGGGTGAAGTAACTTCGATGACTGAAAAAGGTCATGTAAATATATGCATTTGACATTGCTCCACAAACACTGTCTAAATATAATCAAACGAGTTCAGCGTTAATGCATCAAAATCCAGGCGTCCTTACAGCTCAGTAAAAGCGGAGAATGATATAGTAGCCAAGAATAGTTCCAAAGATTCCATGCAGAGAGGCAGGTTTTTACTTTATCCAATGCGAAGCATGGGTAAAGTATTGTAATCGCTCTCGCGCCAAGCGTGGCTTCAAAGGGTCCTCAGGTAAAGACTTCGGAACCCATGGACTCAATTAAGGTCACAAATTGTAGTATTCAATTAGGTTGAATTTTAGCACGTGACGATTTTGCCAAAAATTACCAGGGATCTCGTCGAGAGGCCAAAAAGTGCCATTTTTTTGGAAGTGCGTGGGGATGGATGGATGTATGGATGTGGTATGTTATCGTTTTTTTCGTCCACGATTTTTTCCACACCTTTGCACCGATTGAAATGAAATTGAAAACCTACCATTAGTTTAACAAAATGAAGCGCTGATTAGTTTTTGGTACATATCGGCCCACAAACATTAGTACTTTATTTCAGTACTTTTTTAGTTTTTTCTAAATATCTTGAAAATGACTTAACCAATTTTGATGAAATTTAAAATCCTAATTAAGTACCTTGGGGACAACAAAAAAGGTTAAATAAAGTTTTTAGTAAAAGTATATTTTAAAGTACTTTACTCTAGAGTAATATTGTACTTTTTTTAAATTCCTTATTTTACCAAAATTTATAAAAAAAAACTTTAAAATTTATTCATTTGATCGGTAATATAGCTCATTTAAACTTGTTTAAGTAAGAATGGTTAGGCTTCTCGCTGTGAAATGATAAAAATTTGGGAGGAAATTTTATAAGTAACCATAGCAACTGCGTTGTTTTTTTTTTATCCGTTACCTTTGCTGAAGTCATGGAGGTATCGAGTTAAAATCAAAAATAGTGATTGATTCTGATCTAATACTTGAGGAATAACCATTCTATATTGGATTTTTGACGTTTCGGTTTTTATTGGTAACCATTGCTGAAGACATGGAGGAATCGAGTTAAAATCAAAAATAGTGATTGATTCTGATCTAATACTTGAGGAATAACCATTCTATATTGGATTTTTGACGTTTCGGTTTTTATTGGTAACCATTGCTGAAGACATGGAGGTATAGAGTTAAAATCAAAAATAGTGATTGATTCTGATCTAATACTTGAGGAATAACCATTCTATATTGGATTTTTGACGTTTCGGTTTTTATTGGTAACCATTGCTGAAGACATGGAGGAATCGAGTTAAAATCAAAAATAGTGATCGATTCTCATCTAATACTTGAGGAATAACAATTCTACATTAGGTTTTTGACGTTTTGATTATTATTGGTAACTATTGCTGAAGACATGAAGGAAACGGCTTAAAATCAAAAATAACGATCGATTCTTATCTAATACTAGCGGAATAACCTTATTGCATTCCATTTTTGATGTTTTGACTATTAATGGCAACCTCTACTGAAAACGTGGAAGAATCGACTTAAAATCAAAAAGAATTTAGTCTTGATTCAGTGTAGAATGGTTATTCCTCGACTATTAAATGAGAATCGATCATTATTTTTTACTTAAAGTCAACATGAACTGCAAATATCAAGTGATATCTGATTAATAATAAAGGAATAAACATATTAATATTTCAAATGAATTTGAATAAAGTTTAGCAACGATCCGTTGCAGTTTATTTCTTCACGAATTCAGAATCAGTGTGGCTGCTGGTGAGATGAGTCGCGATTAGCGGGCTGAACCGCGATTGGAATTAGGTGTACACCGACTTTGGAATTATGTGGAATTATTTTGGAATTCATTAGATAATGCCACTTCTTCTATAGTTTTCTACTTAGAAATGAAACCGGGAGTAAGTGTACACCATATTAGGTGCGGTTCACCCCTCGGAGTTTACGCATGGCTCATCATGTCCAGTGACCGAATTTTTAAAAAGTAAAAACCCTTAAAATATAGATCAAGTTAGAGAAAGTAATATATACGGCTATCCATTTATCGACATTAAAATCTATCAAGTTAATTTTGTTAAGGGAGAATGGTGTAAGTGTAGGTTCTTGGTGAAACATATTTTAATAAAGTAAAGAAAATTAAAAAAAATTAAAAAAATGTTTTCGATATACTCATTGCAATATATATCGAATACCGATATATGCCTTGCGATATATATCGATATATGCCTTGCGATATATATCGATATATGCCTTGCGATATATGTCGAGTATCGATATATGCCTTGCGATATATATCGAGTATCGATATATGTCTTGCGATATATATCGAATATCGATATATGCCTTGCGATATATATTGGAATTTTTTTTTACTTGCAAATATGTACCAAAAAACTACTGCAATTTTTTAATTGCACAATTTTATACGAAATTTCTATTTCTCAACATCACAACTATTAAAAAATACTTTGACTAGGTACTCTAACCTCAAAAAAATAAAAATTTATCTCATGTATTGTAATAGAGTGGCGAAAAAAATGCCATAATACTAGAAATATAATTTTTATTTATATTAATACCAATTATTTAAGTAAGAAAGTATTATTTAAATAATATAATTTAAAAAAAACAGACATTGTAAATCAACGATGGACATTTCATATTCCCGATTTTTCTTTATTTTAATTTTAAAGTATTGATTATTTTAAATAAATTCATCATAATAAATTGATCCATTATCATCTTCATCGTATTAAATTGGATTATATTATTTATTTTACACCAATTTAGTTTTGTTTTTTACTTTATTTTAATTTTAAATTATTGATTATTTTAAATAAATTCATCATAATAAATTGATCCATTATCATCTTCATCGTATTAAATTGGATTATATTATTTATTTTACACCAATTTAGTTTTGTTTTTTACTTTATTTTAATTTATAGCTAATATCATTATATTAAAATAATTTGCCATCCCTAGCCACCTATACTCTCTTTTTCTAAAATAAATTAAATTCTAAAATAAAAATAAATTGTTACATTTTGTACTTTTTTGATATATGGAAAAAAATACATAAACAAGCAAACTTTGTAATTTTAAGATAAAGAATAATTTCATTATTTTTCAAATTTATCTTACATTTTATTTTTATTTTTCTCAATAAATTTAATTTTAATTTAATACAGAAATGTAGAATTAAACATTAGGTACACTTTATTTCCAATATCTTAAAATTACAAAGTTTGCTTATGTTCTTATTTTTTTCCATATATCAAAAAAATATGTGTACAAAATGTAACAATTTATTTCTTATTGAACTGTAATAAATTCCCTAACTTATGACACCTCTTTTATTCCAATCCGATGCCTTGAACCTGAAATAAGTCAATTTTTAGAAAAAGAGAGTAAGGTGACTCGGTTTTTTTGTCAGCAAGTGTATATTTCTGGGTACGAGCCCATCTTCAATAGAGTCATGCCAATAAGCATCTTGTTTTTTATTTTTGTGTATATTAAAAAAAAATTAAATTTTTTAAATTTTTACTCTACTATCAAGTTAAAATTAACTTTTGATACCAATAAAAAGTGAAACTTGGAAGATTCAGAAAATAATCTAGAGGCAGTGCCTGATAAGATAATGATATTTATCATAGATACCTTAATCTGGGAAAATATACCTTACAAATTGACATCAAATTTCATCGAAAAATATTTCATTTTGCTTAAATTATCTCTCATAAGGTTTTCGTATTGGACTCGTTGAAAATTATGAGTTTTTTTTATCACCCTCAATGATATGAATATTTAAAAGTGCATAAGTATATTCCTTGGTGTATGACCTAGCGACCTTCAAAAATGTCGTAAGATGTTAGTTAAGTCCTAAATACAAAAGTTTCACTCATGACGCAATCACTACATGGTAATAGGTAGATTTATTCCATCTCTGACGCTCTTCTCTTAATCTTAATTTTTTATTTTCCTATTTATTATATTTTGGGAGTGAATAATAAATTAATTATTTCTTTCTTTGATGAAGATGCAAGGAACCTTTTAAATTATAGACCCAGGTAACCTAGCAGGAGGATAGGGATTAGAGATTATGAACCTTAAGATAATTAAGATTATAGGTCATTTGAAAGATTTGAAGTCATAGGGATAAACAAAGACCTTATTTTGTTCGAAATGTTTCTTAAATGGTAGCAAAAGACTTTCATTTTTTGAAAATTTTGCAATTATTATGGCTTAAGGACGTTCACTAATATAGCTCCGGTGCAGTTCGCTCTTTCCCCTATTTTCATTGCGAAGAAAGGCAAAAATATTTTGTGGCAAGTCGCCGCCATCTCTCACTTGCCATGCTATGAGAGAAAAAATGAAAACCATCAAAAGTACCTAACTTTTAACATTTTTCACTCAAAACCAATATCGCTTGATACAATGATTTTAACAGAAAAATATTTGTTATATCTTTAGTTAATAATGATTCTCAGTTTTTCAAAATAATTTCAAGAAAATTACTATTGTTATTTAATGAAACATTCACTTTAACATCAATCCGGATAGGGTTCGTGTGTTAAATATGCAAATTTCAATGGTCAATGTTTACAAATTTAGTGCCGCAAGGACTATTGAACAAAATTTCTACGTATAAAGGACACTTATAAATATGTGTATTCAAAGTTTTAAAAGGATTGCAAGGAAGTCGATTTATTAGGGAACGTCCTTAAGGGTGATATGGACATTTGTTGGGTTGTAGTGGAAGGTTTTTGACTAAAAAAGTTTTTTATTTTTAATTATCACTTTAAAAATTATATTATATAAATATGAAATTGCATTTTTCTACAACATATCACTTCTCATGTCATAATATTTAGAATGAATAAATATTATGACATTATCGTTCTATTGAAAGAATGAATAGCTTTATTTTTCTATGCAACTATCTAATACTTGATTTTTCTTTATTTATAGTAATGATCATTCTTAGACCCCTTAGACCGAGTCGATAGCCCCTTCATGGTGCTTAGTCACTTTCAAAAGATAAGGCACAATGTTGGTGAAAATTTCTAGTTGGAGTCACAAAAATAAAATCATTGAGCCTCACAATCGGTCGTTTTCACAAAATTCCAAAAATCAACCCCTACTACATTAGGTTCATTTTATTTAGTTATTTGTTAAATTCTTTGATTCTCTTCCTATGTGAAATTGAGGGAGGGCGTGGTTGCCACATCAGTTAGAGTTGATTATCCTCTTTCACTGGCACGACAACAGTGACCTCTAATGTTGAGCAGGTCAATACTTCTATTTTCATGACGCTAACTATATAACAGGATACTTTGTTAGAGATTTTCCTGTGATTTGTAGGTAATATTATTTTTGATAGTAGTTAAGATGTAAATATTTCTTGATGGTTTGAAATTATTCTCTATTAAGCATTTGTCTTATAAACAGATTGCATATTATTATTTTATTAAATGAAATCTTTAAATAGATGAATAATAATAAAGAAAAAAATGGCGATATGGCATTTATTTCTTGTTTATAAATGAAATCCTCTGTTTAAGTCTAGGAGTGATTATATAATAAACTATCTAGTACCTATATTTATTTATAAGATTTTTATTATTTAAAAAAAATATAAAGAAAAGAATTGATGGAAATAATAATTTGTTAGGTAACAGCTAAGAGTCCAAATCATTGATATGGTAATTAAATGAGATTTGATTAGAGTACAAATTTAAATGATGAAACTGAGCATCTTATGATTTGATTTTGAGGTAGACTTAATTTTTTTACTATCCATGTTTGAAAAAAATAGATAAAATAATTAAATTATTATATTTAATTCTATTAAGTAGGTTATAATGAAAGACAGTCCATATATTATTTACTTTTATTCAATTTCCGACGTTTCGGAGACTTTTTCTCTCCTTCAGGGTATTGAATAGTTATTGATGGGTGAGTATAACTCGGTTCCCATTTGTCTCTCCTTTCAGTGATAGCAACAATATTACAATATTTTCCAACATTATACCATAAGTGTACTTGGTATTACAATATTGCCGCTATCACTGAAACAAGAGACAAATGAGAACCGAGTTATACTCACCCATCAATAACTATTCAATGCCCTGAAGAAGGAGAGAAAAAGTCTCTGAAACCTCAGAAATTGAATAAAAGTAAATAATTTATGGACTGCCTTTCATTATAACCTACTTATTTCGCTTACCAGTCCGTCTTTCTAAGAAAATAGATAAAATTATATAATTCTAATATTTTAAACCTAAAAATGTGTAGTGTAATTGGAAGGCTTTTTGGCTTCTACTGAAGGATCAGGATCGCGCATGATTATATCATTTTTTATTATTACTAATATATAATATGTTAATTCTTTTCCAATCTAAAAGATTAACTATCGGTTTTGAGAGCTTGATTGAATATATATACCACTATCAATATTTCAAATAATTCCCTATCCCTACTACTTTGAACTTGACCCTGGATCATCAATTATACAATTGTGAAAGCATATAATGACTTTGCCTTTTGAAGCTGCATTTAATATTATACTGACTTGGAGTCAGTTATACTGACTTAGAGATAAAGTAAATAAACTATTTTTAGCTTTAAAAACAGTAGTCTATACTAGAAATGAACAAATCAATATATTACAAGAGAATACTAATTTTTCTTTTCTATTTTCAGAACTTTTCGACATGACTTCTATAAGTGCGGTAAGTTCCAAAAAATATTTAATATTTTATTAAATCAATTCCAATCTGCTTAAATATATATTAGGCTCCCGAATTCATTATCTATACTTCTATACTATCTACTATTATAAAGCGCTTATAAATCGTATCGCTATACGGGAGCCTAACACTAGGGGGAATCCCCGAAGATATTTTGACAATAATGAAGATTATAGGTCATGTGAAAGATTTGAAGTCAGGGATAAACGAATTGGAAAACACCTTATTTTGTTCGAAATGTTTCTTAATTGGCAGCAAAAGACTTTAATTTTTTGAAAATCTTGCAATTGTGGCTTTAAAGATGATTATTGACATTTGTTGGATTATGCCCGTAGGCACTTGGTGTTTAAATAATCCTATCTGATAATTCTACTAAACAGTGAACTATTTTTAAAGGATATTAAAAGATTAAAACGTAGGCCGTAAGTTGATTTACAAGGCATGTAAGTATTTATAATGTCGACTTTTTGAAAATTTGTAAAAAAAATTATGCAAAAGGGGTTTTTAAATTTAGTAAGTGTTTTAAAAAGAAGTTTATTCTATATTTTATTAAAAATAAATTCCTTCATCTCTATTTAAATCTTTTGGCTTCTTGTCCTTATTTTTGGCCTCATTTATTAGACTTAGAGGGTTTGAACTAATGATTTGGGAAAGTTGGAAGCATTTTAAAGCATTCAAGTCTCTGGGATTCATAGAGATAAAAAATCAAAGTTGTTGTTATTCTTAATTAGTTCTACATAATATACTGGAAAATATTCACCTGATCCATATGGTGTTCTATTAGGCTGAACCTACATTTTCAAATTTTTGTTATTTTCTTCTGAGCCATTTTAAAAAAACTTTTTCCCATGTGCCAAGTATGTACCTAGTAAGACAATCAATTTACGAGGGCTCCCTTCTTGAAATCAGTCTTATACGAGGGGTGAACCGCGATTGGAATTAGGTGTACACCGTCTTTGGAATTCATTAGAAAATCTGTTGTCATCTATTGTCTTCCACTTGGAAATGAAAGTGGAAGTGGAAGTAGGTGTACACGATTTTAGGTCGCTGTTCACCCTCGGTCTTATATATAGTATATCATCTGTGATAGAATTGAGGAAGCAATTATTTAATTTTTAAAGCTTCCGGAAAATCCAAATAATAATAAAATGAAAAAGCAAGTGAGTCGTAAAACTTACTTGATTTATTTGTCATTTTGTTGGCAAAAATACTTCATTTTCACTATGTAAATTTATACTATCTTTTCACTTAAAAATAAGTTATATAATAAAATAAAGAAAAAATGATAACTCATTTACATGATGTGTCGTATTCATGTCTCGAACAAGAACAAAGTTCAATTAGTAGATGAATTTTGACTGAATAAGATAAATGAATTCTATATATAATTCTTAAATAGATAAATCAAATGAATAATTTACATGTTTAAAAATTAAACGAGAGGTGATAAAAATCAAGAGATTGCCGTTAAGGCAGGAAGTTGAATTAGATTTGTAAATTTAGAACCATTGAAAGGTAATTCAAATTATAAATTACTTTACTATAGGTTGTTTATTTAGTTTATTGTAAACTATAAAAGTTTATTCTAAATTACAATTTGAGTTCTAAGTAGAATTATATCACAAAACTCACCGTCTACATTAATTATTTTAAAAAAAAAGTAAATTAAGTATAATATTCGAATCTAAAATGAGTTACAACTATTTTTAATAATTTTTCAATATTATATTATAGTTAAACCAGAGAGCGAAACTTTAATATTTTTATCTTAATTAATATTCAGCCGCCTATTAAATTTACAAATTACTTCAAATCATATAAAGCTGAATTAATTCAAAACTAATACCTATTTATTTTACCATATTAAAAATATTGTAATACTAAACGTTTTCGCTTATTATTATTACACAAATCCTCCCCCCCCCCCCCCACCCCCAAAAAAAAAAAAAAAAAACTTTCTAAGAAACACACGGTTTTCAGACGATTAATACTCCTTCGCTGTCAAATTGGATAAGAAACGAACCAAAACTTTCGCCAAATCTTTTATCCCTATAACTTATAGAGATAAGAACTCACTTCATGCCACCGTGATTCCCGCGGCTTATAATCTTGAGCTCTTTAAGTCCAGCATCCATAGATACCTTTGACTCTGACCCAGCCCATAAATTCTTCTTTTTTTTTTTTTTTTTGAAAATGATGAGAGTAGTTACACCAAAAAGGTGTATCCCCTAAAGGCCTGGGTTGGTCCCCCCATCGTGAAAAGAAGAAGAAGGGGAAATTTTATGGGCTGGGCAGGGTTCGAAGGTATCTGTGGATACGGGTCTTAAACAGCTGAAGATTATAAGTCGCGGAAAAGATAGTGGCAGGGAGCGAGTTCCAGTCTCTGGAGGTCATATGGATAAACGATTTGGCGAAAGTTTTGGTTCGATTCTTATCCAATTTGACAGCGAAGGAGTATTAATCGTCTGAAAACGGTGTGTTTCTCGTAAAGAGGGCTTTAGGGTGATAATTGATTTCAGCTCCTCTGAACAGACACCATGATAGTACCTGTAGTACAGGGAAAGGGCAGAAACGGTTCTTCGGTGAGCCAGGGAGTCGAGTGAGTTAGTCAGGGCCGGGTCTCCTATTAGTTTAATTGCTCGCTTCCAGTGTAGCAAGAGAATGCTTGGAGGCACTCCTCCACAGATGAGAGCCATATTCAAGACAGGGATGAATTTGAGCCTTATCCCAGGTAACACACAATATCCTCAGAATATTCTAAGAAGATTTAAATGTCCTTAGAATATCCTTAGAATATTCTTAGGATAGTGTGGTTACCTGGGATACAGTGTAAGAAGTTGACTGGGAGTATAATAGCGTCTAGACCTAAATGGGAGACCAAGCTTGCGCGCTGCAGCTTTAGCAGTGGTTGAGAAATGGTCATTCCAAGAAAGGTCGGACCTTAGTGTGACGCCTAGCATTGAAATTTTATCCCTGAATTCCAGTGAGTTTGAATCGAATTCTTTTGTTCACGATAGGGGGTCCACTTCAGGCCTCTAGGGGCTGCACCTTCATGGTGTAACTCCTCCCATAAAAAGCCTAGTCTATGGTGTATCTATCTAGCTTTAGTTTCGAATTTCGTATCCCTGAGACTTGAGAGTTGCCAAATGCAGGGGGAGGGTACACACATACGTACACATTATGTACTCGCGGACCAATGGATTTTGGGTGACTTTTTGGCCTCTGGAGACCACAATATCCGATTTTTTGTTCTAAATCCAATTTCAAACTATAAAAGGCATCGATTTCTTCCATCTAGAAATGACAAAGTGAAATTAACTTTTTTCACCTCGAAGATATATAAGATCTCAAAGTGTCAAGACCCCGGGAGGCGTATACTTACACATTATATTTTTTAAATATAAATATGAAAGTAAAAAACTATCTGCCTTCAAGGTCTTTCGCCTGGAGCCACCTAGTCCTTGCAGACAGCTTCTCAAAAGATCTTCAGGTGTTACCGTTAATGTTCGAGTCCTCTTGAATTCTTACGAACATTATGCTCTTTATATATTGTATTTATGTAAATTATAAATATTATAATATAATTATGAATTATAATAAAATTTTAAAAGAAATTTTTTTCTTACTCTAATGAAAAGAGTTAACTAAGGAAACCTTACTTTATTATTTCTCGTATACCTATGTATGTATCTGTCTATATATATATTATATAGACAGATACATACATATACGAGAAAGGGTAGGCTTATAATAAAGTAACGTTTCCTTAGTTAACTCTTTTCATTAGAGTAAGAAAAAAATTTCTTTTAAAATTTTACACCAACCGTTAATTAAGATACTATCAATAAGTAAATTTTATTTTATTCTTTACTGCTCTGACCCTCAGATACTAGAATACTTTCACTTTTTCTGAATCATATGACTTTCACTCTTTAAATACAATATTTACTAAACCCATCAGTGTTTAAATTAATCCAAATTCTAAACTTTAATCAATTTCAACTTGGTCGTATAATAGTTTAATTTTTATGAAAACAACTTTTCGAAGAATAGAAAGTTTTTGTTAGCACTCGCTTTGTATGCTTAAGATTAAATAAATATCTTTGTCTGAATCATATTAGGAGAAATTTGTTAGTCACCTGGAGTCTACTATATTTTCTTAAACAAATAATTATTAATACAAAGAATAAAATAGTAGGAATACATAGAAACAATAAACAAATTAAATTTCATTACATGTCCGATTAGTTGCTTTGATCTCAGGTGCAGATTCATTTATTTTTCAAGGTCTATTTCTTTATTTTTTATTGATCTAAGAATTGTTGATGTTTTTTATAGATGATGCAACAACTACGCGATTCATTCGCAAATGGGAAAACAAAATCGCTTGATTTTCGTGAAAATCAACTTCGTCAAGTTATCCGCATGTGTGAGGAAAACAAAAATGAAATTTATGATGCCCTTCGAAAGGATTTAAGAAAGGTAATATTACTATATAATATATTTATATCTATAACGTCTCTCGAACACAGTAACAGTTCCCAACTGGGGTTCCGCGTAACCCTAGGGCTCCACCAAAAAAATTTTGGGCTTCCATGTGAAATTCACTAATTTTTTACAAAGAACTATTTCTATTCTTCTATTTTCATTTGTAGTTTAAGATTTTTGTTTTATAAATAAATACCTACAACATACTTTGCATTAATTATTTAATATATAAATTTATTTGCATGACATTTTCTCTGGAGAGAGATGGACTGGTAGAACTTTTAATTGAAAGTAATGGAAGGCAGCCCAGGGGTAGTGAGGAAAGAAAAAAATAACACATATCCAAATAAGGTGTAATTTATTGGATTCCTTCCTCCTTTCCCTTCAAACCGACGTTTTGGAGGATTCTTCCCTCCTTCTTCAGGGTTTTAAGGGGTCAATGAAGGATACAAATAAAATGCTTCTTCCTCTCTCCACAGCAGTGTTTAAAACTTTTTTCTTCCTTAGCATCTTAATTAAGAAAAAGAAGGGGAAAAATTGTTTTTCTATGCTTCTGCTAAGGAAGAAAAAAGTTTTAAACACTGCTGTGGAGAGAGGAAGGAAGCATTTTATTTGTTTCCTTCATTGACCCCTTGAAAACATGAAGAAGGAGGGAAGAATCTTCCGAAACGTCAGTTTGAAAGGAAAGGAGGAAGGAATCCAATAAATTGCACCTTATTTGGATATGTGTTAATTTTTTGTTTCCTCACTACCCCTGGGCTGCCTTCCACTACTTTCAATATAAATTAATATTGATTCTAAAAATATGTAGCATATTTAGAAGGATTCCGCGTTAAAATAAAGTTGGGAACCGCTGCTCTAAAATATACCTACAAACTTTGGAGGGTTACATATTAAACCAAAACAGGTATTTTTTTGTTAATGAACACCTCTCTGCGAATTAGGTGCTATGGCCATAAAGCAAATTATTTGAAAGCATTTCAAAATGGATTAAAATTAAAAAATTGTATTTGTAGAATTTAAATTTTGTTTATGCAATAGCAAAATCTAACAACAAGAAAAATTAGTTTCACGAGATGTAAATACTTAGAAAGTGAGTCAGCTCAAAATATTGAGCATTTACTTAACTACTAAGGTAGCACCTTCGTGTCATAGATTCACCTTATGGAATATTTCTAGAACATTTTTCTCATGTACACAAGAAGACTTGATATTCTAATCTTTCTCGAAGATCAGGAGTACCTATCGTATCTCAGATACTTCACAAAACCCTAGAGGAAGGTGTCAAGAAAATTAAGAGCCCAGCTCAAGCTACAGGACTGGCTCTTCCAAATCACTTGTTTGGGAAATACTGATGCTCGTTCAAACTGATTCAACAATAAAATTACCTAATTCTTTAAGTCCACGTACTTGAAAAGTTAATTTAAAATTACTTGCATTGGAGTGCTCTATAAGTCCAGTATATTTGTCTGTATATTTTTGAGAATGTATACATACTCTGCTCACAATGGTACAGATAACAAACATTTTTTATGAATATCTGCATATTATATGGTTATTTTTAAAAATGAGCACTAAGTTTGGACTTGACACCAGTAAAAATTGGGGAGGGGACTTGATCCCATATCTTGGATAAGAACATTTATTTTAAATATACATTTTATACATATAATAAATAAATTAATTTATTTTATTTTTTCAACTCAATGTGGAGTTCGGCTCTCCGCAACCTGAACATCTTAAATTCAAAAGAAATAAAACTTAAGAAAAAGAATGAATAAAACTGGGAGAAATAAATTCCCCTCTTATATATTTTCCATGGAAATCAAACGTTGGGACTCATGTTTAAACTCCTTGAATGATTTAAAGTTTTGTTTTTGTTAAATATTTATTTTATTTTATTTTCAGGGTAAATTTGAGTGTGCTATTGGAGAACTAAATATGGTAATCAATGAAGCAAAATATATTCTCCAAGAGTTAAGAGAATGGGCGAAACCTGATAAGGTAAGCAATTTTTTTATTTCTATTTCTATTTCTACTTTATTTATATACGAGTATATATATATATAGATTATGTAATTCAGAAACTAAGTTTTTATCCTCAATAAAAAATAATTATTTAAGAAAACCTGTAGTAACTATGATATTTATCGTATCATTATAATGTAATAGTCACTCTGAGTGTGTAGGGTGTGTGCAGGTACGTTACTCTGAAGTTGTTTTCATATTCTAAAATTAGAATTATAATGGCTTGTCAACCACATGAAATGACAACAGAATAAAGTGTCGAAAGGTTGTGCATTCTGATCGAATTACCTAATTAAAAACGTTTTATCTAAGTGATTTGTCATTTAATTAAGTAATATATCTTTGAGAGACAAAAACCTATAAAACTAGTTAACTTACTTATCGTGTACGGATATCCTTGAATGAATTTTTTCTTTAAACACAATAGGATAATAGGAGAAAAATATTAAAATTCTAGATTTTAATTCACACGCTCTGTTACCGAGTATTAAATTATTATTATTAGAGAAGAATCATCTCCAGCATAATTTTTCTCATCTGATTGATTCTATCTGTATCTAGAATCCGATATCCATGATAACTCATTAACAAGCTTATAAAACGTTCTATCTACTACCAAAATATTTATATTTCCCAAACGAAGAATATATTAGGTTTGGGGCTTCTAGTCTAGCTTTAAAACTTAGGGATGATCAAGAAGAAAATCATATTATTTGACTAGGTTTTGAACGGTTGTAGATACTGATTCTAAATTTGACTCACAGAATCGTATTAATATGCTATATTTTTTAACTTCCTAGCTCATAAAAGTTGGCTGAGAAAAATTACAAAATCTCCATCGTAAAGTTCTTTTCACGTCTTGTAAAAGTTTTCACTTTTTCCTCAAATTTAAAATTTAAATAAATATCTTAATTTGCAAATTTTCCTTTTTTTTTTTTTTTTTAAATTTTATGAAAAAAAAAAAATCAAAGAATTATTCATTTAATTTAATTCAAAATGAAACTCAAAGTCTCATATTCATTCATTCGATTACTAAAAACATTGATATAAATAAATTACATATAACACAAAATATATAGGTAGGTATACCTACCTATATATTTTCAATTGATTTCAAAGCATAAGTAATTCGCATAAATGACTATCATAGTACTACTATTTAATTGAGAAATATTTCTATTTTAAAATATGCTTTTGTTCCTCTAAAAAATAATTTCTATAATATATATATTTTATAATTGTTAATGTCAATTGATAAATTTCTTAATGCATTATGATAATAAATGCTTTATTAATTATTTTACTATTAATAATAAATGTCTATTTTTATTTCAGCCATCAAAGAAATTTGCCAACATTATGGATGAAGTTATAATCCAAAAAGAACCATACGGGGTGGTTCTTGTAATCGGAGCATGGAATTATCCGATTCAATTGACCTTAAATCCCGTTATTGGGGCCATCGCGGCTGGAAATTGCATTGTAATCAAACCCAGCGAAGTGGCAGAACATTCAGCAAATCTATTGAAAAAATTGATACCCATGTATCTTGACCAGGTGAAGATTATTGGTTGGGATAATTAATATTCAATAGTTGATTTTTCAAGTATGGTAGAATTAGAATTTCTTTGAAAAATTACTAGAGATTCTCCTCTATTAAATCCGAGTTGTTATGGAAAATTTTTAGGGTTACGTTTAAACAATAAAACTGGACCCCCTTAATGTGTTTGTGTTTTTTTTCATCATAGGCTACACGAGGAGCGCTTGATGAAAGTCATGATTTAAAAAATAAAACAACAAATAAACAAATAATTAGAATAAAACAAATATACAAAGTAACCCTGCCGAGAATATGTCAGAAATCAAGTCCACGCATGATCGTCGTCTTAAAAACTCGCCAATCCGATAGTATGGCTTTTTTAGTAGTGTGCGCTTAATGGAGGATTTAAATTTATTTAGAGCTAGAATCGTAATTTCCTCCGGAATTTTGTTGTAAAAGCGCACACCTTGACCCATAAATGAAGCTATATGTATATATTTTCCCCGAAATTGAATCGAATCATTAATTTGCGAAAAGTTAAGTTTTTCGTGAGATCGATTAGATTTTTTATGATATTCCTGTATTTTTTTTTTTTTTTAATTTAATTTTCATTAAAATGACGGCATGGGAGGGCCCCAAAAATCCTATTTGTAAATGATTTTTGTAATAGTCCAGTTTCAAAAATATACTTAAATAAAATTCTGAAAAAATCTTAAAATTAGTTCATTCTTTCTTAATGGACTAGAAATAAAAACGAATTTTATATCTCAAGTATCTTGAAAGATATACTCTTTTTTTCTGCTGCCTGTCGTCATTTGAGATGGACAAAGTATGTATTGAATTAACGGACGGGTTATTCAGTTAGTAATTTATATACAAGGTAATACTCTGTATGTGGGAGATAAATTTAACCTAATTTATCGCACGGAGAATGTACCACTGCTCGAAGCCCTTAAAAAACTTAGTAAATTGGATTGTATCTAACTTTCTGAGATTTGGCTCGTGATCCCGGCTTCTTTCCTTCTACTCTGTTCTTTTCACGATGGAGGGGCCATCCCATACAGGCCTTTAGGGAATGCACCTTCTGGTGTATCTCCTTCTCACATCAATATCATTATAAAAAAAAAAAACTTAGCCGTCTTATGCTAGAAGGGTCATACTCCCCCCCCCCCCTCTCTCTCTCTCTCTCTAATTGGGATTTGAACCTAAGTGCCAAAAACATTCTGAACCAATTTCTGTCCTATGCGGAATCAATCTGGCAACTGTAACACAGGTAAAAATACCATTCAATATTTTATCATCATCCTTAGAGCTAATTTCCAAGGGGGCGAATACAACCCTTCTGATATGTAATTATCCATAACAATTCGGATTCACTAGAAGACAATTTTCGTGATTTTTCAAGAAAAATAATTTTAATGAATAGTATTATTTAATCTAAGAAATTAATCGCCATAACAAAGTTTTATTTAGTCTTAATCCAATCCCACTTAAACTGTTCTTTAGTTTTATTTATAAATGACTTTTTTGTCTCTTTATCATCATGAGATGGCCTTTAAGTTAATGAATTTAATGGAAATAGTACATATGTTTGTGAGTGGTGTTAAATATAAATTCCTTGAATAAGTTGAGTATGAATTTATGACTCACATGTTCTTATCCGTAAATTCATCATTATTTAATTTTAAAGTTAAATATTAAATTCTGGGCCAGATGTTTCCTCTACACCACTTTATTATTTTTTTAATTAACCATTGTTAATTGAATAGTTTTTATTTTGCCGAGAGTAGCAAAGTTGTTGATTCATAAAGAGAAACAAAGAGGTTGTCCTCTGCTTGGTGCAAATAAACATACACACATATATATAAACAATATATATCAGTATACATATATTATTTATTTGTTTGAGATTATAGTTTCGAAGGCTTGGCCCTCATCATCAGTCTTTTTAATTATAAATATCATTTTTCGTGGGATCAGTATCGTATGGATATTGAAAATTTGACTCACAAGCTGAGAAAGAAGAAAAAAAATTTCAATATCCACACGATACTGATCTCATGAAGGATAATATTTATAATTAAAAAAGACTGATGATGAGGGCCAAGCCTTCGAAACTATATTCTCGAACAAATAAATAATATATATATATATATATACAGATATATAATTATGTGTGTATGTTTATTTGCATCAAGCAGAGGACAACATTTTTGTTTCTCTTTATGAATAACCATTCAACCATTGTTACTTTGAAATTGTAGCTCTAACTATGAATCTTAGATATTCTAAAAGAAGTATGGCAGTTCTTTTAATATTTTTTTAAAATCCTTTCTAATAAACAGCTATAATTTTTTTAAACAACTTATTTTTTAACTATTTATGTTTTTTCAATTCAAAATTAACACTTCTTCGGGCTTATCCAATCAAAAATATTTTAAGCAACTTGATACATTTAATCTGATGACTAAAAAATATAGAATTGACACTATAATCTGTTAAGCATTCTTTTTCATACTATATATTATAATTTTAAATAAATACAAAAAGACTAATCTTTTATTAATTGTTTTTCTAATTTCCATTTCAGACCTGTTATTCTATATACCTTGCCGATGTTGAAGGCACCAAGGAACTATTAAAAGAACGTTTTGATTATATCTTCTTCACTGGATCAACATCTGTTGGTCGTATCGTACGCGAGGCTGCAAATAAATACTTGACCCCAGTAACACTAGAGTTAGGTGGCAAAAGGTGAACAATCATTTGAAAACTTCCATTCATATTCATTTCTATTTTTTTTTTATTAATATAGTTTAATTTTATAAGTTGATCAATTATTAATTTATGTTTAAAATATCTTCCTATAAATAATTTAGATATCTAAATCAGTAGCCCACCTGGGGGGGGGGGGGGGGGGTCCGCACCGGGCGGCACATATTTTGGGGCGGCATTTTTTATATTTAGTTATAGTTCTAAAAAACAACTTGTTCACTTCATAAGTTAACTATTCGATTTCCACGAATTATGAATTATTAAATGATTTCGAATATTTTTCCTTGTTGTCAAGTCAATGTAGGGTAGAAATTATTATCTCTAAAAATTTTACTCAGAGTATTTCTGGTACGTCAAGGTCCGTTTGCAATTCAAAATTTAGACGAGGATTTCAGTGAAGGAGTAAAATGTCATGGTAATACAATCAAAGCCAAAGGTGAAACAAGAAAGCTTAATCGCAATTGTTTTTTTCAAATTTTGCCTAATGGTGAAAAGCTGTTAAGATCGTGGATAGTGTATTCACGAAGAAAAGTATTTATTGTTTTTGCTCCAAACTGTTTGATGATCTTTGTCAATTAAGTTTTAACACGGAAAATGATATTGTTAGAGTTCGTGGCTGTGATGAAACTGTACTAGATGAAGGAGGAGGTATCAGCCAAAGATGGAATCACTGGGTTCAATAAAACACCTTTAATAAGACGTTTCGGCCTGAATTTTATTTGGCCATCTTCAGTCAATTAGGAGTTATACACAAAATGCGGTACACATATGTGATCGAACCAAGCCTTGTCAAAAATAAAAAAAATTTTAGCTTCATGTGAATTTATACGCATTTTGTGTATAACTCCTAATTGACTGAAGATGGCCAAATAAAATTCAGGCCGAAACATCTTATTAAAGGTGTTTTATTGAACCCAGTGATTCCATCTTTGGCTGATACCTCCTCCTTCATCTAGTACGGAAAATGATTTTAACAAATAGTGGAAACTTAATCCTTTAAAAAAGTATCTTGTATTTTTATAAAAGTTACATTTATAGGTATATCAACTTATACGGCCTCCTTTATTACTGCCTAATTTAATTAAATATGGCATCCAATGGTAAAAAAGTTCCCCACTTATATTTTGTCTCAATTAGAATTATTTATGTTTATTAATTTATAAAAACCACCATTTGATTGACTTAGAAGGGGCGGCAAATTGGAGACCGCCCCGGGCGGCAAAATTTCTAGGTACGCCACTGATCTAAATTAAAAAAAAATGTTCAAGATGGACCGCATATCGAAGTTTTCGTACTTTATAACTTCCAAAATACTTGGGATATCAAATTCGTTCTTATTTGTCGTTGAAAGTAGACCGTGATAGAATTTGTAGAATTATTTAATTATAAGTTTGGCATTTTTAAACGCCGATCCGTACAAAAGTCACTCACAGACTTTCTCACACCATCATTTTGAAGTTAAATAAATTGTGAAACTTAAACCTAATTCTACTTAATGAAATCTTTACAGCGATACGTCATATCCCGTGATAAAAAAATATTTTTTTTTATCTCGGATCCCACAAAAAATGTATATTAATAAAAACTTTTCTTTTTTTTGTCTTTCAGTCCCACCTATATCGATTCTTCCGCTGATATTAATATAGCAGTCAAGCGAATTTTCTGGGGAAAATGTTTAAATCTCGGCCAGACTTGTATTGCGCCTGATTATATACTTTGCTCAAAATCTGTCGAGAAAGAGTTTATTGCTAAAGCAAGGGAAGTACTCAACGAATGGTATGGATCCAATATTCAAGAATCACCGGATTTATGTCGAATTATTAATGAAAAAAATTTTAAGTAAGTATTATATTTTATACTAATTATAAAATTATTAGATTCAACTATATTAAAACGATGAGGAGTAAATAAATAGACGTTTCTTCTTTATCTAAAAAGTAGACATATTTTGAATTAATATGTGTAAATATTTTATTAATATGAGACTATAGTTTTGAAGGGCTTTCTTTGATCTTCAGTCTAGTGTAGTGGATTTAAATAAAATACTAAAAATTGTTTATTGTATCTACATAATTAACTTCATTTTTCAAAAATCAAAGGCCCTATTTTTGTGATATTCCTAATAGCACGCTCGCTCTAGAAGATGTCTTATTGAGTTTTTATTGTTTTTAAGAAAGCTTTGAGATATCATGGTGACTAGAACGTACTACAAATATTTCACACGAATATTCAATAGCAGTTTAATTACAAAATGAATTGACTCTTAGTATCGCTCATCTGACTCTCCTGGATACACTTTCTACCTAAAGCCACGTTTAGAATTAAAGCTGGTTACTTATTTCAATATCAATTTAAAAATAACAGATCATTGATTGGAAAGTTTTTATTTTGCCGAGAGTAGCAGAGTTGTTGATTCATAAAGAGAAACAAAGAGGTTGTCCTCTGCTTGATGCAAATAAACATACACACATATATATCAAAAATATATTTTGCCGAGAGTAGCAGAGTTGTTGATCCATTACATTCAATTAATATATATATGTATATGTATATATATTATTTATTTGTTTGAGACTATAGTTTCGAAGGCTTGGCCTTCAACATCAGTCTTTTTAAATTATAAATATTATTTTTCATGGGGTCAGTAGTATCGCTTTCGGTTAAGTAAAGAGCAAAAAAATTTCAATATCCATGTGATACTGACCCCATGAAAATTAATATTAATAAGCTGGCGTGTTCTGATGTGGCCATCCACTTGACTTTACCATACAACCTGGCCCCTCTCCTTATATTTAATATTTAATAAAATTATTTATAATCATGTAGGGGTGGGGGGTTAGTTTTTGCATTTTTAGATTACTGTGGGCCCATTGATTATGTATACAAAATTTGGTTGAGTTTGGTACAAGAGCCTAGATTTTCATTTTTTGACCCTACACCCCCCGCCCCCCATTTCGGGCGGTTAATTTTTGCATTTTTACACTTCTGGAGGTGTACTGATTATGTATACAAAATTTGGTTGAGTTTGGTACAAGAGCCTAGATTTTCATTTTTGACCCTACACCCCCCATTTCGGGCGGTTAATTTTTGCATTTTTAGACTTCTGAGGGTCCATTGATTATGTATACAAAATTTGGTTGAGTTTGGTACAAGGGCCTAGATTTTCATTTTTTGACCCTACTAGGACAACCTCTTTGTTTCTCTTTATGAATAACTGGTTATTGGCTTACTTTTAAAAGAAAACAAATTGACATCCACTAACCAGCTCGGTTTATGTTTATTTTTTAGTGCTAGTCAGGCCAAAGTGGGCAATCTGTTTTTTTTTTTTTTAATTCAACTTTTCACCCCATGAATTCAATTCAATATGTAACTAAAAAAATCGTGATCGAATATTCGAGTGAAATATTTCTAGTGCCTTGAAAGAAAATAAAGGCAAAGCCTTGGAAAGTAGTGTCTAAAATTTATAAATTATTTACTTAAAGCAAAAGACATTCTTTGATTTATTTCTATAAATTTAAAAAATCTACTCTCAGCAAAAAATTTATATTTTATTAAGACTGATGAATTTAGATACTGAGAAAATATTTACTACTTGATAAAAAATTTTAATTAACAAAAATATTTTTTTTTAAATTCAGTTTTGAAAATATATTTATTATGAGCTCCTGTATCATATTATTGCTAAAAAGATTATATTAATTAGCATGATTACTAATTGGTAAAGGCACTTTTGTAGAGCATACTTACACAAAATATTTGGGTTTGAGCTGAACCGAGACTTGTTTGCTTTTCTTTACTTTTTTAAGTTTTTCTACCCTTATTTATAATTATTAATTTTCGGGCAAATGATTGCAAGCCTTAAAATTTATTGTTTCACGTTACATTTAATAAATACATTTTCTTTTCAACTATTTATATTTTAAGTTTTTATTAAGTTTGATACTAAATAATTCACTGATCTGGCGATTTATTCGAGATTTTAAAATTAATAGGATTATTTGTACTATAATGATTTCGAAGTTTCCAATAAATATATTTTACTTAATTTTGAATTTTGGTTCAAATCAAAAAACTCAAATTTTATTATAAACTATTAATTATTCTTCTTCCCAATTGTTTATATAGCCGTCTAGTTGGATTACTTAAAACAACTACTGGAAAAGTCGCCCTCGGAGGTAAATTTGATATTACTGAACGTTTTATTGAACCGACTATCGTGGTTGATGTTGGAGCAGAAGATCCAATTATGAAAGAAGAAATTTTTGGACCGCTTTTGCCAATTATTACCGTTAACGATGCATACGACGCGATAAAATTTATTAACAACAGGTAATTTTCGAGAATTTCATTTTTAATTTATTAATTAACTTATTTTTTGTAATATCTATTTAAATGTTTAATAAAAACAGTTTTTTAATATTATTTTCAAAAGGATATAATATACTTTATTGAAAACAAAATTAATGTATCTGTATCAATTTCATTATTTTTCTTTATAAGTACGAGGATAAGTCAAAAATTACCCTCACTTTTCGTTCTACAACGATCGTTCTACTACTAAGATAGGAGGCGGCCGCATGCGCATGCGTTTAGTTGGCGCGTCTGTGGTCACGTGTGCGGAATTTAATCACGATCGCGTCAGCTTTCGTCTAGCTACAACAGCATAACCATGTCAGCTCCGCTATCAGATTGCACCAAAGAGGAGCAACGAGGAGTGGTCAGAGGGTGTGAAAGGTCCTGAAATTCACCGGAGACTTTTGTCACAATACGGGGAAAGTGCTTTATCGAAATGTTTAAAAGTGGCCGAACGAGCGTAACACAAAAAGAGGGAGCTGGGCGACCGTCAAGTTTGAGACCATTTGAGACCCTGGAACACCCTCCCTACAGCCCAGATTTCGCTCCCTCAGACTTTCTTCTCTTTCGACCGCTCAAGGAAGCTTTGAGCGGTAGTCGATTTGCCTGGACATTTGTCTGGACATGGACGTTCGGGATGCGGTGCAAAAGTGGCTTCATGACCAACCGAAAACTTTCTACCAGGAAGGCATCCGGAAGCTTGTGGCTCGCTGGACCAAGTGCATTGCTAAAGTGGAGACTATATCGAAAAATAATGTATCTGTTGTACACCTATCTTAGTTTAATAAAGTTGTAGAATGAAAAGTGTAAGTAATTTTTGACTTATCCTCGTACTTAAATAACATTTAATGTAAAATAATACATTATATAAAAATAACGCTATACCTTTTATATCTTATTAGTATATTTATATGAAAATAATCTAATATCGAAACGTGACTTTGTTTTCTATAAAGTATTTATATAATTCTGAAATAACTATTTATTTTATTTTAAATAAATATGGTTTTTATATCACAGGAATATATTAGACATTGGGTGTAAAATTGACAGAGAAGCAGCCCAAGGAAACATAATTTCTAAATAAAAACTTTATATTGGAATAACGTTTCAAATTTGTATTTAATCAATATTTTGGGGAATACCTACTTCTCCAGGATTTAAAGGTGTCAATGAAAGAAGCATAAAACCGCAAACTGTAAATTCTGATGTTCTAATGTATTATGTTGTATAAATAATTAATAGAGATTGTGGTGTTGGTGCAAGGTGATACATCTTTAATAAAGATAAAAGTAAATAAATATTATATGAAATTTTCATTTACTATGAGTTAAGAATTCTAGGTCACTTGTTTCACATTAAAATTGAAAAAATAAAAGAGGTAAATTTTTTCAATATATATATTTCGGGCTTGTTAAAATTCTGTACTTTCCTGAAGATGGGCTTACAGCCCGAAATATATACCTACCTATATTGAAAAAATTTACCTCTTTTATTTTTGTAATTTTAATGTGAAACAATTGATCTAGAAATCTTAACTCATAGTAAATGCATATTTCATATAATATTTATTTACTTTTATCTTTATTTTGTATTATGTATGTTGCTGCTCTCAACGACCAAGCTAACTTTACACTAATCCAAATGAAAATAACCTAGATAAAATGAAATATTTTTGTCTATTTTTCCATGTATTAACATGTAATTACGTACACGGTCTTTTCAATCCACCTTAGAAATCTAACATAAAGAAAACGCTGATAAAGTAGACGATATATGATTTTCTCATTGACTATTTTAAAGCCTGAAAAAGAAGGAAAGATGTTCCAAAAAGTAGTTTTAAAAAAAAGATTGAAACGACATTTCATTTAAAATTTTTCATATTGTATCTTTATTTTTGGAATACCAATCCATGATATTCTATCAAAAGAATTTATATCTCGAACTCATGTTACGTATAATTTTTCTATTTTAGATTTATGTTTAATTGTATTTTTAGATCATCAAAGTGATTTTTTTTTTTGTTTATTTAAAATATTCTTTTTTTTTTTTATAATTATAATACTTACACTCAATGTTTTTACCCTCATCCATTTCACAGTTTGCCCGACCCTCTTGCACTTTACGTTTTTACTAGAAGTAGAGAAACTCAAAATTTATTTGACCGAGAGATCAAATGTGGCGGCATCTGTTTCAACGACGTTCTCATGCACTTTAGTGGTATACTAATTATTTTTCAAATGTTCAAATTATTATTTATTTATTTTATGGTTTCTGGTTTTTTTCATTTATTTATTTGTATGGCTGCATTGTTATGGATAATCTACAAATTCCTTTTTACTTTACCATACAGGGTATGGTCAAGTCAAGGGGTGAACCGCGACCTAATATCGTGTACACCTACTTCCACTTTCATTTCCAAGTAGAAGACAATAGATGAAGGACCATTATCTAATGAATTCCAAAATAATTCCACATAATTTCAAAGACGTGTACACCTAATTCCAATCGCGGTTCACCTCTCGGGTCATGTATTGGAATCGTGCATGAAAAAAGTGGTTTTTGCTTTATTTTTTCGAAATATCTCAAAAACGGCTAAAACTATTTTGATAAGAAAAAAAAAAAATGAGCGAATCCATGCCGTTTTGCTCTACAAAAAATCCCTAATTAGTGAACATCAAAAAATTAAATTTCATGTGATATTAATTATTTTACCAAAAAGTCTGTTAGTACATTTAGTACGCTTTAGCTCAAAAACTAGTATGAATATCAAAACACAATTTCACATGTATATTCTTTATGTTGAGATTAAGAGCTGATTATATTTTGGTTGAAATCGAAGGAAAAATTAAGCGGGAGGGGGTCTTAAAAATAAAATTATAAAATTTTCAAACTAAAAAAGAAAATTTGAATTTACTAGAAAAGGGTCCTATAATAAAAAGTCATTATTTTTTCCGTGTACCAAAATTGAAGAATGGGGCTCAAAAAATAAAACTATCAATTAAAGTCCTAGACAGACAGTCCTAGAAATTTCACATATGCACCTTATACGGCCTTACGGAAATGACTCTCCATGTGAAAATGTGGAATTGAGAGTGACCCATAGGGGGGAGGGGTCAAAAATTAAAGAATTAAAAGGAAAAAAATTTCACACAAAAAGACGATATGTTCAATTTCTAAAATGGGCCCAAAATTAAGATGGAAGAATTACCTTCTTTCGTAAATGATTATAAATTATTTTATTAAATATAAGAGAGAGGCGACTGTGGGTCAGTGGTTAGAGTGTCGGGCTGCTGGCCTGAAACACACTGGTTCGAGACCGAGTCTCGGCAGATATTTGCAGTCGACTCCTCTTGGAAAGCAATGGCAACCTACCAAGAGTATAATTGCCTAGTAACCTCTCCAAACTAGCCGTTCGGAACTGGCGTTAAAATGTAGGTCCCGTATATCTGGGTAAAAACAGCTAAACACACTCAGCGCAGGTATATGTGGAGAGGAGCCAAAACGTCAGGGAGACCTGATATGGCACTTAAAGAAGAAGAAATATAAGAGAGGGGCCAGGTAGAGTAATGGGGATGTGGCCATTTCTTTTCCATAGCCCAATTCAAAAACAATTATCTACTTCAATCTCATTTTAGAATTAGATGAATTCTCATTTCCATTCTTAATAAAACCTATTTATATTTTTGATTAGTATTATTAGATATCTAGATGAAGATGGCCTGATTGTACCTTGGATGGCATTCTCTCATCGATATTTTGTTCACCTTATAGGTTTTTGTTTAATTTTATTTAATTTTATCTGGTTCAGGGAGATGCCACTTGCTTTGTACCTATTTTCTAAAAATCAGCATGTTACGAAACTCTTTATTGATAATGTGTCGTCTGGAGGTGTCACTGTAAATGATTCTTTAATGCATTGTTTAGGTAAGGAAAACCTAAATGTTAAATATTGTACATATAATGTTTATAAGAGTGTTAGTTTGGGTAAAACCTAACTCCTATCTGGGCATTAATTAGTTATAAATGGTTGCAATACAAGATACCAATTAGTTGATTGTAACTGGTTACAGACATGGGTTTAAGTGGTATCTTGTATTTTTACCTATTTTTGTTAATAACCATCTTAATTCAAAGATACTAATTACAAAAAGAAAAAATATAAAACGTTGAAATATTCTCTTTTCAAAACAAACTAATACACACACACTTAAGTATATTAAATGCAAGTTTTTAATAAACAAAAGCAAGTGAAATTTTCGATTTTTTTTTAAATATGAGTTTTTTTATTAGCCTCACTAGAGACTATATTTTTTGTTAAAAATTTAAATTCATAGTATCTTTTTTTATTTAATCCCAGGTAGCACAAGAATAATCTATAAATATTCTGATAATATCTTCTCTGGACATTGGAATATCCTGTGAATAATCTTTCAATCTTCGTAGATATTCTGGGAATATTCTTAGAACTAAAATATTCGCCTAGGACATTAAATTCCCTTTCCTTGAATATTCCTAGTTGCGCATTCTTGGAATATTCGGAAAAGAATATTTTCAGAAGATTAAATCCCATACAAATATTCTGTGGATCTCCTGGAGATAATTGGAATATATATGTCCTTTAAATAACTTCTTAGAATCATCATCATCATCATCATCAGCCTGTCGATAGCGACAATCCACTGCTGAATATAGGCCTCTTCCATCAAATGGAAGGGGGTTGGCATTAAGTCACCACGCTTGCCAGACGGATTGGTGACTAGGAATCAGATTGTAGCCGGTCAAATATTAATGCAGGGACTCGGACTCGAACCCGGGACTCCTGCTTAGAAGGCTAGAGTCTTTAAGCTCTCGGCTAATCCGATTCCCTCTTCTTAGAATATTCTGGGGATATTGTGTGTTACCTCGGGTAATGTTGTAAAAATTTTACTATCACTCTATCGCCCACTCCCCCCCACAAAAATCAAATTTGTGATTTTAAAAATATTGTTTCTACTTACTTTTCAACTGTCAAAACAAACTTTATCTACATCACTTCTAGGTGGTACAGTGAATTCTTTGTTGAGCTTCTTACCTTGGTGGTTTATATTTTCCTTTTTTTTTGTATGTCTCCTTTTTCTTTTTCCAAATTTGAATAAACTTCCTTCTATTCTTAATAAAAACTATGTATATATTATAAATTAAACTTTTGATATCTAGATGGAGATGGCCGAATGGTATCGTTGATGTGGTTTTCTCGTCTGTGTGTTCTTTGATAGTTTGTCTGGTGGATTTTCTTTAATTTGTATTACTTTTATCTGGTTCAGGGAGACGCCTCTTGCTTTGTACATATTTTCTAAAAATCGCGATGACACTAAACTGTTTATCGATAATGTGCCAGCTGGCGGTGTCACTGTAAATGACACTTTAATGCACTGTGGAGGTAAGGAACAACAAAATAATTATTGCACGTGTTCTGTAAAATTCCGAATTTAAGTCAAACTTAGGTAAGACCTATCAGGGATGGGCAATAATAATCAGATATAATAATTACCGTACACTTAACCAATTACAATTGTAATGTTGATAACTTGTGACACATTGAGGAACATAAAAACAAGAGATATTTTGTTATTGTTTTTGTTATTAATACCTATTATTAGTATTTTCTAAAGTTTTTATATCATGTTTATAATTCCCCTATTCCTTTGGCATAGCTCGCTCCAGAATATTTCTTATTGAACTCTTGGTGTCCTTAAGATATATTTTTTTTTTTATTTATTTATTTGAGATTCTTTAGCCTTTCCTTTGGGGCTTAAGCTTGTACAGATTGGTTATAATTAACATTACAATTTCTGGCCTTCTTCATAGATTCTCCTTTCCTTCCTCATCACTTCCCTTCCTTATATAGTACATTAAGGACGTTCCCTAATAAATCGAATTTCTTGAAATCCTTTTAAAACTTTGAATACACATTATAAGTGTTCTTTATACGTAGAAATTTTTTTCAATAGTCCTTGCGGCACTAAATTTGTAAATATTGACCATTGAAATTTGCATATTTAACACGCGAACACGTATGGCAAGTGATAGATGGAGACTTGGCAACGTCGCACTAACTCAATTTTTCCATATCTAAAAAACTATGCAGCTGGTGCATTTGAGATTTTTAGCTAATTCTCTCTACCTAAATATACTGTTCTCATCTGGAATTTCGCATTGAGCTGTTTTATGAAGTGTTTACCTTTTAATTCTTTGTCTTTTAGCCTCCGTAAGAATTCAATGTTGCCAGATCCGAGAAACTGCGCATGTAAGAGTAGGGGAAAGAGCGAACTGCGTCGGAGCTATATTAGGGAACGTCCTTAATGACTTTACAAAATACACCATTTTAATCATATTCCATTGGTAAATTCTGCTGCCCATGACAGCTCTTCTTTTATCTTTTCTCCCGAGAGTTGATTTTATATATTCGCATCTGGTCAGATGTGATAGTGCTTCATATTCTTCGGTCCATATTTCTCTATTCTTTTCTTTGGGTATATTATTCAGTAGATAGTTTTCGGTACCTATGTTGGTTTGAATATTTTTATATAATTTGTTGAATGTTTATCTATCACTGTTTGACCATATATTTTGTATTTTTCCATCCCAAATAGTCTTAAGGAAATCCCACATTTCTTCCACGAGTTTTAAGATAAATAGATATCTTGGTGTTTAGAAGACATCTAGTTCTAGATCGAGCATGCTATCGGGAATAATATTCATTTATATTATGTAAACAACTTTTCTTAAACATAATTACTTGGTTAATTGAATCTAAAAGTTTTGTAATTGGTATCTTAAATATGTATTCGAAATACATTTTTTGTATCTATGTTAACGAAATTTAATGTGATCTGATTAATGGCTTTTGATGTAATTGAAAGATTGTATCTTGTTACACAAAAAATTGTAACTTGCCCATCCCTGGATCCTAAAAAAAATCACTAACTTATTTGTTTGTTGTTTTCCTTTTTAACTAACAAATTAATATAGTCTTTTTGTGTTTTAATTAAAAACCATTTTTCATTTTAAATACACTATAAAATATTTTTTATTAATCCAAATATTCAATATAAATTTCAATTAAATTACTTTAGTCTATTCCACTTTTTGATATTTTGTAAAAATTTAATCTATTATTAATTTTTTATTTTAATTAAATTTCAAAAAAGTAAAATATTTTATTGAACAAATTTTCAGTTGATACGCTACCGTTTGGTGGAGTCGGCAGTAGTGGAATGGGCGCTTATCATGGATTCTACTCCTTTGATACTTTCACACACAAGAAAGGCATCCTGCTCAAGAGTTTCAATCCGATTCTAGAAAAACTCGCTGCGTAAGTAGATTTTCTATAGAAATTATAATTGCAATTATAAATTACTTTTACAATAATTAATAGAGATTGTGGTGTTGGTGCAAGGTGAAACATCTTTAATAAAGATAAAAGTAAATAAATATTTTATGAAATATTAATTTACTATGAGTTACGTGATCTAGAACAGTATTCCGCAAAGTGTGTGCCGCGGCACACTGGTGTACCGTGGTCATTAGTTGGTGTGCCGCGGAAAAATGTCAAGTTTTATGAAGATAATGCACCTACACATAGCTGAGAACAGTTATGCGAGCAGCAAGAGATGAGAGCAGCCTTATCAACGATTGCTCCAAATTTTGAACGCCTGTGCTCAGTTAAGCAGGCTCACATTTCTCATTAAACATATTTTCATATTAAATTGATTTTAATAATAAATAAATTTTAAATAAACATTGGTTTTTACTTTGGTGTACCTTTAACACAAAAAGTTTTCGGAACACTGATCTAGAAAACCTAACTCATAGTAAATTAATATCTCATAAAATATTTATTTACTTGAATGTAATGGAAGGCAGCCCAGGGGTAGTGAGGAAAGAAAAAAATTAACACATATCAAATAAGGTGTAATTTATTGGAATCCTTTCCTTTCAAACCGACGTTTCGGACGATTCTTCCCTCTTTCTTCAGGGTTTCAAGGGGTCCATTACATTCAATTAAAAGTTCTACCAGTCCGTCTCTCTCCAGAGAAAAGTTCGTTGCAAAAAATATTTATTTACTTTTACTAATGAATTTTTTCGTATTCGAATTAAAAAAATTAAATTCTACTTTTTAAATTTATTTCATTTGATTTTTCAACTTGCAGATTCTAAATAAAAAAAAAATGATTTCTCAAATCGAACTTAATCATTGAAGAGATTTTTCTCTTTGACTCCAACTTATACTAGAGAGAATATATCCCTTATTTGCTGCAACACCGACATAATTCAAATAGTATGATTTTCCAAGAGGATCAATTGAAACTTTTGACCTGTAATAACTTGATACATAAAAACAACTTATTCTTATATATTATATTCTTTCAATAAAACATCATGATAAGTTATTTTCGAATGAATGTATCAAGTTATTATACATCACAAGCTTGAATTGATCCTCCTGGAAAATCATACTTTTTTATTTATCTCGGTGTTGTAGCAAATGAGGGAGTACTATTGAGATATTATTTTACTAAGGTGGAACGAATCTGTGATTACTGTCTAAATCGACATTTAGCTCGCGACCTCATATACTTATTTAAATAATAAACTTTATGAATGGAACAGGGAAAGAAGATCTAAGTCGAATCAATTATTGCTCTATTTCGTCTGTCTTTAGATAAATATTCCAACACAATGTTCAGAAAGGTTTTTGCTTTCTCTAGGATATGAAACGTAAAGTTAATATAGGAGACCTATTCTGTAATTCTAGAGAAATTCGAAATATCTTGGTATTAAATAAAGTCATTCATATATTAGATATCCATAAAAATTATTTATTTAGCTGATGAGAACTCTGGACTCGTTCAGTTTCTTTGACCAATTTAGTTATATTAATCTCCTGGCTGCCACTCGCAGCAAATTTGTCAATATCTTAAAGATTAAATGGTTTAAAGAATTACAAACGAAAATGTTCTTGAAAAAATTGTAGAAAAGAAAACATTGTCGAAAATCTGAATAAGTAAAGAGCCCAAATGATGAGCTACACCTTAAGAACGTGGAAGATTGATAAAGGATATTTTAGAGACCCAATTAAGAAAGAAAAGATGAAGGAAAATTCATAGATACGGGTATTTTCCCTTAGGTAATTAAAGATATGGGATGTGGGACTTATAGAGAAGTGAACGAGTTGGCATCATATAGATTTGACTGGAGACTGGCGCTTGTGTTATACCAGTCTTATGACTGTATCTATATACTTGATGATGATGATTTTATTAATTATATATAAAATTTAAATACTAAAACATAAGTAAAAAAGCCCTTTGCGGGCCGCTTGTTGGACAGCCCTTATATAGAATACAGGGCGTATCTGTAATGCGCGGGGATAATTCAGGGGGTGGCTATGCTATATGGATCAAAATAAATAAAAAAGTTAATATAAACATATGTCCGGAAACGCTTCTTTTATTAGCTATTCACCATTATTATTATTATTTTTTTTTACTAAATAATTTATATCTCTGGAACGTCTAATAATAATGAAATTTTGCACCGAACTCAACAATGTCCAGTTTGGAAAAAATATCAATTTGATCCAATTATCCCTTTTAAAATGGAAGTCATTTGAAATTTTTAAATGAAAATAACTCAAAAACGGCAAATTTTTAAAAGAAGTCAAGAATAATTTTTGGTAGCCCGTTTAATTTCCTGTCGGGCAAAGCTACGGATGAACCGCGATTGGAATTAGGTGAACACGTCTTTGGAATTATGTGGAATTATTTTGGGATTCATTCGATAATGCCCCTTTATCTATTGTCTTCTACTTGGAAATGGAAATGGAAGTGGAAGTACAAAGAGAAACAAAGAGGTTGTCCTCTGCTTGATGCAAATAAACATACACACATATATATCGAGATGATATAT
>JALMQS010000108.1:510014-666455 GCA_024734495.1 Forficula auricularia
AAGATTCCACTGTCGATGGTAACAGAATTGTTTTATTTTAAGTTTAAAAATAAAATAAAATGAGAGAGTCTTCTGTTTTTAAATAAAATAATTTTTAATTATTTCTAGAGACTATCGAACATTGCCTTCATCATCAGTCTATCACAAATATTTCAAATTAGTTACAAATTAAGATTTATAATATACATATGGATTTTTCTGGAAAGTGTGATAGACTGATGATGAAGGCAATGCCTTCGAAACTATAGTCTCTAGAAATAATTAAAAATTATTTTATTTAAAAGACTCTCTCATTTTATTTTATTTTTAACCTAAAAAAAAAAAAAAGAACCCAATCAAATTTATAAATAAGTCGTTACGCAGCAGAGAGAATTAGCTAAATTGTTATGACATGAATGGAGGAAATTTTGGAAAAGTTATTTAAATCCCGGGTTCGAACCCCAGCTGATCCTTTTGTCTATAATAAAAATAATCTTTTCTTCGTTTCCTAAATTTAACTTTGTATATAATTGTATTTACACGGCCTCGTTGTGGTCGCGCCCCGGCTTAAGAGAAAAATTATTTTCGACCTTTGGTGTCTGGCATCGATTGGGAGGCGCTGGGATATTTAATTGTTTAATTAATAAATGGCCAACGCTGCGAAAAATGAACGAGGAAGTGATTAAAAAAATTCCATAATTCATATAGACATTAGGTATTAGGGTATTAGTTTGAGTTCGGGGATCAGTGGCTAAGAGGATACAGAAGCTAAAGCTCTTATGACAAACCATCGCAGTACACATGCGAAGATCCCGGGTTCAAACCCCGGCTGATCTTTTTGTCTATAATAAAAATAATATTTTTCTTCGTTCCCTAAAGTTATTTATAAATAAATATTTAATAAATTAGGATTTTTAAAAATTCTCAAAAGTAACTTGATTAAATGATTTGCTTAAAGCTCTAGTTTCTATTTAAGAAAAATAAAATAATAATAAATACCCCGCTTGGTCCTTCCCATGCTATGAAACTTTTTTGTCTCAAACTTGCATTCTTGTATTCGTAACTTGCAGCAACACATGCATATAGCGATAAAACGTTTACAAAACAAAACCTATAAATTGCTCTTTCTGAACCATTTAACAATTTTACCCGAAAGGGGTGAAAAGATTTGTGAGCTATAATGTGAAAAATATGAAAAATCCTCTCTTATAAAGCTTTAGATCTATTTATTTTTCAGTATTTTGTCTCAGGTAGCACAAGAGATTCTACGAATATCCACCAAATATATTTAAAAGTACATATATATTCCAACTATCCTCAGAATATTCTTAGAATAATTGCACCGGAAAAATTCTTGGACGAATCTTCCGGGAATATCGTTTGGTGGGTAATCTAAGAATGTTCAACTAAGAATATTCTAGTAAATTGAATTAAATGTCCTACACAAATATTTTAATTCTAAGAAAATTCCCAGAATATCTACGAATATTGAAAGATTATTCACAGGATATTTCAATGTCCAGAAAAGATATTATCAGAATATTTATAGATTATTCTTGTGCTACCTGGGGTCTTCTATTCGTTTTTTATTGCTTGATTCTGAATCAATTATTTATTTGTTTTTTAATTAAAAATAATATAGAAAAGATTAAATTGATTTTTTTATATTCTAAGCCGAAAAATATAAGTACTCAAAAATCATAAACTTGGCCACCAAAGCTTAAACAAAAAAATTTAGATTTTATTATTAGAACATCAATATGATTTCTATTATACTAAAAGTATATATTAAAAATTTCTCTAGTCACTTCTTTCTAATTTTATCTTGAAATAATTATAAAAAATATTTATTTAAAATTATGGAAGTTGAGAGTTTGGCATTTGAATGTTTTTAAATGTTAATAAAATATATAAACGATTTTAAAATATATCGTTGAAAATTTTTATTATAAAATGTTAAACCATAAAATAAAACTGAAAAAATATTTACATATTAAGTGGATGCATACTAATTTAATACTAAATTTTTAATGCACAAATTCAAAAAGATATGAAATTGAAAAATATTTTTATTTAAAAATAATCTTATTAAAGAAAAATAAACAATATAAGTAATAGAGAAGTAGTAAAGTAGTAGTGAAGAAATACATCCACTTAGGGCCAGTTGTATGTCGGTTGGTAAAGTCTTGAAAAAGTTGACAAAGAGTAAAACCTTAGAATCCACATTGTGTCCGGCGGGATGGCCAATCAGATGAAGTCCTTGTCATCTGATTGGCCGTCCGGCCGGGTACAAGGTGAATTCTAAGGTTTTACCCTTTGTCAATTTTTACAAAGCCTTTACCAACCGACATACAACTGGCCCTTAGTATAAGTTTTAAGTTATATTATCACAAATATTAATATTTTTATATCCATTTCATTAATATCAAAATATAAATACATATACATAAATCGAAAATTTATTTTTATAGTGAAAATTTTTTTAAAAACATTCTTTAAAAATTATTATTTTCTTTATTGATTAAAGGTCTAGGAAATAAAACGACTCGATTTATAAAAAAAACAATGCCAAAAATCTCCTGAATGAAACATTTATTTTCAAAAATTTTAATTTCTTTTATATTTTTTCAATAAAATCTTTGTCCTTTAGCCATTTAGTCGCTTCCAGAAACCGGTGGCCTTATTGTTTTGGATTCTAAACTATTGGAATACTGTTTTCAAAAACATGAAAATTACACCTGCTTTAAAAAGTCTAAATTTTTAACAAATTATATAGATTTGCAGTGATATTAATGATTATCATGATAAATATAAAAATTTATATAAATATACACAAATCTTCGATTAATATTTTGATAAACTATGTTTAATGTTTTCTTTTTTGAATTGGAACAAACAAAAAATTATAAATCAAGACTGAATTATAAACATTTCGATTTATATATAAATAAATATTTAAATGAATTTGATGAATTTTCTTTTACATTTTTTTCCTCTTTTTTTATTTATTTCATACTTTTTTAATCCTTGTAAGAATAAATCAAAGAATATGTCCTCTACTTATGTAAATAAATATCTCTTCGCGGTCCATAGTCGATTTTAAGCTTTCTAATATTCTCTATCAAATCGCTTCGGAAGACTTACAAATAATTATTTTAATCTGTGAATCGACCTTAAAAGTTATGAGATGCTCAGGAAGTATCAGATTTTCGGTCAAAAAACCTTAATTGCTTATTTACGAGCTTTCGATTCTTATTAGATCATGTTCAGGGTTATAAACTAAAAGGACACTATTTTACAATTTTTATATATACATTTATATAATCTTCAGGGCTATTATGTACATATTTATAAAAAATTGTAACACACTGCCCTTATACTTTATGGTTCTGAAGATGATCTAATAAAGGATCAAAAGCTCCCAAATAATCAAAGAAGTTGTTATTTTTAATCATTCATCAACATATAATTAAAAAGTTTTTGTTTTGCCGAGAGTAGGAGAGTTGTTGATTCACAAAGAGAAACATAGAGGTTGTCCTCTGCTTGATGCAAACAAACATACACACATATATAGTATATCGAAATAATATATCTGTATATATATTATTTATTTGTTTGAGACTAGTTTCGAAGGCTTGGATATTGAAAAAAAAAATTGAAATTTTTTTTTCCTTTCTCAGCTGAATAGCCAGGTAGAATTAAAATACCGATCTAATGAAAAATAATATTTATAATTAAAAAGACTGATGATGAGGGCCAAGCCTTCGAAACTATAGTCTCAAACAAATAAATAATATATATACAGATATATAATTATGTGTGTATGTTTATTTGCATCAAGCAGAGGACAACCTCTTTGTTTCTCTTTGTGATTCATCAACATATTTGTTATTCACAAAATCATTTTTAAGAGAAAATCAATGAGGGTGCTCTCTCATGCAAATAGAC
Organism: Forficula auricularia; assembly: GCA_024734495.1. Taxonomy (NCBI): domain Eukaryota; kingdom Metazoa; phylum Arthropoda; class Insecta; order Dermaptera; family Forficulidae; genus Forficula; species Forficula auricularia. The sequence goes on from JALMQS010000108.1 coordinate 513,942, forward strand.
TTTATATACTTACTCTAAGGGCCAGTTGTATGTCGGTTGGTAAACTCTTTTTAAACGTTGACAAAGGGTAAAACCTTAACATTCACCTTGTGCCGGGTGGGATGGCCAATCAGATGACAGGCACTTTCATCTGATTGGCCGTCCCACCTGGCACAAGATGAATTCTAAGGATTTACACTTTGCCAACGTTTAAAAAGAGTTTACCAACCGACATACAACTGGGTCTAAATAAATATATTTTTATTTGATGGTTTCGAATGGTTGACCTTCATCTTCAGTCTTATAAAGATTTTATTCATTGTATTCAATTATTTCTTACAAATAAATTCAATATTCATGTATAATATTTATATTAGACTAAAGATAAAACAACGTCTTCGAAACTATAGTCACAAATATATTATATACAATTAATATTATATATATTTACATAAGAAGGACAAGACACATTCATTTATTTTCAACAACTTATATAAGAAAAAAAATTTAGTTTTTAATCCTTGATTTTATTTAACTAAAGTCAAATAGTAAAATTCTTTATTATATTTCAATTGATTTTTCAGGTGGACGGCAATGAATAGACAAGTTCTATTCATCATTTCCAAATACTTCATTTTCTCTTTCAATCTATATGCTTTGTTTTATTGATTTTTAAATAATTCATGAAGGTAATAATTAAACCTATTCATTCATTGTAAAAGTATGTGATACTTATTATTGGTGTAAAATCATTATCAAATTTTTTTAAATAAAAGAACGTTTAAGTCGCTCTTTCGTGTGAATTTGCTGTCCTTGACGGAAGTTAAACGATCGGGCCATGCCCTACTGTCTCTCCGAAAAGCATGTCTTAAGAATCATCAGTAGGGCAATGGCGAATTTTTATTATTAAATTATTGAATTGGAATGCAGCAGAGCTCAACAAACATCTATACGTTGTGTATAAATGATTTCATTTTTACCCTTTTATAACTTTAGCCTAAGGGCTAACGCTCTAGAACTCCATAATAATAAAAATTTCTTGCTCTTTATGAAATTATAAAATGTCTCTTAACTAATATGTAATCCAGGGGTTCTCGATTTGTGTTGTAAACTATTATTATATTTATTAATACTAGTATAATAAAATACAAAGAAAACAGGAACAAAAAATATGTATACAAATTACTTGAGAACCACTGTAATTTTTTAGCCAGCAAGTGCTTATTGAATTATCTTCCTTTTTAACACTCTTAACAAAATTACTGTTCAGATAAAGAGAAACAAAGAGGTTTTCCTCTGCTTGATGCAACCACTTTGCTTCTCTTGATGATTTAACAACTCTGCTACTCTCGGCAAAACAAAATCTTTCAAATTAGAATTTGCTGGCCTTCTAATAAATCCAAATATATATAAAACCGAGGGGTGAACCGCGACATAATATCGTGTACACCTACTTCCACTTCTACTTTCATATCCAAGAGAAGACAATAGATGAAGGGGAATTATATAATGAATTTCAAAATAATTCCAAAGACGTGTACACCTAATTCCACTCGCGGTTCACCCCTTGTATAAAACCCTTATAGGTCATACAATAAAAGCAATTTCATTTGTAAATGAAACATTTCGAAAAGAAAGATTCCAATAATGCATTTTTATTTATGAACAAAAAATAACACTTTAAGTACCTATACGTTTTATTTTTATTTTAGATACATAAAATATATTAGTTATTCGTTATAGATTATAATAAATAATTATAATTTGTTTTTTTATTTTATTTGCTCAAGTTATCTGAATATATGATTTATATTAATCTTTTCCTATTTGTTTATTAAATACAAATCCTTTTATTTAATACTTTATCCTAATTAGAGAAAAAAAATTAGAAGTGATTATCTGCTATTAGAGGGTTATTTTATGAGAGATTTGTTTTTTTTTAAATTCCTCTAATTCAAGACTTGTGGTTATTGTGGTAAATATTTACTAAACGTACTAAAAAAATTTCATTATAAAAAGTCTCATGTGGTCTATAAAAAACTTGATTGATTTATTGAAATATAGTTAATAAAATATTGACATTTACAAGCCTGTTCACAGTTCTTAAAGTAATTAATGTTCTTTTCTAATTATATGATTTGTTAAAAAAGGAACATCGATTTCTTAATTTTAATTTGTATATAGGTCTCTTAATTATTCTATTTGTAAAAATTTTATTAGTGATGTTATATCCACTAGGGCCTTTATTCATTTTATTCAAGTCAAATATTACATTTATTTTGATATATTTTGTTTATTTACTCCAATTTGTTTAATCTATCAAAACCATAGCCATGTTCCAATGGAAATTTCGTTTATTTAATGAGGGCCAGTGGCAACTCTATAGTCTACTGCACTCCCTTAGATCTGGAACTAAAATAAAAGTGGAAAAAAATTAAATTTGTAAAAAATGGAGAGAATGTTTTTAATCCAATGTAAAACGAGAGTGTAAAAAGTAAAAGAAACTACTAAGTTTTATTGTAAATAACGTTCAATCAAGAATAAACTAAGAATTTAATAAAAAAGTGAGGGAAAGAACATCCTATTTAGAAGATATATTTATCTAATTTATCTTTATTTTTGCTTGAATTATAAATTATATTAATAAGTTGTTGAAGGGAAATAGGGACAATGGCTTGTGCAAATATTTTTATTTTATGCCAACGTTTCGTCAACTTTGTTGACTTCCTCAGGGCGCAAACAAATTAACTTCTTTGCATATTTGTCATTTTATAAATATTCATTCTTAGCAAACACATATAGGCCAGTCATTGAAAGATTGAAAATATTTCCTATTTAAATCAAAATGGCCTATATGTGTTTGCTAAGAATGAGTATTTATAAAATGACAAATATGCAAAGAAGTTAATTTGTCTTAGCCTTGAGGAAGTCAACAAAGTTGGCATAAAATAAAAAATATTTGCATTGGCTATTGTTCTTGTTTCCCTATAACAACTTATTAATTTAATCAATGGACATAAATAATCAAAATATAAATTATATCTATTTATTAAAAATAACCCTAGGATTTCCCTTATATGATTGAACTATTGTGAATTCAAACAAAAAAATTATTATTGTCGATGATAGCAGAGTCGACTTTATTAAATAAAATCAAAGAGATTATCCTATGGTTAAAAAAATGCTTCAGAAATGATTTTTTTCATATTCATTTACATATACCTAACTACTACTTACTAATATTTAGATTTCAAATCATGTATGATCAAAATTTTACGCCTTAGGTTGCTGATTATATGTGGGGTAGATCTCGAAGGATCGCTCTTTGGAAAGTTCTTTGGCACTTGGACAAAATAATCCATAAATTAATTGAAAAAGATTAAAGGTTTTTGTGGTATTGCACAGTAAAAATACACATCCAAGTTAGAGCAAACTCAATTAAATACAAATTAATAAAGTAAAGGGAGTGTGGTTTCACAGTGAATGAAATAAAACTCTAAGAGGTTTATACAAGCTCAATATATTTCGGATTATTAGTCCATCATCTTTTAATCTGTAAACTCCTGATGATGGACTAATAATCTGAAATATATTGAGTTTGTATAAACCTCTTTGAGTTTTATTTCATTCACTGTGAAACTGCACTCCCTTTACTTTATTAATTAATATTATGTTTCACCTAAAACCTACACCACTTTCCCTAAGTCAATTAAATATAGGCTATTCACCCATCATTACATAAATCTGAACTCCTGAAAATGGGCGAATAGCCTGAAATATATTGAAGTTTTTTATCAAACTTGATGTGTTTATTTACTGTGAAAGACGAAAAAAACATTTAACTCTCATTAATTGACAAAATATTCCATAATTTTAAGATCTTATTAATTAAGCAGAGAACACTCTCTTTGATTTTATTTCATAATGTGAATTTGTTGAAAATATACCTTTTAAAACTCTAAAATATTATAATTAATTTTTTTATACCACTTCCAAGACTATTAAGAATATATAAATAAATATTTTCTGAAACTGATCACAGCTATACCTAGTTATCCGTAATTAAATAGCTATTCTTGTAATTATATAAAAAAATATTAGAGTACTAAATATATATTATATAATTCTTACTATAGATGTATTTTTAATAACAAATTGTAGATTGAACTTGAATTAATTAAAAATAGTAATAAAAAAAAAACTCCAAGGAAAAGACTAATATATCTTTCACTATATTCTTATAAATGCTTTTAATTGTGATATAATTATCAAAGATAGGTATATATAATCATTTATTTTTAATAAATATATCGATTTTATAGTTACATTAAGCTTTTTTTATCACTTTTATAATATTAACTAATTATAAGCCAGTGGTAAAGATGATCAATGAACGTAACGGCGACTGAGTGGTACATGAAATGTTGATAAGAAAGTTGAAACCTTTTCATTTGTATATGTTATATTTTATTTAATAAAATATATTTTTATTCAAAAATATCTTATTTTTATTTAGAAAAAAATATAAATTACCTTTATTTATTGATTTAATACAAAAACTAATATTCTTTAATAATACAGGTCTTCTAAATTAAACTTTTGAAAACCTAGAGTGGAAATATTGATATCTAAAAAAATTCTCTAATATTACAATTTTCGTTACAGTTTGAAATTTTCAATTTTTTCATTCATTTAAAACACCATTTAATTAATCATAAGTTCCCTATATTTGATTCAATCGCGAATCGAATGCAGGTGATTTTTGTCAAATATTAAATGAAAATAATATCTGAACATATAAATTCAGATATTATTTTCCCTTAATATTTGACAAAAATCACCTGCATTCGATTCGCGATTGAATAAAATATAGGGAACTTATGATTAATTAATAGCAAACACCTAACATACGTGTTAAGAGATCTAGCGCGCAGGACTGGGAGATTGAATATATAACATCTCAGATTTCAAATTCATTTGGTGGTCCATATCAGTGTTTGATATAAAAAACGTCATGCGGGCTAAATGCGAAATGACGTTGGATTATAGCTAAATGGATCATATCTTTTTCATTCTCTTTTGGTCCAGACTTAAGACTCAGCAGACTCCAATACCTTCAACCAGCAGTAGTCTCGTGAGATATATATCTTGTTTAAAAAGCGCGATCAAAAACAATTCTCGTTAATATGTTAATTATTCTTTGATATATTAATGAGAAAATTATAAATTTATTTAACACCATTAAGTTGTTAAATACAGTAAAACTTGGTTATAAAACTGTCCTAGGTTCCAGAGAAAAAGAGCTATATTACCGGAAAATCATAGTTACCCCTTTTAGAGTGTTAAGGGGTGATATAAGAATGTATGAACGCCTTATTTATGCTTAGTTGTTTGGGATTGTTCTAAAGTCTTCTATAAACCTTCCTCTCAATGAATTATTAAATTAAGGTCAGTCACCTTTTTTAGGGGTGAAGGATTTATCACAAAATTTAATTCATACTTGATGGATTTTTAATTGTCCTAGAATCGACATGAAACCATCAACTAATGAGGAATATCGTATTAAGGGTAGCTACTACCAATGAGGGACTGGCCCTACAATTTAGGCCTGGAAAAAATTATTTCCAACCCATCTCATAAATTAAAAAAAATGTCATTTTTTTCTATTTACATTTAAATATATTCAAAATACAACAGTGACAAATATTACCTACTTGTATTATATGGTACATATACCAGGCAGATCAAAAAGTCTGGAATAATCCTATGAAATGGGGCTAGTATGCACTAATGTGAACGATTCATAACTAAATTCATTCTTCATTAGACGTCTGTCAAAATTTCAGCCATTCATGTTTTCACATTTACAAGTTACAGCAGTGAGAAGCAACCAACCTCCGTGTTTTGTTTAAAATGAAAAAATCGGGGTTTCGTGTTCTGATTAAACACTACTATTTACGCAACAAAACGATAACCGAGCCTAAAGCCAAGCTAGATAATTATTATCCAAACTCTGCACTGTCGATGAAGATGATTCAAAAGTGGTTTTCTGACTTTCGTTCCAGCCGAACAAGCACAAATGATGCTGAACGATCTGGACGCCGAAAAGAGGTCTGTCAACAGAAAACGCTCAAAAAATCCATAATATTATGTTGAACGACCCCAAAGTGAAATTGAAGGAGCTAGCTGAGACCACAAAGATGTCATACTGTGTTCAATATTATACATGATATTTTGGTTATGAAAAAGCTCTGCGCGCGATGGGTGCCGCATTTGCTCAGAGTGGAGCAAAAACTAATTCGTGCTACACTTCCCAGCAGAATTTGACAATATTTAACCGAAATTCAAAGGAGTTTTTGCGCCGATTCATAACCACGGATGAAACATGGATCCATTTTTTCACACCAGAGTCAAAACAATGGGTTTCTTCGGGTGAAAGTGCTCCGAAGCGTCCAAAAACTCAGCAATGAACCGGAAAGGTTATGGCCTCCGTATTTTAGAATGCGGGTAGAATAATATTCATCGACTATTTTGAAAAAGGTAAAACCATAACTGGCGCATATTATTCATCATTATTGGATCGTTTGAAAATTGAAATCACAGAAAAACGGACGCATTTGAAGAAGAAAAAAATTCTCTATCATCACGACAATGCGGCTGCTCATTCATCGTTAGTTTTGCATAAGCAAAATTGCACGAAATCAGATTTGAACTGGTTCCTCAGCCAGACCTGGCCCCCAGCGACTTTTACCTGTTTCTAAACCTGAAGAGATGGCTCACCGGTAAGCGATTTTAGTCAAGCTGAAATTGAGGCCTATTTTGGAGAGCTTCCGAAAGATTACATTTCGGACGTGATAAAAAAGATAGAAAAACGTTGGACTCGCTGTATTGACTTAAAAGGAAAGTATGTTGAAAAATAAAACCGAATTTGGCCAAAAAAATGTTTTCTTGTTTCACTTATTCCAGATTTTTTGATCAGCCTAGTACATTGAAATTTATCTTTCTTAACGAAAAAAAATAAATTAAATTTTTTTGAAATAAAACTAAACAAAACTATATTATGTTCACCTTTAGAAAAACGGCCCAAATTGTATAAGGACTTTATTTATGCTGTTTCTTCTCTGTGAAATATGACTGGAAGATTGCTTCGAATATCTTGGGCACTTGGGCCGAAAGATGTTCTAACTGAAATGAAAACACAACTTGGGCTGAAAAGAAAAAAAATAGAATATTTAATGGTTTGGTCTCAATATCTCAATTTTCAGAAGAGCTGCATCTTAGAAGAAGAATTTAAAAATATCTTTTTAAATAAAGTTGTAAATAAATATAAATAAATAAATAATATAAAAATTCAAGCCCACTGAATTGGCCAGGTAATTTTTGAATCAAAAATATGGAATTTGGTTGATGACTCGGATTTCAATAAAAATTTTCAGCTTCATACTAAGGGACACCTTTTATCTAAAACTACTTTTATTTTTGTAAAATAATGTTAACTTTTATCAGGAAAAATTATTTATTATTGTAATTTAATCCTCTCAAGCTGAATTTAATTAGAAAATTAATATATATAAATATTTCTTCATTAGAGTTTTTTAATGTGTAGAATATCTAGGCCGCTAGAGCAGTATTTATCTAACTTTCCACATAAATTTCACCATTACTGTCTATCCCTTTGAGATTCACAAATTTTTATAAAAACATTTATTAAAGAAGGTGTAATTTCCTACAAAAAGTTTATATGAGTGTAATGTCTAAAATCAATAGTTTACGAGTTAAAAGATATTCCAAGATTGTATTATACTTAATGGACTAGAATCAATAAGCAATAATGTGTCTCTCTCTGATCGAGACACTTCCTCTCAATATAACAGGCCAAAATAATTATAAATTAGAAGGAAAACGATCTTATTTTATCTATTTCATCTATCTGAAGGTTCACAGTATGTCTATTATATAAGAAAATACCATTTTGATTAAGAATTTTGTATTTTAAAATAAATTGTATGAAAAGATTCAATTTCTCTCCGGGAGGCATATCAACTAGAAATGGCAAAAAGTTTTATTTTTTTCCCATTAGATATTTATTCAAATCAAATGAAATTTCATATCTGTGTGCTATTATTTTTTATCTTTTATAAAAAATAATTTTTATTAGAATATTTGCATTTTAAAGGGTAGTTTATTTGAAGTCCAATTTGAAAAATCGCTAATAATTAATTTTAAATAATTTTTAAAAATATGAAATTAATAGATATTATAAAACAATTAATTATTGATAATTAGATTCAATTTTGAACGAAATCGATTCAGTACTTTTTGAGAAAATCGTCAAAAACCATCTGAAGCGTCTATGAAAGGCCGTTTTAGAAACATTTTAAAATTCATCTCCATGTCACAAGTCAATGTTTCGTTTCATATGACTTTTTTAACTTTTTTCAAAGGCATCTTGTGCTTTCAAAAAACATCGTTTTTTAGACGGTTCAGATGGTTTTTGACGATTTTCTCAAAAAGTACTGCTCCGATTTTGTTCAAAATTGAATTAAATTATTAATAATTGATTGTTTTATAATATTTTATTAATTTCATATTTTTAAAAATTATTTAAAATTAGTTATTAGCGTTTTTGCAAATTAGGCTTCAAATAAACTACCCTTTAAAATAAAAAAATTCTAATTAAAAATTATTTTGTATAAAAGATAAAAGATAATAATACAGAAATATGAAATTTCAATAGATTTGAATAAATATATAATGAGAAAAAAAAATAAAACTTTTTGCCATTTCTATTTGATTTGCTCCCGGAGAGAAGAAATTGAATCTTTTCATACAATTTCTTTTAAACTTCAAAATTCTTAATCAAAATGCTATTTTCTTATATAATAGACTTACTGTGAACCTTCAGATAGATGAAATCGATAAAATAAGATCGTTTCTTTATGATTTATAATTCTTTTGGTCTATAACAGCAGACTTTATTGTCATAAGCCTCCCAGCATGAGTGAGACGAGACATTCGATAACATAACAATTCAACAAATCCATTCAGTCTACAGTATTGATATATATTTTAACATTATAATTTAATATATTTAAATGCACGATTATATAATATAATAAATATGTAAAATAATTTAAGAAAAAAATATATTACCTATTATTCAAAACGCTTTAGGCTGGCAGCCACGGACTCAGAGGGAAGAGAGCAAAGCTATATTATCGTATTATTAGTTTTAAATAACTAATTTTAGTATAAAATAATTAAAAGCGTTAATAAAAATGATTAATTATTTTATTATAAAATCACCGTATTATGAACGTGAGATAAATAAAATTGATATTATAGATCTCTTTCTTTCCTATTTATAACTCTAATTGGGAGAAGTTTTTCCGGACGAGATCATACATTATGTTATGGATTTTTTTTCTGATTATTATTATGAATTTATCAAATTGCTATTACCTTCTACAGATTTAAAATAAATTATCTTTTCAAATATTCTCAAATCAATAGGTATATATAAAATATACGACTACAGCACTGAGCGCAATAAGAAAGGCTCGATCAAACTTCCCTAACGCGCTTTGGTTTATGAAACATTATACAAATTATATTAGGTTGTACCTAATAGAATTTAATTAAGAAATGCTCGGTTCAAAGGTTCAGGACACCGGAGACAAATATTATCTTATTAGTATTGAATAAATAGAATAAATATTTTTAATAAAATAAATAAATAAAAAGCAATAACATAAGATTATTTAAAAATAAGGCAAATAACTTAAAAATGGCAATCCTAACACGAAAATGAACTTTGCCATAGGGGCCCAAGGGAGTGAAGCCTCCTGGCTAGCAAGTTTTCTGCCGAAAGCGGGCTTCGCAGCTAGTGCTAAATAATGCTAAATATATATTAAAAAATTCCCGCTTCTTAAAATTTGCACCCCCCCCCCCCCCCTAGATCCGACTCTCGAAAGACATATCTTATGTTTTCAAATATAGTATTTATAACGAGGGGTGAACCGCGATTTGAATTAGGTGTACATCGTCTTTGGAATTATTTGGAATTACTTTGAAATTCATTAGATAATCTATTGTCTTCTACTTGGAAATGAAAGTGGAAGTAGGTGTACACAATTTTAGCTCGCGGTTCACCCATCAATTTATAATATCCAGGCGAATTTGTTATCAAATCAAGGAAATAATATTAGATTTTCATTAGCATATTTTAATTTATTATTAAATCATACCAACATTCTTTATTCAGATAATTCCTTCTTCATCCTGAATCATATATATTTTTTATTCTATTTGAAATTGCTCAATGCTTATCAATTCAAAGATACCAATCTGCTTATCAGATAAATACTAAATTATTGTGATATGATGAAACTTGAATATATTTCCTTCCATATTGACAGTAATTGTCAATAATTTACAATGGATGTTAACTTGTTAATCAATTATTTTTTGAAAATATTAGTATTTTTAATTTTAATTCTTATACAAGGTAAGTGATTGGAATCCACGTAAATTTGTAACTTGTTTTATTTGATTACACATAATTGATTAGTTAAGTGGATGAGCATTTTTTTATTTGCCTATGTTTTGTCCCTCGAATTTGTGACGTAACTATAGGGTTCCGTACGGACGGTGAACGGAACTCTAAAAATGGAACTTAGCTCTTCAATTATTACTTGTAGAACATGTGTGAGATTATCGTATTCACTAATAACGATCATTAATTTTATTTGAGAGAATTTTTATCATTATCCTTGGGCTGCCTCCATCATTTCTCAATTAAAATAATTTAGTTTATAAAATCTAGTGATTAGATCAGGGGTTCCCAAAAAGGTCCAAGGGGTCCTTGGGGGTCGATGGAAGTTTAAAGAGGATCTTTGGTATTCCAGGGGTCTATTGGGGGTAGATGATCTATATACTTATAGTCCATTTGATAAATTTTTCAGTTTCAAAATTTTATTTAATTTTTAAGGAATATAATTATTTTAGATAATTATACCCATTTTAATATGTATAATATATAAATAAAATATAGATTTGCAGAGGTCTGTGTAATCCATGCATCTTTTATTATTATTAATCACTTTATTAAGAAAAACTATAAATTGATTGATTATTATAGAATGCGGTGATTTACGATCATTATTAATATTTGTTATGTTAATTCTAATGACAACGAGAAAAAGCAATTTCAGTCCAAATATTAAAAAATATATTAATACATCAAGCACAACCACCACATTAACTGAAATCGAACTATTGCGCAATTACAATCTTTTTCTTCTTATGTAGGCTAAAAAGCCTGTTTTTTCTAGAGCGTCTTTCCAATGTTTTCTTGGACAATCTCTTTCTTTTCCATGTAGGGTTGTTGTCATTTACCTTTCTCACCAGCCAATTCACCACAATTACAATCTGTGCTTCTGAAATCTTGTTTATATCTGTAAAATTAAAAATTAAAATAGTACTCAAATTTAAAATATAAATCTAATAAGTAGAGACCGGATTCCTATGCAATCGCATATTTTGTTTGTCGCCACGTACGACCCAGGGGATCAATTATCTATCCGAATCATGCATCTAGGATACTGTGGGTTAAATTTTATATTTCATATTTTTGCATATTTGAGTAATATTGCATAAAATTGCATATTTGAGTAATATTGCATAAAATTGCATATTTGAAGGATAATGCATAAAGTTGCATATTTCGTGCCAAATACAGATTTTAAAAGTAATTTTTTCGGTGAAAGAATGAAAAAAAAGATTAAATATAAAAAGCGGAGGACACTAATTTAAATTCGAAGAGGCCTCAACGACACGAAGTGCAGTGTTGGACTACGAAGTAGAAAGTTGGAATACAAAGGATGTAAACAAGCTACAAAACAACAACACAGTCATTTTTCTTATTATTCAGTTGTACTAGATATTCTACACGAAAATGACGAAAAGTTTGCAATATTTTTCTTCCAAAGTAAAAGTAGGGAGTTTAAGTTCCTTTAAATTCGCCCCCAGTACTTCTGAGGATGTGGAGCGATCTTTTTCATCGTATAAGTCAATTTTAAGTGACCGTAGGCATAATAACATGAAGATAATTTAGAAAAATACTTGTAAACATAAATTATTGACAATTACAATCAAATTTTAATTGTTTTGGGATCCTTTGTTAATTATTTAATTATTTCTTTATTTTTTAATGCCCTTCGGTAACTATAGGCTATTTTGGCCATTGAGTGTTCGTATGTGTGTGTGGAAGTGTGTAAATTATTGTAGGGATCAGATTATAGCCGGTCAAATATTTGGATTATTTTATTAATTTATTATTTGTACGTCAATAAGAAAAGCTTGTTAATATAAAAAAAATAAAAACAATACAATACAATCGTGTCTGTGAAATAAAACTCCCCCCCCCCCCCCCCCCCCCCCCCCAATAAATTTTCGATCACATTTTTGAAACATTATTATATTTATTATGTTGATTTTATTCAAGTACACCTAATATTTCTTTGAATTTAAAGATTTTCTAATATATTAAATGAAATGAGAATTTTGTCCAAAGTTTTAACGCAATAAAAGTACATATTTGGGACTATAGCTTACTTTATCATTTTATTTCTCACATAGCACTCCTTCAAATATATACTCTTTTTTACTTCAATTTTAATTTTTTAGTGCATAAGTAAATTTATTTTGCCATTTTTTACTTAATATAATTGAATATTTCACCGTATTCTAAATATTACTTGCATATTTCAGCATTTTTAACTGCATATTTTATGGCATATTTTGGCAGTTGTTACTGCATAAAAATCCGGTCTCTGCTTATAAGCCACTATTTTTTTTATTCACATTCATAGTTAAATTATTATATTAAAGCTTTTTTTATGTGCAATTATTAGTATTATGATTAAGTTGTATGCTGTATATTATAGAGAAAAATGTATGGAGTCTTTGAAGAAAATCATTTTTTTAAAAGGGCTCGATGTAGGTAGGAAAAAGGTTGGGAACCTCTGGCTTAGATTGTAACGGGACATATAGGTAGGCAAAAATGTATTTAAAATCTAGAAAGTACGAATATTAGTAGTGAATTTAGTAAAAAAGATTAAGAAAATATTTAATTTAATAGTAATTATAAACTAATCTATTTATTGTTTGTTTCATGTTTTTAAATAAATGAAGTAAATTGCAAGAAAATTGAAGACCCGTGTGATATTTCACTTAAATCCAATTCAGGCTCGATCAAGTGGAAATTAGATCCTTCTGAAGAACAATGTGATTTTATACGATGGCGAGTTACCCTAGAGAAACAAGGAGGCGTTGATATTAATGTTACTAAGGTGAAGTAAAACTCAAAAAGAATCAGAAATATAATTATTATCTCTTGCATATGAAGGGCTACAGCTAAAAACGATCAAAATTTTGTTATTTTCCCAATAATATCGAATTAAATCTTTGAATCTTATTATTAATGTGGCGGATGAATTACTGTGTGATTTAAATTTTGATAACTATTTTGTCGAAGTTGTCTTTATTGAAATTTCAAGATGTTTCTGAATATTTCATATCAGGAACTTTATTTCTTTTAATCTTATGTTAATTTGTTCTTTTGCAGGTGTTTTTATCATGTCCAAATTGTTATTTACTCCTCGGCCCGGGACTGGAGCCTGATCTGTTTCTTCATGATGTCAATGTACCAATAGTAATCAGTAGCCAAAAGGTGTTACGATTTGTTATCTTAGAACGAAATCAATTCTCCATTCTGCTTCAAACTTCTAAAATAGATGGGAGGTAAATTGTAAAATGTTAAGAATTCTGATTTGCAAGGTTTTCCGGATTATATTTTGACAACGCTAGTTCTAAATGAATTAGTGCAACTTCGTCTTGTTACAATATCATTTAAAAAAAAAAAATTGATAAATTTAACAATTTCACTATATTCATAATTTTTTGAATCAAGAAATTTGGAATTTGATTGGTGACACGGTTTCCAATAGAAATTTTAAACGGTACCTTTTGTTTAAAATCGTTTTATTTTTTTAAAATAATGTTAACTTTTCTCAGGAAAAATTATTTAATTTTGTCATTTTAATCCTCTCAAGCTACTTAAAATAGCAATCGAATTATAGATAATGAACTTAATTTTAGGAAATTAATATAAAAAAAATATTTCTTCATTAGAGTTTTTAATATGTAGAATATCTAGGCCGCTAGAGCAGTATTTATCTAACTTTCCACATAAATTTCACCATTATTGCCTAACCCTTTGAGATACACAAATTTTTATAATGACATTTATTAAAGAAGGTTTAATTTCCTACAAAAAAGTTTATATGAGTGTAATGTCTAAAATCAATAGTTTACGAGTTAAAAGATATTCCAAGATTGTAGTATAGTTAATGGAATAGAATCAATAAGCAATAATGTGTCTCTCTCTGATCGAGACACTTCCTCTCAATATAACAGGCCAAAATAATTATAAATTAGAAAGAAAACGATCTTATTTTATCTATTTCATCTATCTGAAGGTTCACAGTATCTCTATTCACAGTAGTCTATTATATAAGAAAATACTATTTTGATTAAGAATTTTGTAGTTTAAAAGAAATTGTATGAAAAGATTCAATTTCTTCTCTCCGGGAGCAAATCAAATAGAAAAAGTTTTATTTTTTTCTCATTAGATATTTATTCAAATCTATTGAAATTTCATATCTCTGTATTATTATCTTTTATCTTTTATATAAAATAATTTTTAATAGAATTTTTTCATTTTAAAGCGTAGTTTATTTGAAGCCTTATTTGCAAAAACGCTAATAACTAATTTCAAATAATTTTTAAAAATATGAAATTAATTAAATATTATAAAACAATCAATTATTAATAATTTAATTCAATTTTGAATAATATCGGTTCAGTACTTTTTGAGAAAATTGTCAAAAACCCCGAAAACCGCCTGTGAAAGGCCGTTTTAGAAACATTTTAAAATTCACCTCCATGTCATAAGTCAATGTTTCGTTTCATATGACTTTTTTAACTTTTATCAAAGACATCTCGTGATTTCAAAAAACATCGTTTTTTTGACAGTTCAGATGGTTTTTGACGATTTTCTCAAAAAGTACTTGATTCATTTCTTTCAAAATTGAATTAAATTATTGATAATTGATTGGTTTATAATATTTAATCAATTTCATATTTTAAAAAAAAATTTCAACGCAGTTATTAGCGTTTTTTTAAATTAGACTTCAAGTAAACTACCCATTAAAATAGAAATTTCGTAATAAAAATTATTTTTTATAAAAGATAAATGAGAATAACACATTGATATGAAATTTCAATAGATTTGAATATATATCTAATGAGAAAATAAATAAAACTCTTAGGCATTTCTAGTTGATTCGCTCCCAGAGACAAGAAATTGAATCTTTTCATGAAATTTATTTTAAACTACGAAATTCTTAATCAAAATGCTATTTTCTTATATTATAGACTTACTGTGAACCTTCAGATAGATGAAATCAATAAATTATGATTGTTTTCTTTCTCATTTATAATTATTTTCAGTTTTGTCAAGAGGCTTGGTCGCAAGTCACCCGGCATCAGCGAGTCATTTGTTATGGGTTCCTAGCTTTTTCCTATTTTCTTAAAAACTAATCAATCAATTTCGTTCAAAATTGAATATAATTATTAATAATCGATTGTTTTATAATATTTATTAATTTCATATTTTTTTTAATTATTTCATTAATTAGCGTTTTTTCAAATTATACTTCAAATAAACTACCCTTTAAAAAGAAAATATTCTAATAAAAATTATTTTCCATAAAAGATAAAAGATACTAACGCACAGATATGAAATTTCAAAAGATTTAATTAAATACTAGTATGTAATGAGAAAACAAATAAGATTTTTTGGCATTTCTAGTTGATTCGCTCCCGGAGCGAAAAAATTGAATCTTTTCATACAATTTCTTTTAAACTACAAAATTCTTAATCAAAATGCTATTTTCTTATATTAAAAAGCTACTATGAACCTCCAGATAGATGAAATCTATAAAATAAGATCGATTTAAATCTCATTTATTTCTTTTGGCCTGTTATATTGATGGGAAGTGTGGACCCAGGACGATGCTGCTCCTCTGAAGTCTAAACCATGTAATATTTTTCGTGCAACTGATCTTTTTTTTACCTGCAAATATTTTAAATATATGAAGGGTTGAGAATGATAAAGATCAAAGCCACATTTTTTTAAAAGTTGTTTTTTGATGTAGTTTGCATTGGAAATACAAGTAGCAGATACTGGTAAAGTAGTGGAAGATAAAAGTCATAGATGGTAGTATCATAGTCAATGTGGTAGTATCATATCGTGATTTATAGATTTTTTTAAACTTTCAATTTGCTCTCCTGAAAAAAAGTTAATTTTTGGCTTTGGACTTGATCATTCTTGACCCTTCATATTTTCTTTATCAGCCCAAGTTTTGTTCTCATTTCTGTTAGAACATCTATCGGATATCGAAGCAATCTTCCAAACCCCCATATTTTACAGGCTTTTTTACAGAGAAGAAATTCAGCATAAAAGTTATGTATTTTTTTTTTTATTTTAAAAAATTTAATGGAAATCAGTTTTTAATATTTATGTCCCTATTTTAGACCAGCTCTTATCTTTGGTTAATTACTTATTATTTATTAATACTTTTGCAATTACAAGTCTTTATTTCACTTGCAAAGTTCGTATGATGTTTTTCTGGTTCCAACATTTCTTTCGAATTTTAACTCACTTTTTATTATCCGATCGAGCTGAAATTTTCCATACATATTTAGTTCCCGAGACAATACAATGTGATACAAAAAGCAACCATCAAAATGGAGAGGAGGGCAAATTCTAAGCCTTTGGACCTACCTGAACCAAATTTTGTACTCTTAGGCCCGGTTGTATGTCGCAAAGTAAATGCTTTTTATCACTAACCAAGGTAGATGGTAAATGGAGCCACTGGGATGGCCAATCAGATGACAGCCACTGAATATACCTGTCATCTGATTGGCCATCCCAGTCGCTCCATTTACCATCTACCTTGGTTAGTGGTAAAAAGCATTTACTTTGCGACATACAACCAGGCCTTAATCTGTGAACGCCTAGAAGAGTAGAAATGTAAAAACCAACCACCCAAAATGGGGACAAGGGTCAAAAATAAAATTCTACTCCTTTAGACCCACGTGAACCAAATTTTATACACTTTACTGTGTGAACATCTAGAAAACTAGAAATCCGAAAGCCAACCACCAAAAATCGCCGGAGGTTTAGATGATTAATTTGTGCACTTGTTGTCGTTCAGAATAGACTTGACTTAAATTATTGGAGAAATTCCACAAGTCCACTAATTGTCTTTTATTAACTATAAATAAGAACGAATTTGATATCTCAAGTATTTTGGAAGGCACGGAATCATCTCTATGCGGTCCGACTCGTACTTGGGCAGTTAATGATTGCTCTCTTGATTTAAATAAAATATTTCTTTGTTTCCAGTAAAGGTGAGTTCGAATTGAGCTATGATTCTTATTACAATCCTGCACCGCTGACGAGTTCCACGACAACACCCAAACCACCACCGGCCACTGCTAATGAATCCGCCGTTCTCTACATCAATAACACATCGCCGAGAGAGATTTGGGAGAATCGGTTTGAACTTACAATTGATCTCGCCACCATCGCTAATATGTATGAAAACATACACGCCAAATCAATTTATATCTGTATATTTTTTACTTTCATTTATAGAGAAATAATGGGTAAAATATCGGGATTCCATCTGAGAAAAAGCAATTTTTGATGGGTTTCGATTGCGATACACTTAATCTGAATTAATTTTTTAAATGAAACTTCTAGAGCGAAGGTAGAAAATCAGGAAAAATGTCAAGCCCCTTTCTAATTGAACAATAAAGGACAGAGGCAAAGACCATGAGGTTAAATGAGTGTGTCGTTTAATCATAAGTTTCCTGCATTTGATTCGATTGCGAATCGAATACAGATGATTTTTGTCAAATATTAAGTGAAAATAATATCCGAATTTATATATTTCTAACTAACTAACTTAAAATATTGAAGTTAATTTCTCATTAATATATCAAAGAATAATTAACACATTAACGAGAATTGTTTTTGATCGCGCTTTTTTTAAACAAGATATATATCGCGAGACTACTGCTGGTTGAAGCTATTGGAGTCTGCTGAGTCTGGACCAAGAGAGAATGAAAAAGATGTGATCCATTTGGCGATCGAATCAAATGCAGGAAACTTATGATTAATTAATGGCAAACACCTAACATACGTGTTAACAGATCGGGCGCTCTGGACTGGGGGAGATTGAATATATACCTAACATCTCAGATTTCAAATTAATTTGGTGAATCATATCAGTGTTTGATATAAAAAGTGTCATGCGGGCTAATCGCGAAATGATGCTGGATTATAGTCAAATGGATCACATCTATTTCATTCTCTCTTGGTCCAGACTCCAATATAGCTTCAAACAGCAGTAGTCTCGCGATATATATCTTTTTTAAAAAAAGCGCGATCAAAAACAATTCTCGTTAATGTGTTAATTTTTTTTTATAAATTTTATTAAACCAATTATTTTACATGAATTAATGTATACATTGTATTTTAGCTTCGACTCCGGAGATTACTTCTCCACCATCGAGTGTCCTTGATCATCTTTTTAGTCCTTGTTTTGAATAAGAGGAAAAAACTAATTAAATAAAAAAAACCTCTTTTCCGATAATTATTTCAATTCCATTATCGTCTCCTCCCCTTTCATCCTAATGTGTTAATTATTCTTTGATATATTAATGAGAAAATTAACTTCACTGTGTCGTTAAATTTTAATTTAGTATCTGAATGACTTCGAAAAACGGACAAATAAACTCCCTCATATAACGCTCAATCTAGAAGATGTCTTATTGAGCTCTTATTTTCTTTAATATGTCTAGAAGATATCTTCTAAAGCGAACGTGCTTTCAGTGTTAAGGTTCTGATTTTACTACACATCTTTCAATAGTTACAGCAAGAATATTTGCATCACAATATTTGTTGTCACACTATTTCGACTAATTTTAAATAATTGTGTAGCACCAGTTCAATAAATCATTTTCACTCTATTTTTGGAATTATCCTTTTTTCTCTATTTAGGCTTTCGTTTAAAAAGTAAATCAGAACCCTATTATTAGTGTCCCTTCAAAGTTCGTTTGTCAGAGCATTGTAGCCCGTAAACTAAATAGAATAAAAACTTTAAATTTAGAATTATTGGATAAAAAATACTTGGTAGATTTCACAATAAGATATAAAAATACGAATTTATTTTTGGAGAGACTTTAATTTCATTCAAATTCAACTTATTCATGTCAGTTACTTTCTGTTGCTCTTGAAGATGGGTTAGCCACCCGAAATATATATATCGAGATTAAAGTCTCTCCAAAAATAAATTCGTTTTATTTTTATATCTTAATGTGAAACCTACCAAGTATTTTTTATCCAATAATTTTAAAAAATGTTTCACCGAGTACCAACACCAAATTCCTTAAAAACGTTTAAAATTTAGAAGATATATATTTGTGATAATGGCTTTTGGGGCAATTTCACGGGCTAAAAAGACTACAAAGAGCGAATTTTTGTTAAGAACTTGCACTCTACATATAAATACTCTCATGTACTTCAAAGTAGAATTCAAAAATTAAAAGTCAAATTTAGTTTATTGGAATTAGAAAACTTTGAAAAGTCTATTTTTTCCAATGCTTTAATTAAATACACTAGAGCTCCGGTAATTCGCGCTAATTAGAATTGAGGCTGAGAGCTACAAACAATTCTGAATATACTGAACTAAGAACAAAACTAAAGATAAATTAATGTTTAATGAGTACAATGAAATGTTCTACAATATAATGAATACTTGCCATAGATATGGGCTAAAATTAGAAAAGTGAAAAGAAACACAAATTTAAATTTTAAAGGAAACGTTCAGTCATTTGTTACTTTACCATACAGGGTATGGTCAAGTATTGTAATCGTGCATGAAAAAAGTGGTATTTTTCCTTCTTTTTTTCGAAATATCTCAAAAACGGCTCAAACTATTTTAATTAAAAAAATTGAGCGAAACCATGGCATTTCGGTCTACAAAAAAGAATTAATAAGTGAACATCGAAAAAAATATATTTTTCGAGATAATAATTGTTTTGTCAAAATGTCTGTTAGTCTGGTTGTCCGTTAGTTAGTCTGTGTGTTACAAAATTTTTGTGGACGAGCTAGCTCAAAAACTAGTTTGAATATCAAAACTAAATTTCACACGTAGTTTTGGTCCATTGAGATTAAGATCTGATTAGATTTTGGTGCATATCGACCCAAAATTAAAGGGGGTGGAGGGGGGAGGGTTAAAAATTAAAATTCTAGGCCATTTGAGCAAACTCAACCAAATTTTGTATACATAATCAATGGACCCCCAGAAGTCTAAAAATGCAAAAACTAACCTCCCAAAATGCGGGGGGGGGGGGGGGGTTTGGGGGGCAAAGTTGTATGGTAAAGTCAAGTGGATGGCCACATCAGAACACGTCAGCTTATTTTAAAATAGTCTCGTTTTTTTACAATGACCCAACTTATAATCGGCTCGAGTTGCACGGAACCTCAAACTACCAAACCTCGAATTC
This sequence comes from Forficula auricularia, assembly GCA_024734495.1. Taxonomy (NCBI): domain Eukaryota; kingdom Metazoa; phylum Arthropoda; class Insecta; order Dermaptera; family Forficulidae; genus Forficula; species Forficula auricularia. Next base: position 534,624 of record JALMQS010000108.1, read on the forward strand.
CAGAGCTCTAATGTAAGGGTGAAAGAAAAAGTCCATCTTTTTCCATTTTTACAACTTTCTGCTAAGTCTTTAGACTGTTGTTTAGAAAAAAATAATTTTGAAAATATTTCCAGGTATATAAATGCAAATAATAATACTATAAATATTTCGAGAGAATTAACATACGATGATGTATACATGTGGGACTTAAATCCTTGTCATCCCGGTTGGCCCAATTGGGCTCGATGTGCAGCAGTGAATGTCTCCATCGAGGGGCTTCAGTCAAAACAAGTAAATTAGAACTTCTTCTGATAATTATTCGGTATCCATGCAAATGGAAATAAGAACTAAAAACATACTTCCTAGATATTAACTTTTTTATATTGAAAAATAAAAACCTAAATTCTTAATACCACCAAGAAATAAACAGAGCTGGGCACAACATAGTTAATCCGTTAATCGTTAATTAACGAAGTTAACAAATTGCTTAAAGATTTAACTTTTAAGCTAAACTAAAAAAAGGTTAACGGTTTTCTTAACTTAGGTTCAATTGAACTTCCGTTAACTTTAGTCCGTTACATTGGTTGTTGCTGTGATTTTGTGTGATCAGTTTAGTTAATCCATTCGTTTTCATTGAGTTAATAGGTAATTTCATTATTTACGTTAACAATAATATAAATTTATAGTAAATTTTATATTTTATATACTATTTAAATTAATAAATTCTATTAGACAATAATTTATACTTTTTTCTGGAGAATTTAACTGTAAGTACAAATATTTATAATTATTATTATTTTCTTATTTTGAATGAATTTTAAAATAATTTCAAAATATTTAATCAATTTTTATAGGATTTATGAAAAAGTAACTGGTTAAAAAATCACATGTATTTTTCCATTTAAAATTTTCAAAGTTTTGAGGCATTGTTAATGTTAAAATTAAGAGCTTTAACTAAATTATTTGTTTTATTTACCTCTGTACCTCTGTACCAAAGCCAAGCCTCATCTATTACCTTTAATATACATATAGGTAATGCTTAAAAATCAGTACAACTTTTAGGTGGTTAACTTTTAACCGATAACTTTAACTTTAGTTAAATTTGTGAATAGTCAACACTTTAACGATTATCGAAGTTAACTTTTCGAGTAGCGGATTAACGACTAACGAATTTAACTTTCGAATTAACACTGCCCAGCTCTGGAAATAAAACTAAATTTTTCAAACAATCCTTTTCTTTTGTAAAATAAACTATATTAATGAAGGATACAAAAAATAAATGTTTCTGGGTATCAATGGAATCTTCATTCTATATTCACACAAACAAGGGGCTCTTAATCAGTATATACATATTTATAAGATTTGAAAATATTACAAAAAATATCGAAGACAGTGGCGTAACTACTGGACTTTTTTCCCTATGCATGTGATACAACCTATTAATGATGATTTTTTTTTTTTTTTTTATAATTTAAAACATATTCATTTCATTTTAGATCATACTTGCTTGGCGGACATTTGGTAATGAAGTGATGAATGATGCTGTGTACAAAATACCAGAAGATCTAAATTATATCTGGCTCTGGGTCGGAATCAGCGCGGCAGTTATTCTTCTTATCATGATCATTGTCTGTGCTTGCCATCAGACACGACTTTTATACTGCCTTCAAATGTACAAAACCATCCATTTTTGTAGTAATTATTGATTAATGTTATTTTTGGTTCGGTACCAAAACAGGTGTAAATTAATTACCGCATTAACTTTATTGTCTGTCTGTATGTTTGTACCTCCCTCACAGACCTGTAGTTTCTAAACTATCAAACCAAAAACATGTTTAAAGCCACACCATAGTTGCGGAAAAGTCTCCTCGTAAAATGTATCTCCCTTTTAATTTTGCAAACATTTGATTTGAAAATGTGTAAAACTGCACGAAAATAGCATAAATCTGGGTACATCTGAAGGTAATTATTTAGGCTGCTATAATGATGAGTAAAGCTATGAAACGTAGAGAAATTGTATCAAATGAATGATCAACAGTGGCGGATCAAGTCAAGTGGGGGCCCTAAGCACTAAAATAACGGGGCCCTCAAAATCAATTAAACAAAAAATTAAAAAAAACGAACCATGAACGATTATATCCAAATTTTGGTACTTATTAACAAAATTGAATACAATTGTTATAAAACAATGTTTAAGAAAACACTTTAACACGATCCGCTTTTTTGGGACCCCTTCTAAGCACCCCCCCCCCCCGCAGCCCCTCATTCCGCTTAGTTCATGATCCGCCACTGATGATCAATATATTAAAAGTATTTGCTTTTGGAGACAGACTGGTAGAACTCAATGGAGAATTGATGGAAAGGCAACCCAAGAATAATGGAAAGTAGAAATTCTGAATAAAATAATTTATTGGAAGGTCATTTCCATCATCTTAAAAACCGACGTTTCGGAGGATCTTTCCCCCTTCTTCAAGGTTTAAAATGGTCGGAATTTCTGTTATTGATAATGGCAAATTATAACAACAAACAACCACTGTTTGAGGAAACAAGAAGGAGCTGGATACAAGTTTTCTTTGTTAACTTTTTTAAGCCCTGAAGAATGAGGAAAGATCCCCCGAAACATCATTTTTGATCTTCCATTTAATTATTTTATTGGGGATTTGTACTTTTCATTTTCCTGGGCCTGCCTTTACATCAATTTTCCATTAACTATGAATAATTGAAAATACTTTTATATTTTTAAGTTTTTCCTTTTAACATTAATTAATAATTTGATTTCTTATTTGATTATTTACAGAAAACCAGATCTTAATAGACAAGGCGCAAGTTTGATATCAAGCCGAAGCAGTGACGCCTCAAGTTGGTTTCCAACTCTCACACGTGGAAGAGAATATTCTGAAGATCGGCGATCGTTTAGTAATGGCCATCAATGGATATCAGCGGATTTACAAGTCCCTACTGAGGAGAATTTAGATGGACCACAGCCAATATCACAAGAAAATAAAAATTTCTCCCTTTTATCATCCAACACAATTGGTATATTCACTTATTTCTTGAATGTATCATTTATTTACCATACAATAGTACTAATTACAATCATTTTATTATAATAGGTGCTGGAGCATTGTTTTATTCAATCAATGATCCCGTCTACGATTTTCCTGATGAAGATGAAAAAGATGCCTAGTTAAAATTATAAAAATAAATTAAAAATTAGGTTTTACTATTGATATTGATTCACAAAGAAGAACTAGATTAATTGTTTTTTCTTGAAAAGTAGAGGAAGTTTTCTGCTTAATATACTATAGTAGATATTTATGGTGAACTTTTAGAATAACATCATTTTTTTGAACTGTAAAAAACTCACATCCTTAAAACCATAAATATTTAATATCTTAGATGTGATAAAAAAGTGTTATATCATATATATATAAATAAAGGATAAATAAATATATACGTTTTGTGATTGATTAGGATGAATTTTAAGCTTATAATAATACAACGTTTGAATCCAAGGCTACTATTATAGATTTACTTATTGCCTACTAGAGCATGAGGAAGCAGAATAAAAGTGTTATAAGTATTTGTAAAAAAAAAAATTCCGATTCCCAAAAAAGATTATTTTAATCTTAAATAGCCTTCAAAAGTTCTCATTTTAAATTTAATTTACTTTAGACCTTAAGTAGTTTTGAAAAAAGTGCAAATGCTGTCTAAATTCGAAAAGCCCCATAGCTTATAAAGATTTATCTATTTGATAATACTATAGTTTCATTTTAGATGTTTAGTTTTAAGCTGATAAACACAGCATATTGGCACAAATATTGTATATCTAATTTTTCTTTTGTAGAGTTTAATTAAAAAACAAGGGTCGCCATGAATCATAACCTTCCTATTTTTGGTTTCGTGATATACTGTAAGGAAGGTAAAAAGTTAATTTGGCATCATTTATATTTCCAAAACAAAGATCTGATTATACTTTGTTCTTCAAAAAACAAAATGCAAAAATCTTTTATTCACCCTTTTATGAATAACCGACATGGACGACCCTTATTTATATATAAGTATTTATTATTTTCTATATTCTAATATTCTTTTTTATTTTATTTTAACATGGTAACCTAATTATATATTAATAATGTTTGTAAATTTAAAGAATTTATTTTTTTATATTTGATAGATTTAAATGATATTCTTTATGGATGAAATATTTTTTATAATTTTTAGAAATTAAAAGACGATTTCGTGTTTAATAAAATCTATTTGTATATTTTAATTAAAAATAATCTTACAACAATTTATACAATTTATATTTTTAACAATATTTATTATAAAAATATTATAGATGACTTGTAAATTTATAATAAAAATTTATATAAAATCTCTAAGTGTGTTTTTAGTCAAAATCTGATATAACTAAGAAAAGAACAAAAAAGTTCTAACAAATTTCTCTCGATTATTATTGAACAAGTAGAGTGAAATTAAATTTAGGATTAACCAAAATATCTTGAGAGGTTGGGTGCTTTTGGAAATGACTGAGAGATCCCATATCAATAAATCTATAGATAATAGCCCCTTCATGATAGTCATCTAAGCCCTATAGGTTCACAAAGAAGTTTGTTGGCTGCTCACGGAATCAATGCAATTGATTTAATCTCTAAGACTCCGAGAATTGTTGAAATAAAGGAAATTGATCTTATGTTTCAGAGTCAGGGAATAGTTGGAATAAAGGCAATTGATATATTCTCTGAGGCTAAGAACGTAGCTGGAATTAAGGCAATTGATCTAATTCCTGCGGGTTTGAGAGAAGCTAGCCCATGTAATCAAGGCAATTGATCGAATCTCTGAAAGTCAAAGAGTAGCTAGCCCACGTAATCAAGGCAATTGATCGAATCTCTGAAAGTCAAAGAGTAGCTAGCACACAGAATCAAGCCAATTGATCTATTCTCTGATGGGGATCACATTTCTATACTAGGTGGGAAGGGATCGAAATTTAGCAGGATATTTATTAGATCAAAATATTCCATAATTTCTTAGCTAGATCGGATTTTGACTGTTTCACATGTATTTATTATTCAGACTTATAAAAATAGACAAGTTTAGCAAATTTATTTCTTAAAAATAGTTCGAGTTGATTGAAAGAAGATGATGACGATGAATGTGATGCTTGATGAGGGATGATTGGGAAGACCACTTGCTGAAGATGGAGAACTGTTAGTTTTAAAGAGCTTCGACCATAAGTGCGATACCCTGGCCACCGCCAATGCATGCTGATCCAATTCCTAGCTTAGCGTTTCGTCGCCTAAAAACAGAACAATAATGTAGGATTAATTAAAACATCCTTTCTTTACATTAAATTTTCATTGGAAAATCAGTGATACGCCCGATTTCACCAACAAAACATAAACTAACTTACTTATATTAATCTTAAACCAACTTCCAAGGTAAATTGTATTTCACCAATAATATTTAAAAGAAGATTAACTAAGTCTAAACGATATTTATTCTTCAAGTATTATTACTGAAATACAATTTACCTACTTTAAAAGTTGGCTTAAGTTAATTCAAGTGCTACCTTAGTTTAAGTTTAGTTAGTGAAATATGGCGAGAGTGTCCTTTACTCAAACTGAGATGTTATGAATAATTTTTCTTGCATGTCTGAAGGGTTGTTTATATTCACCCAGTTGGGAACGACTTAAGATTAAGTAGAGGACACTTTCGGTTATTTTCCAATAAAATCAAACACTAATATAATGGCAAAAATAAGTTTTTAAATTTTCATTTTTAATTTAAAATTTTTTATAATTCTGGTCTTTTGGTTAATGATATCGATGGTTTTTTCGTTTTAAATGACTCACAGTATAATATATAATTATTTTTGTCTCTATTAGCACACAGGATTCTTCAGCTTATAATTTTAAAATAATTTTCAAATGTAAATAGAAGTTTCGATAATAAACAATCATGGTAGTAAATTTAAATAGGTACATCATTTAAGTGACATCTAAGACTGTTTCTCGCCAGCTATTAACCCTTGAAAACGGTTGCATATATATAGAGAACGAAACACTATTGTTATAACATAATGATAACATAACATTGTTATAGCATAATGTTATATATAATTGCTTCCTATCTCCTGTGGTGTTTCAATCTCCCACTCCGCTAGTTTGTTTTATCCATCCCTTTTTTGGATATTGGAGTTATATTAAAAGAAATCTTTTATTATCTTTCTTCAACTATATAGTAAATATTTAAATTTTTAAATTTTGGTTTCCTATCATCCATTTTTTGATACAAGTCTACTAATTAATGTTGAAATTTCGAAATTTTGGGTTTTTTTTACCCATTGTTTTGACTCTTTCAATATAACAAAAATCGAACAAAATTGCATTAAACTAGAATAAAAGAACACCAAGATGGCGATTTTAGAATTTGCCATACTCCCAATTAAACGCCTAACGAAAAAACCCCAAAGATTCAAGCGAATCTTTTAAAGTAGATTTTGTTTGCTTATTAAGAAATCGTGATAAAATATGATGTCTCCTTATAATTACCTGAGTTCATGAACCAAATGAGATGTAATACGTGCGCCACTCGCTCCGAGAGGATGACCAAGAGCAATAGCACCTCCGTTGACGTTCAATTTATTTATATCCAAACCAAGATCCTTCATACAGGCAAGAGTCTGAACTCCAAAAGCTTCATTAATCTAAAAGTTAATAAATCAAACAAACAAGTGAATTAGTAAAAATAATATATTTATTTTATTACGCTAGAACTGATCACTAATACATTTTTAGATACACTGTTCAGGATATTTTAGTTATTTTTTCTGAAGGTATAAAATTTTAATAATTTAAAACTGAGGAAAACATTTTCTGAGACTTGATATACTTTTCGTGATCTGGCAATTTTTGTCTGCAAAATTTTTTTCCTAGAAATCTAAAAGTTGGTCACCCAAAAAAAAAGATAAAATACAAACTTTTATACCAAATTTCAGGTAATAAGTTTAACTGTTCAGCAGCCCCGAAAAAAATTTTTTTTTTCCGAATTTCAGCATTTTCACACGAAAATTATGGAGATAGAAAGCTCCAAATTTAATCAGTTCTCCGTTTTCGAAATATTAATATTTTTCATCAGATCTCCGATCTTATTTTGTGAATTTTCGTTGATATATTGATCCAGGAATAAAGACAGAATAACTCTTCCTTATAACGATTTGATTTTTTTCCAGGAAGCTCTGAAGCTAATATTAGAAAACCCAAAATCTAAACAATCTTTATTTTGCAAATACAACAATTTGCCACCAGAAAGGACTTTTTGCGAGCTATTATAAATTTCATTCATTTAAAATCTGCCCCCAAATTACCTACCGTCTAATCAAAATAACTCACCACTTCTAACACTATTTTGTTCAATTGAAAGTTTTTGCCGAGAGTAGCAGAATTTTTATATATTGAAGGAGACAATAAAAGAGTGTGTCTTCTGCTGGAATTATAAATTTTATTTATTTATAACGAGACTATAGTTTCGAGGGCTTTGCCCTCTTCATCAGTCTATTACAATGTATTCACAGGAATTAATTTATGAACGTTATAAATAAATAAAATTTATAATTCCAGCAGAAGACACACTCTTTTATTGTCTCCTTCAACTATTTTGTTCTTTAATAACCAACTGTTTCCTATGGTTACACTGTCTCTACCCGAAACAGTAAAGACACACAAAATTACCACCTGCCAATCCACTAATTGATGGGGTCAATCAAAATATAAAACCCCAATGTACCACGACTTTCCTATTATTAATATTATTATTATTATACGAATTAGAATAAATTGTCTCTTTGGTAGAAATTTTAGTTGAGAAGTGATGGAAGGCAGCCCAAGGATAATGAAGAAAATTCTCTCGAATAAAATGACTGTCCAATAAATTTATTTTATTGGAGATAATTTTTTTTACTATCCTTGGGCTACCTTCCATCGCTTCTCAATTATTATTATTATTTTGATAATCATTTATAAAAATAAAGAGGGGCAAAAATAATTTTAGTCCAGAGCTAGGGTTCAAACCCACCATACAGAATAATTCTAGTTATGCCTATGGTTATAAAATTAAATTAAATTTTAATTTCAAAGCATTATAGATAGATAGGTAAATAAATTGGAGTTCAATTACCCACCTCGACCAAATCAATATCTTGAAGAGTTTTTCCGGTTACTTTCAGCAATTTCTTAATTGCAGGAGAAGGTCCGATGCCCATAATGGATGGTTCTACACCAACAATTGCATAGCCAACGAGACGAGCTAGAGGTTTCAAATTGTAATCTTTCAATCCGGCTTCACTTGCCAGCACAACTGCGCCAGCTCCATCACAGATACCCTGGAAAAACAAAAAAATAGAGTCAAAATTTACCTATAGAGGCAATCTTTTAAATAAGAAGAAAAAAATTAAAATACTTCCTAAATATCCCGTAGGATAATAATATATAATACTATATAAAAAATAATTTTTATCTCGAAATTGAATATTTTTTAAATTTCTAATTAGGAGAATTGTGCGTTTTAAGGTAGTTGTTTCACCATATGGGTTTCCTTAGGATTTTTTGAAATTTAGACAGATTATTATTTAAATACTTCTGCGTCGATTGGTGGCAAAACAAAATTGATGAACAATATAGTTCCGGAGATATTAAATTCCAAAGATAGAGTTTTTCATATACATTTCACTATACGGGATATCGGAAAGTTTACATACATATTTAATTATAATTAAGAAACTCCTCTTAACATTTTGTTATAAAAAAACTAAACCAACATTAAACAATAACTAATACATTTTTTGAGAAAATGTTAATTCATAGTTACAACACAGTTTCTGAGATAATCATAAATAAATAATAAAAAATGTATAATGAAAAATTTACACTAAAAACAAGCTGGCAACAACGCATATATTTAACCTAAAAAGTGGATTAACTTTAGTACTTTTTTGACGTTTTTTCGCTTCAGCCATTGTCGCAAAAGCTTTTAATCGTTTATTAAGAAGTTTTGTTTAATAAATTGACCTTTATAATTTATTTTATTTGTCATTTCTATGATAAAAATATTCAAGCTTGCCATATTTATCAAACGAGCACGGGATTGGCTAGTAGTGGTACATAAACAGCAAAAAAGTTTTGGGCTTATGAATTATGAATCCTTATTGTCTGTTCTATATACTCTAGCATTAACTTTTTGCTAGTATTATCGCGAAACAACTACATTAAAAAATAAATGATTTCATTAGAGATATTTATTTTCTATTTTTTTAATAACGTAATAAATGACAGATATTTATTTAATTTAAATTTCATACCGAAGAGGATCCAGCAGTAACAACACCGTCCTTTTTGAAGATGGTAGGGAGTTTTTGGAGAGTCTCGATAGTGGTTTGTGGTCTGGGATGTTCGTCGGTATCCATAATCACCTCCTTTCGTTTAATAGTCAATTTAATGGGTGCCAATTCCGCTTCGAAGACCTTATTTTTATTTGCTAGAAGAAAAATATTTTAATAAATTAATAAATTAGATTGAGAATTACCTAAATCATTACTATCTATATGGTATTAATAAATGAAAATATTTTGTTTGATGTAGTGTATGTTTAAAAACAATTGTAGCTGCCTTTAATAAAATAATTAAAAATTAAAGTTCAAAATAAAGACTTTTTCAAGACTCGGTGCATTCATTGTATATTTCGGCGATATGTCACTGAATGATTTTGGCTAGAAAGCTGAAACTTGGCATAAGGATACAGTTTATTAACACAGATGTGTACCGAATTTTAGCTTATTAACTACAACCGAGGGGTGAACCGCGACCTAAAATCGTGTACACCTACTTCCACTTCCACTTTCATTTCCAAGTAGAAGACAATAGATGACAATAGATTATCTAATGAATTCCAAAGTAATTTCAAATAATTCCAAAGACGGGGTACACCTAATTCCAAACACGGTTCACCCCTCGACTACAACCCTTCGTGAAATAACGATTCGATTTTTTTTTTATGTTCTGTATTTATTTTTCAATCGGAAGTTCTGTCGAAGCTAGAAAGTCTAAAATCTATTTAATTATTTGTATCTATTAGAAATAAAAAGATTTTGACCCAAGAATGAGCTTTCTACGAGCTTCAATTCTCGAATACAGATAGATTCAGTTTCAAAGAGAAGAATATTTTAATTCCAAGTCGGTGTTGTAAATATTATAACAAATAAAAGTTTTTTGAATTTTCAAATATTTTATAAGATAGGTATATTTGATTTCATGTCAATCCCAAGTGCTTTGCATTCCGACAAATTGACTCAATTCTGAACTTAAATTCTTCTTAATGTAAAGTGAATAATATTATGGCTCAATCAGAGCCTCTAGAGTTGTTGGAATAATAAAAAATACCAACTCTTTTAAAAAATACAAAAAACACAGTTGTTTTTATTTAAAAAAATTAATGTTTGAAAATGATTTTTCTTTCCTTTCATCTTCATATATTTCTACACAAGAATATGACAAAAAAAATGAAATGAATTTAGAATGAACACACTTTTCTGGTTTGTCAGACATGCCATGCCCATCGATCAATTTTTTCACTTTTATTACCTAAATCTTGTTAAAGGCCAGAAGTATTTAATGAAATATCATTCCACATAGGGGTTTCCTATTCTCTATTTAAACATTATTAATTCATTTTTTTAAATGAATAAAAGAATATATAAATATACCTTCAGCCCAGAGTTGTTGAGATCGCAATGCGAATTTATCAACTTCTTCTCGGGGGATTTTAAATTGAGCACCGAGATTCTCAGCAGTGAGAGCCATCGGCAATTTACAATAGGTATCGGTAAGACCCAACCAGAGAGTGTCTTCAAAGACGATATTCGCTCCCAAAGGAGCACCAAAACGGACGTTGCGAACTGAATACGGCGCTTGAGACATGTTATCGACTCCACCGGTCAATACTACTTTGCTGTCGCCTACGAGAATGTCCTAAAATTATAAACAAAAAAATAAATATATTATTATATGCACGAAATTTTCTCTGGAGAGAGATGGACTGGTAGAAATCTCAATTGGAAGTAATGGAAGGCAGCCCAGGGGTAGTGAGGAAAGAAAAAAATTTACACATATCTCTAAATAAGTTGTAATTTATTGGAATCCCTCCTCCTTTCCCTTCAAACTGACGTTTCGGAGGATTTTTCCCTCCTTCTTCAGGGTTTCAAGGGGTCAATGAAGGAAACAAATAAAATGCTGGAGAGAAAAAGGAAGCATTTTATTTGTTGCTTCCTTTTTCTCTCCAGCATTTTATTTGTTTCCTTCATTGACCCCTTGAAACCCTGAAGAAGGAGTGAAAAATCATCCGAAACGTCAGTTTGAAGGGAAAGGAGGAAGGATTCCAATAAATTACACCTTATTTAGATATGTGTTAATTTTTTCTTTCCTCACTACCCCTGGGCTGCCTAATATTATTATATTATATTAGAACAATTTTTTAAAACAATCTAAAAACGTTTATTAACAATCAAACATTCTTTAAAGTTTCAGAACTTAAAATCATAAACATGAAGAAACTTAAATATTATTTTGTTAATATATTTTAAAATTGGATTGGAAAGATGATTGCAGGGGATATTTGTAAAAATGACTATCGGATTAAGTACCTAAGACTCTATTAGGAGCATGGAAATGGGATTAAGAAATAAATGAAATTTTTTCGTTGACATTGTGGTTTTCACTTAATAGTATAAATATTTTTAATTATTTATGGTAGTTCAATTAAAAATGCAGCCAATATTTCGGTTTAAGGTGTAATATATTTATGTAGGCTTTCTTAAATATATTACCGTGAAATATTGACCACATTTTTATTGAACTACAATAAAGAATATTCAATTCACAGTTTCTTTAGATTCATATCTAATAAATATTTTTATTACCCAATTTATATAGTCTGATAAGGGGTCAACTATCTACTTTCATTCATCTTAAGAAGTAAACTCAATTTTGTCTAAAATCTATATACAGTAGACTCTCGATAATTCGAATTTATAGGGACCAAACAAAAAATTCGAATTATCGAGTTTTTCGAAATAGTGAGAGTTCGAAATAAAGAGGGGCTGAAAGTAAAAATTCGAATTGAAGAAAGTTACATTTTATTAAAGAAATCCTCGTACATATATGTCATTGTATAAGATTGTGAATGCTGGTAGAAACAAAAATACATATTATAATAATACATGTGGATCAATTTATTTATTATAAAAAAAGTTATATCATTTCTTCATAAAAAAATCGGTTATTTTCGTTTGGGTCGCTTGGTTGGCTGCAATCTGGTCCACAGCATTTTCCAAAGTGCTCACTGCTTTGAACACACAACCAGATTGGATGTTATCCATTTCGGACTGTTCGAAAAAACGACGCAACCCTCTTAAAAAAAGGGTGCTTCCTTAGAAGACACCATCGGAACATCGTCGTCTTCAACTTCACTGTCAGAAATCTGTTGATTGACTACAATTGACTGTTTCATAATGTCTTCATCAGACAATGTACCCGCTGTGGCAACATTATTGTGAATATTAACATAATCGTTGAAAGTTATGGGAACCTCTGGAAGTCTGTTCCAAGCACTCAAAAGAGGTCCCTCATCTTGCAGATCTTGTTCAACCATATCATTTCCGTCCTTGCATTCCTGATCCTTGATGAATCCGCAGGCTTTAAAACAATTTGCGATTGTCTGTGAGCTAACCCCTTCCCATGCTTTGTGAGCCATTTCCATTGCAGTAAGCACTGAAATGCTGCATAGGTTATTTCCATTTTCCATAGTGTCTATTACAGTTCTAACCACTTATTTTCGATACAAGGTTTTAAAATTTTTAACGATTCCTTGATCTAGGGGTTGAAGAATTGAAGTTGTGTTAGGGGGTAAATATTTCAGCTCTATATTTTCAAGTGAAGGGACATCTTTTATGGGCTGTGCAATTATCGATAAACATCAAAATTTTTCGTTTTTCTCTTCTCATTTCAGCATAAATGCTCATTAACCATTCAGAAAACAATACTGCTGTCATCCACGCCTTCTTATTTGATCTGTAGATTAACGGAAGAGATTTCATATTTTAAGGCTGAAACTGCACTAAAGCATTTCAGGGGTGGTGTAGCATGAATCATAGACATTGGAGGGAGGTAAGTTCTTGGAAAAATTGTGGAGTGGGCCGGTCTAGCTTCACTTCGATTTATAGAGGGGACCAAAATACATTGATTTTCTTCGAGTTATAGAGGTTCTCTCGGGGGACCGAGGGTTTTCTTCGAATTATAGAGGTTTTCGAATTACCGAGGTTCGATTTATCGAGAGCCTACTGTATATATATAATTAAGGTTTTGTCTGTACATTGCTCCAAATCATGCCAAATTTTGGTTGCACACGTTTCAAGCAAAGTTATGAACGAAAACACCCTCGACAAAATTCCTGTCTGTATATATGTCTGTATGTCTGTATGTATGTCTGTCTGTTTCAGTGGTTTCCGAAAAGTTGCTCACGATTCACGTAAAAACGGCTGAAGGGATTATTATGAAATTTCATAATTACATCAGATGTCTTCTAACTTACGTTTTTAGCTATATAACGTTTTGATATTTTGATCTCAGAAGGAGGTTTGGGGGGTGGGGTTCGAGGGCTGGGGGTTCAGGGGTGTGCCCCCTGGCTAGCAAGAGGGCCGCCGAAGGCGGGCCTTGCAGCTAGTTCTATTATATATCCATGTTTAATATACAGGGTGTTTCAGGAGGAATAGTAAATATTTTAGGAGGTGATAGTATAGACGAATTGCAATAAAAAAATGCCATATAACATGTATCGAATTTTTATTGAGTACAGAGATACAGCTGTTAGTATGTAAGCCAATATCGGCATACTCAGCATGTGTAAATACGTGGGGCATGTTTACACGATACAGTACAGTGGACTGCTTGGCCAACGAATCACAATGAAAACTTCCATGTAAACTAACATCAACACTCTACTGCTGACATTTGATACGGCTATAGCAACCCATAGCAACCGGTGTACCAAGAAACGAAACGAAAATCCATTGAACTCAGCTGTATATCTGTACTCAATAAAAATTGGACACATGTTATTTGGCATTTTTTATTGCAATTCGTCTATACTACCATCTACTAAAATATTTACTATTCCTCCTGAAACACCCTGTATATTAATAATGAGAAGGTATCAGGATTGATCCCAAATCACTCAAAAATGCTTATAGTTTTCGGCCTGTTTTTAAGGCTTTCATCAGCAACTACGGTTTTAAAGTCTATAATTTAAGGACACCTAAAAATATAATTGAATTTGTAGATGTAGTGATTCAATAATCGGAAAAGTAAAGATGTATAAGAATAAGGTGACATATTATAAGCTTGAAAACTTATGCCTCAAATCCTTGGTTTTTATGAATCTCTAACATTATTTTTGAATTGTTCACTTCCAATTGAAAAAAAGAAATACATTAAACGCTTTGTGGATCGTTATTTTATAAAATTGAAACTTTTATGTACAGTAGAACTGAAGATTTGTGACCATAGGTATGTAGATAATAAATTTTTAAGATTTATTTAGGGAACTTTTTTAATAAAGAGTTTGATAATCTCTCTTTCTCCTATTATTGGATCACTTCATCTACATAGCCAATGATCTTTTTTGGGTCCTTATATATAGACTTAAAAACCGTACTTGATGAAGTCTTTAAAATGAGGCCGAAAGCATATGTATGGTCGTTTGATCAAATTGGCCTAAACTTTGATACGTCCTTATTAAATATAAGAAAACTGTTTTATTTCCTGGATTAATGTTTATTAAGTGAAAATCTTTTAAGTTACTTTAGAAAAAATTTTCAGGTTTCATAAAAATTGCATGGCAATTAGTAATCAAATGGGATTTACATTTTTATTTCGGACACAAAAATGCAGTCGATATAACATAGTTTTTATTAAATGGCCCTTCACACATAGGTGGAAAATAAGTCACGAATATTACACAAAAACTTTGCTCCTATGAGATTATTTAAAAACATCGACATTATATTCGATTGAAGATTAATTAAGTCAAGCCCTTCGAAATTATAGTTGCAAATAAATAACAATTTTATTTCTTCTTTTACTTCTTGTTATCTTTGGAAGAATTATAACAGCTTGGCATTGCTACAGGCAGGGCCGCGCCAAGCTATTCGGCCACCCGTGTGCAAACTTTAATTTTACGCCCTCTTTATAGTCTTTTCAAGTGTCTGTCTAGCTGTTTTGCCGCCCTTTGGCTTGGCCGCCTGTGTGTTTTGCAGACATTTGCACTATAGTCGGCGCGGCCCTGGCTACAGGCTTTCTCCCTGTAACATGCTTTTATTAGTAATGCAAATTTACAATCATTGAATGTCTTACTTGTGCGCCATTCACGATTGATTGAAATCCAGATCCGCAGAGACGATTGACTCCCAATGCAGGCTTTTCAAGGGGAATCCCTGATTTTAATTGAACATGTCTGGGAAGGAAAGCGCCATCCGATTGCGAGTTCTGAAAATTAAAATAAATTCATTAATATTTGATTGGCAACATATGATGTATTTTGAACAAATTTATATGAATAGATTTGTGCAATACTTACTGCCAATACATTTCCAATAACAACTGAATCAACCCATTCAGGCTTAACGTTGCCTGCTGCAAGAGCTGCTTTGGCCGCTGTTGTTTGGATCTCCGTTGCTGTTGTATTGACTAATTTACCGCCATATGTACCAAATGGTGTTCTTTTTGCAGCCACAATAAATACTCCTTGAAACAGAAAAGAATAGGAAACAATTATTAGTTTTAACTTTTAGTATTTTTAATCAACCCATCAAAAATTCAGTATTTTTTTCTTATAAAGAAGAATCTTAATTTACTCCACCTAGAGCAATTGTTTAGGGTCCTTATAACAAATGGAATTTTAGATTACTTGATATTTTGGAATTATCGAATCTACAACAGCAATATTTTATAGAGAGAAACAAAAAGGTTGTCCTCTGCTTGATGCAAATAAACATACACACATATATATTATATATATATTATTTATTTGTTTGAGACTATAGTTTCGAATGCTTGACCCTCATCATAAATATTTTATAATTCTCATTTAGAAAAATGGGAAGTTGATAGAAAATAATTATAGAGATTGTAAAATTTTATAATGAATATAACTGCAATGTATTGCAAATCCATTTATTATATAATGGAGTTATTTTTAGATTAAAATTATACTAAACTTACAAGTTTTAAAACCGATTAGCGCTAAATGCTAAATTTCCTATTTGTCTAAATGATAATTATAAAATACTGTGGTTAACCTAGACTTTCAAACAAGCTAACAATTTAAAATTCCAGCTATTATCGGGACACCCTAATTTTAAGTAAAAAGTAGACAAGAAAGCGACTGATCCGTTCGTTTAAGGGTTCCAAAAAGATAAAAGTTCAAGGACTATAGAGGACGAACAAACAGACAACGAATTCTCATCATAAGAGTTCCGTATTTTACCATTTTTTGATAATAAGGTATCTTTTGATGTTTCTTAGAATAAATTTTTAACAAAACTAAAAGGATATGATTTCTTATTAAACATTCTAATTGTCCGAATTTATGTTGAGAGTTGAGATCAATGGAAAAAAAATGAAGTTCAAATAATTAAATAGTTGTGATAAATAATAAGATTGGTATGCAAAAAAGGCCAGTCCAACGTGAAAGAGATGGAATATAATGTCATGAGGTGTTTGATAATGTAACTCTTGGCAAGTGGCTATAATTACATAAGAATCTTTAGTTTGATTAAGTAAGTAGAAGAAAAAAATACATAATTAAATAAGTTTAATACTAGAAAAGTGTTAGGGGAGGAGTTCTTTTTAATAGTTAAGGGTGAAATGTAATTAGTTTTTTGGTATATTTATTTTTGAATTCCTCTCTTTTTGGGACTTGTTTGCTGTTGTATGCTATTATACAAACTTTGAAAAAACCTGCATCTAGCTACTAAAAGTCAAAGTTATTAGATACTATAAAAATTTTTAAGAAAAAATAAAAACCGACTTCAAAAAATTAAGTGCAACAAATATAAAAATACACTCAAAAGGTATAAAATAATTATTATCTTATTTAGTTACAACTAAACGACGAAATATTAACACGATATTACTTTTTAAAGTCAGTGCCAAACAAACTATACCTATAAGCGAGCGTACCCGCCAAACGTACTAAGTAAGATCCGTCGAGTGCGATTCATAAAAGGTATATGTTTGGCACCAACTTCAAAAAGTAATTTCGTGTTGATATTTCGTCGTTTAGTTGTAACTAAATAAGATAATAATTATTTTATACCTTTTAGTGTATTTTTATATTTGTTGCACTTAATTTTTTGAAGTCGGTTTTATTTTTTCTTAAAAATTTTTATTTTTCTCTTTTTAGTGATGTTATTAATAGTGATTATATCATCAGAACTTGACCAAATTAATATGACACCATCCCTAAGACACCCCTTTTCGGATAAAAAAAGAACCATCGAAATCGGTTCATAAACAAGAGGTTAGGTCTAAACAAACCTAAACAAACCTAATAAAAAAGGTCTAATACCTATGAAAAAAAATCGAAAAAAAAATGGGACCAATCGGAAGCTAGACTGGACCCAATGCAAAAAAAATTTTCAAAATCGGTTGACAATTGGCGGAGATATGAGGTAACATAGGCACAAAAAAAAAAAAAAAAAAAAAAAAAAAAAAAAAAAAAAATTCAATCGAATAGAGAACCTCCTCCTTTTTTGAAGTCGGTTAAAAAGTAACCTTCATGCCAAATTCCAGCTTTCTAGACCCAGTAGTTCTAGATAAATGATGAAGAATTAATAAATAATTGGTTTTTATATACCACTAATAATTAATCCAAACAGAAAACATACTCTTTAGTTTAATAATAATAAAATATATAAATGCATTTAAAATATTAATATTAATTTAATTTAATTAGTCAAGCCAACTACAGAGCTGCGAAAAATGAACGAGGAAGAGATTAAAAGATTAAATAAAAATGAAATTCCAAATTCATATAGACATTAGGTATCAGCTTGGGTTCGGGGATCGGTGGCCGAGAGGATAAGAGCTAACGCTCTTATAAAGACATCGCAGCGTACATGCGAAGATCCCGGGTTCGAATCCCGGCTGATCCTTTTGTCTATAATATAAAAATCTTTTCTTCGTTCCCTTATTTAATTTAATACATATTAATATTTTAAAGACATCGCAGCGTACATGCGAAGATCCCGGGTTCGAATCCCGGCTGATCCTTTTGTCTATAATATAAAAATCTTTTCTTCGTTCCCTAATTTAATTTAATACATATTAATATTTTAAAGACATCGCAGCGTACATGCGAAGATCCCGGGTTCGAATCCCGGCTGATCCTTTTGTCTATAATATAAAAATCTTTTCTTCGTTCCCTAATTTAATTTAATACATATTAATATTTTATAAGAAATAATCAAAGAGTGTGTCTTTTGCTTGGTATAAATAGGTACACCGAGGGGTGAACCGCGATTGGAATTAGGTGTACACCGTCTTTGGAATTACTTTGGAATTCATTAGATAATCTATTGTCTTCTACTTGGAAATGAAAGTGGGAGTGGAAGTATAGAGGTGTACAAGATTTTAGGTCGCGGTTCACCCCTCGAGGTACACTTATTATATATTCGATATTCATTAAAAATTCAGTTCAGATAAACGACTCTAAAAAGATTTTTCTTTAAAATTTCGCTCTTCAAATAAATTTATAAATTTAATTTAAATTTTCCGCAAACTCTTTTTTTATATACGTGAATATATGAAAATTTTATTATTTTAGTTTGAGAGTATATAGTTACCAAATATTTTGCTTCATCTTTCCGTCTAATATGAATATGCCAAATTAATGTTTAAATGAAATTAATAAAGAGTCCAAGTGGGTAGGTACTTCATATCTTGTTTGTAAATTACTTAATAAATTATACCTATGACATTAATAACATTTCAAATAGAAAATTAAGACAAGCTTGTCATTTTAATATGGTCATTTGTTTGCTAGAGGGCACAACCATAGGTTCTACCATCGTGAAGAAAAAAAGACGTTTTTATGATTCTATTGAAAGTCGAATAAAGAAAAAACCTAAATATTCAAAAGACTTTTGTTCAAATGGTGTTAAATAAGAACTCTTGAAAAGGTAGGTAGAAATTTGAATTATTAAATAGGAAACTATTCAAAGTTTTAATTTAAAGAATTAACAGTTTGGTGAATCAATAAAATAAATAATAATAATTAACTGAAATTATTGTCTTTTATTAGTTTGTGACTAAAAAAAAACCTTTCAATTTAAAAATAATTTAAAGAATTAAGTAAATAATTATTTTTTTAATACCAGTCGACAACTCAAACTATTCGATACTTTAATTGCACCTGTGTTGTTATACGGAGCAGAATTATACGGTTGGATGGAACAACAAAAAATCGAAATGATCCTAGATCTAGAGCGAAATACTCCAGGCTACATATGGAGAAGGGAGATAGGCAGAGGAAAGCTGGCCACTTTAGCAATGAAGAGGTGCCTGAAGTTCATTCTGAAAATGGTGGAAGGAAATGAAGATCGTTTGACCATGATTTGCTGGAGAGAGCTGATGAGAAATATGTCCAATAATCAAGAAACTCTCTGGGTTCAAAATATGAAAAAAAGAATGAATGAACTGGGACAGAATGTGGAATCACTCCTGATGGATGAAAATGAGCCAACAAGACTGGAATCCATGATGACAAGACTTCTAATAACAGACGATACAAGCAGACTGGAACGGTGTAGACACATCCTCATACTGCCCCATACTACAAGAATATTAAAAGAGACCTGACCATGGAAGAATATCTTAATCACGACAGGACCGAGGAAAGAGACAAGAATAAGATGTGGCAGTGTGTGGAGAGGGACGAAAAACATATTGTGTAGATATTATAGATATTACCATGACTTTTGTTCTGACAAAATAAAATCGATAATCCCACCAAAGGCTTCATTTGCGTGAAATACAGGATTTTCTAAGATTCAACACCCCTACACGCTTAAACTGGATACTAATCGAACAAACGCATTCGCCAATTCATTTATCCCTATGACATCTAGAGACTGGAACTCTCTTCCCCCGACCGTCTTTCCAGCAACTTATAACCTTCAATCTTTCAAGACCAGCATCCACAGATACCTTCGACTCCTACCCAATCCCTAAATCTCTTATCTTCACTATACAAGGGTCCACCGCGGACTACAGAGGTTGTACCTTCTTGGTACAACTTCTTGTATCAATATCATTATAAAAAAAAAAAAAAAAAAAGATGGTGTGGAGAGAACAAAGAAACGTTTAAGAGATAGAGCCCAGATGGAAGATTTCCGAAAGAGAAAAAAGAAGAAGGAGGAAGAAGAGAAAAAGAAGAAAGAATTAAAGTCGACAGTCCAATTCACTGGAGTACTTAAACAAGACAATTCGTAAAAGGTTTAAATCAAGAAGAAGAATTATTTACATTATGATAAAATGAATTATGAAGTACATGAAACAATATTTCGAAGATTTATGAAAAAAAATACGTTGTTCTTCGCAGACGACCAGATACTTCTAGCCGAGGATAGAGACGACCTTAGCTAACTTATAGCTAGATCTAAATCAGTGGTTTCCAACCTTTTGTGGCCCATCACCCCTTTCTGGAGGTTGACTAACACCTATCACCGCCTATTCATTTTCATTGTATGCCTAAATATAATTTGAAGTAAAGTGTAAATAATAAAGCAGTAAAAAATTTTATTAACGTATATAAAAACAACCAAAGCAGTTTTAACCGGTCACTCTTAAATAAAATAGAAAAAAAATTAAAATGTACATTTTTTACAGATTTTTTTTAAGAACAAAGAAGTGAAATAATTAACTAAGATCATTGACGTACATTTAAAAAATAGGAGTACATGTTTTCATTTTTAAATTGGAATCTGGATTCATACTTCAGATCTAGAAACTCCGTCTGCAAAGAGTTATCAACCTTATCCACAGCTTCAAACGAGAATGGATCTAGAATCCAATCCGGAATTTGTAACTTGGTCAAATCTTCAAATCTTGATTCCATGTCAGTTTTTAACTGGTCAAGGTGATCAGTAAAAATTAGGATTTTGTCTTCTGGGAGTTCAGGAGTCTCGTTATCTGACACTGAACACTTTTTAAGGGTCGGAAACTGAATCAGCTCTTTACGGCCAATATTTACCTTGTGAATATCAAACTTGGCGATGAATGATGAAATAATTCCTTTGGCCTTGATAAGGTTCATCTTGTTTCCTTGAAGCCTTATATTGACTTCGTTCATTTTTTCAAAAATATCTGTAAGGTAGGCCAGTACCAATTTGCGTTGCTTCAAATTCTCACTTAAAACAGGATCAGACGTGTCGAGAAACTCAGTAACCGTGTCAAATAATTTGAATCGCCCCCCAAATAACCCAAATCGCCCACTTGGGGCCGATCGCCCCCAGGTTGGGAAACACTGATCTAGACAATCCCACAAGTACAAACCCAAATACTATAAATGAAATACTCAAAAGAACTGTGTTTGAAGAAAACATTTATTTTCTTGCTAAACGTGTAACATAAAGAAAAAGGACCAATATACCTCCTAAAAGTACTAAAAACAAGACATATCTCAACCAAAAAGTTTGGGAGATCTAGGAAACTAGAGGAGACATTTGAGAAATCCGACCTCAAAATTAACATGAAAAAATCCGAATATTTGGCCACCGCAGTCTGACCAGCCCTTGGAAAATCGAAAAATGATCTGCGGAGTCACAAGAGTACAAATACCTGGGGGTGATATTTGACAAAAAAGGGAGTAGTCAGAAAGAGATTGCGGGAAGAATAATTAAAGGAAGGAAGTTAATACAATCACTGAACTCAGTACTATGAGACAAAAAAATGAAAACAACAACAAAAAAAACAATACAGGGTGTCTCAAAAAAAATGTACTAACACTTCGAATGACGAGATAAACATGATTTATGAACATAGAGAGAAGTTGAAAGGCTTCAAGTACAGAAGACAAATGTAATTGAAGAATCATGATGGCAAATGTTCGAATTGATGCCCACCATTGTCCAGGTACCTGCAAAATGTGCAAAAGATGCAGGGTTTCCCCACAAAATTGTGTGGAGCGATGAGGCCTCCTTTAAATTAAATGACTCCATTATTCGCCATAATTGCACCTACTGGGGTCCTGTAAGTTCTCATGTAACAGTTGAACACCATTTAAACTTACTAGGCAAGTCCAGATTGCCGGGAGGGCCGGATTATTAAAATTCATTCAGAATTTCTCCATTTTTCACTTTGCTTATTCGAATTAAGAATGTGGAGAAAAATAATTTTTCTGTTTTGTTTCTTTTCTCATTAGAACCGCAATAATTTAATAATTATAGTACTTTCAATCTAATGTTCTCTATTTATCCCCAGGTTGTGCACATATCCACTCTTCATTCTCTAACAACGGATTGGAATAGAAAAAGCCGTCAAGTCTTTAAATTACAACATGTAGCATCAAGACATAAATTTTAATTCATGTTATTCAGCATTTCAGAATAATACTATATGTACCTATATAAAGGAATTCAATTTAAGGTATAAAAATAATTCATCTATTAACAAATATATTTACTTCATTGTAATTAATTGAGGCGTTCAAAAGTAGAGTGAACCATTCCAGTTTTTTTTTTATAAGAAATCCAGCAAAATAGAGGTAAAGGTTCGAGGCAAAAGTGGTATCTACCTGTGCTGTAGTCTAGAAGGTCTATTTAGTTTTTTCAAAATCCTACTTGATTTTAGAGGTTTTTCAGAGATTTGTGGTTTGGTCCACTCTGCTTTTCAAAGCCTCAATTTTAACTGTTCTACTGGCATTTTTCTAACTGTACAATTGAAAAAAAAGTGATAACTTTTTCAATCTAGATACCCTTGTGAATTTTTAATATTTGGTAATTATTTGTTAGCCAATGATTTGAACTAGAAAACTGAAACTTGGTACAGAGGTGCAGCTTATGAATATAAACTTGTGTGTCAACTATTTAAAATTCAAATAGTTTTTCATTCTGTAATTTTGGTTGCTAAAATCCATTAATTAGTTCTTCATTCTGATCTTACAAACATTTGGGATTCAGACGAACATTCTTTCCTTTGCAAACTTGTTTGCTCAAACCAAATTCGGACAGGTATGACTGAGAAAAAAGACGTAGCTTGAGGAAATCATGATATGAATTGAAAAGAAAATTTTCGTTTATTACCTATTATTATGATTACTATTCATGCTTAGATATGTCTGAAACGTGAATAAAATTCATTTTCAAGTATTATTAATGTTGATGTTTGTTAATGTTAATTTGGAGGACCTATCCACCGAGGACTTGTGCCTCTAAGCAGGTCGAGGAATAAATATTTATTTATTTATTATTTATAACTTTCCGTGTGTCTTGTGTCTGATGTCTAGTTTCTAGCTAGCTCAAACGAAAGGACATAGAAAGTTCGTCTCATTCTCAAATGCTTGTATTATCAGAACGAAGTCTAATTAATGGATTTTAGCAACCAAATTTCCAGAATGTAAAGCCTATTTTCGCACAGTCAAAACTGAATAAAAAGACCTAGCGTGGGGAAGGCCCTCTGAGTGAAATCTCACGCCTTTTTTCTTATGACTCACAAACTTGCTATACTGAATGATTTTTAGAAGATTAAAATTTTTAAAATAATTAATTAGAAAAATGTATGTAAGAAATATACTCGATGCATTTCTTAGTTTACTACTATTTGTTTTTATTTTTAATATTATAATATCGTCGCCTTAGAGAGTAAAACTGCTAACTCACAACAAGGAAATTTTACAGAGGAGAAAAAAAACAAACAAAATTTAATATTGTTGATATGGGAAAAAATATTTTTCACATTTTTTTTCTACAACTTACGATCGTAATTTTAAGTAGCAGTTTTACTTGGACGATGCTGCATTTCTTTATCTTTCCAACGGTATTAATATCTCATATTTGATAAAAAATGGAGTTAGCAGCTTTATACTCTAAGCCGACGATATATAAACTTTGAACTTGTTTTCTTTCTTAAGAGAAAGCCGATTTTAATTTTTTATTACAATTTTTGTTAATTATCATATCTACATTTTTTTAGTTGATAATACTTTAATAAAGAAGTACCGAAATAGTTCTTATTATTTAGTAATAAAAGAGAAAGGTCTTAATTAAACAGACCAATTCTTCTATTTCATAAATTAAAAAAAAATAATAATTAATAAACAAAAAGTTTCAAGGCTATACAATTTTGAAAAACTATGAATATACAAATATTTGCATTTACTCTTTAACTAATCAATATTATTTTTATCTTTAAATATTCCATATTATATCTAATCTTCTTTTCTGTTTAAAAATAACTCATCCATATCACGTTGGCCAGCTTTTGCCTAACCAGGCAATGTCCTAAATCTTAAAGATCATAGCCGATGTGTTAGCGAAGATCAAGAGAGGATCACAAATCCATTTATTTGTCTTTAGGTCTTCCCAATCAATTTCAATGGGATGCAAGCAACACTATTAATTTGTAAAAATGTTATCCGCACTCACTGCTTATAAACAGTCATCCGTTTCTGAACAAAAAGAGACATTTGTTTCTCTGATCTTTAGAAATCAGGTGCATTGAGACATGAAAGCTATTCATAATAAAACGATGCATAATAAAACCTGCGAAGCTATCTAATATATAATGTGATTAATTATTAAATGAATGTCCATTTGTCCATATAATAAGACACTGTGCAGCAGGCAAGTTTAAAGTATGTACGTGTAAAAGGGGCTTCTTGAAAAAAAATTTCATTACATTAATATATTTATTGGTTAATGGTTATATTAAATAAATATATATTTATTAAAATTAGATTTTAATGTATTTATATCTATTGTCAACTAGATAGACTAGGGCAGCGATTCTTAACAGGGGGGGGGGGGGGGCATGAAAATATTAGAATTTTTTAAGTTTTTATAATAAAAAAAATATTAAAAGAGAAATAATTTAATTTTTAGGACAAATTCTAGAATTTTAGTAGAAATTATTTTATATTGCGATATCAGAGGGGATTTTTTTGTCTCGAGGTTTGAGCTAACTGCCCGGAAAGCATGAAAATATTTTAGAATTTATAAGGGGGCTGCGAAAATACTTTCGGATTTTAAAGGGGCCGCGACTAATAAAAGGTTAAGAACCACTGGACTAGGGTACCTCCCTGATGTTTGGCGTATTACAGCCGTCCTTTTTCCATTTTGCATGCATCCCGCTGGAATTGATTGGGGAGTTTAAATGGGAATAATAGTGAGTTATGACCTATTATTTCTACTAGAATAGGTCATTACTAATAGAAACAGAATCTGGTCAAGATTCTTGAACTCAAATAATAATGAATTTATTTCTATATTATTTTTCCGAAACACCTCAGAACACTCCAAAGATTAATAATTCTATATTATAGATGAATGAACTTGAAATGTTTCATAGATTGATAATGAGTTTACAAATATTTGTGATTGCGAGTTGATATGAAAAATTGAATGAAAACGCAGACAAATAAAATTAATAAAAATCTATTTATTCTTTTAGTTTCTAGAATTTTTTCTAACTTTACAGAAAAATAAATACATTTTTGTTTTACTTTACTGTTACGCTTTATATTACTAAAACTTTAATATAACTTAATATAACTTTAATATAACTATAAAACTTTACTAAATAATTTTATAAAACATATAATTCAAAATTTGCCAAGTCCTCTATATGCCTGGCACTTTGTGTAAATATTAACTTTCAAAGGCAATCAAATTTATCTAATCTGTCAATGATAATAAAAGTTATTTAATAGACATTAAAAAAAAAAACTTAATCACTAAGATCACATTGTCCCTAAAATGTAAATTCTTTTTAATTAAAATACTAACATAAAAAAAAATTATATTCCTTAAAAGAAATAATTATTTAGTAGATATTTATTTAATAATTTTACTTTCTCTCTCTATTAATAAAATAGATTTTAATTTTTTTAAAGAGATTCAAAAGAGTGTTAATTTAGAAACAGGGTTTTAATTTTAGTTTCCCTCTATTAATGAATTTGTTTTTAATTTTTTTGGGGAGGAAAATAATTTAGATTAGATCTTTATTAATTTTAGATTTTGTAGTCTCTTAAAAATGAATTTAATTTTAAATATTTTTAAGAAAAGAAAAAAATGATGAAAATTTGGAAAAATAATTATTTAATCAATTATCTGTCTCTATAAATGAATTTTTATTATCATAAAAAAGAAAAAAAATTTAGAAAAGGTTTATTAATTTTAACTAATTTCTCCTAAATGGACCTCTCTTATTTTATATTTTCTAAGTAAAAAATAAAGGAGATGAGAGATCAAAAAGGGGTATTAATTTTAGTATCTCTATTAATGAATTGGTTTATATTTTTTATGAAGATAAAAAAGGGTGCAAATTTTGAAATACGTACTAATTTTAGTTTCTACCATCTGCCCCTCTATTATTTTAAATTTTCTTAAGTAGATAATAAAGGGTGGAAATTTAGAAACGCTGAATTAATTTTAGTTTTAGTAATAAAGCTGTTTGAAGCTTTTATTTTTGTGATTAATTTAATTAAAATTTCAATTTTTATTTAAATCACACATAATTAATTATAATTATTTAATTGAAACAAATAAATACAATACAATATAAATACATAAATACATGTATTTATTTGTTTCAATAAATAATTTAATTAATTATGTGTGATTTAAATAAAAATTCAAATTTTAATTTTAGTTTTTCTGTCTCTATTAAATAAATTATTTTTAAATAAAGAAAAGGCGAAAAATTTGGAAAAGATGTTTGCAATTTTATTTTCTGATTCTAATGTATCTGTTCTAAAAAAATTTTAGGGAGGAAAAAAAAGGGATGAAAAATTTAGAAAAAGTCTACTGTATACCTCTACTCTGTTTTCAATCACATATAAACCTAAGTAAGTATTATTATTATTAATGTAAATGTAAATATTATATAAAAGTATATTAATTTTAGTACAAGGAGATCGTAATGTTTTTAAAAACCCTGTTTTATATGACAAGAAAAAACAGTATTATATAATGATTATTACGTTCAATTGGATTGCAAAGTATTTACCTCGAGTTACCGAGCCCATGATGATATTGTTTTGATAGCACGGTAAGATTCCAAGTTCGAAGTTGACTTGCGAATGCGTTCAGCTGTTCAGTTAGAATGTTTTTAACTAGAACTATCGTTAGCCTGAGATCCAAGGGTCATTTTACGTCACCATTTGACTCGTTCTCGTTCTCCTCTCGCTCACTCTATCAACCATATTGACTATCTGTAGAGGCGGGTCTCTTCTATCTACTTCAAATTCAATTCTGTAGAGTCATCGTGATTCAAAAGTCCACATTTGTGCATTTTTTTATTATTTGAAATCTGAAGATAAACATATTATGATATATATTGCCAATAAAATATATAAACAAATTCATTTATTAAGAATTAATTAAGAAAAACATTTAAATATCTCGTTGGAAAATTATTCTACATATAAATAATTTAAAATAAATTATATATAATTCTAAAATTTGAGAATATTTAAATTGACCTTCTATCTTGTCTTAGTTTTTAAATTATAAATACCTATATATTTAATCTTGCATGTGTTTAAAAATACGAGCTGTATTCGACAAAGTCAAGCGCGCTTGTTATGCGAATAGTAAATAGGAAAGATTTTATATTTTTCCTCTATTTTATGTGATTTCATTTGTTTTATTGAACGTTTGGCCGGGCTATGTTGGCATCATCAGCTCAATTTTATATAAATTCTAACATAATTACATCTAATTAGATAGGGTACTATTAATGTTTTAAATTAAAATTTGGTGTTTGATGAGGCTCTTGAAAACCTTGGAACCAAGTGGAAAAAGAAATACAATATTTCCTTATAGTCTAACTATTTATTCTCCAGAAAAACTTTTGAGACGTTTCAGCGGATATTCTGAAAAGCCAGGACTGAGGATGGCGTGAGAATGTCCGCTGAAACGTCTCAAGGGTTTTTCTGGAAAATGAATGGTTGGACTATAGGGAGGTCTTGTGTTTCTTTTTCCTAACGAGACATTCCACCTGTTTCCTAGGTTTTCAAGAGCCTCAACAAACACCAAATTTCTAATAATTACATCTGTAAATACAATGCATATATAAAAATTTTAAAAAAATCAAGCATTTTCTAAACAAAATGACTGAGTGTAAAAATAGGGCTTATATGTGAATATTTCTCTTCATACTTAAGTATATTTACAAAATAATAATAATCTATATAAATTTCATTGAGATCTAGTTGAAATAGATTATGGAAAAATTCATCATGGATTAATCAAATGATAAGAGAACTCGAGGATCCGCTTAAATGCTTTATTACAGAACTAATTTGAATAAAATGAAATTTAAATTAACAGCTTCTTTATACAAATCTTAATATTATCGCTAATTAATCAATTTATATTTACTAATTTATTCGTTCATTAACTTATTTATTTAACGTCGATATTATTTTCTTTGAATTCTAACGAGTTAGCAACACCTTCCTTCGATTCCCTAGTGATTTGTTTTAGTTAAAATATTGTTTCACAGTTAATATTCAGCGTCTCTTCTGGTATCAGGGTTCGACCCCAGATGGAAGTTGAATTCTACAACATACATTTAAACATATCTAACTAGATCTTTGTCATGGCGTGTAACCTTTCATACTGGTTATTTCGAATTTTGAAAATTATTCCATCGAAAAACTGTATCAACTGTATCTGGACAAGCCAATGGCCCAGATTGCATTGTTGACATTCTGGTTCATTTTCCGGATGCATAAATACAACCCTTCTCAGAACGTATAATAAAAATTATCCATAGCACCTCGAATCCAGTAGTTGACAATTCCTCCTGATTTTCTTTAGAAGTTTTAACTATACCTCTATCAGCGATTTGAACTTATATAAATATACACTTAGTCATTTATATATGCCCATGTATGTTTATTTGTATCAAGGAGAGCTCTTTGAATTACCTTTATAAATAATAATCTTTATAAGCTGAAAAATGTTAACTGAAGTGATCTTTAGCATTCTTTGATAAGATATTATTTCCATCAGAATATAGCTTTGACTCTTTAATTCTGAAGTTTTCAAGTACTTTACAAATTAATTTGACAATCTTAATAATATATAAATAAGTGAATTTTAAAAACTATTAGAAATTAACTCCAGAACTAGGAATAATTGGTAGAGATTGTGGTGTTGGTGCAAGGTGAAACATCTTTAATAAAGATAAGAGTAAATAAATATTATATTTTAATATTATTAAATGAATTTAACTTTTAAAGGACATCATAGATATTAGAGAAATATTTTTACATTGCATATCAGAGATTAGAGGACGCCCTCAATGGAATTAACCAAATCCTAATAGAAGAAATCAAAATGAAAATAAACAAGAATAAAACCAAGATCCTAGTATGTACAAAAAAAGAACAAACGAGACAGGAATGCATCAAAATTCACCTAGAAAACCTAGAAGGAGTTAAGGAATTCAGCTACCTAGGAAGTAAAATAACATGGGATGGGAGGAGCAGAAAACGAAATTAAATCAAGAATTGCCCAAGCAAAAATGGGGTTTAATTCAAAACAAAAACTACTATGCTCCTCCTCAATCAGCTTAGAAAACAGGAAGTTGCTATTGAAGACATATGTATGGAGGATAGCCACTGTGCAGGTGGGACTGCTTAGGGATATCTTGGAGGGGAGGTGGGAAAGAAAAGGGGAAGGGAAGACCCAGATTAGAATATTTCAACCAAATAATTGGGGATATGGGATGCCAGACATTTAGAGAGGTCAAACAGCTGGCGGGGGACAGAGTCGAGTGGAGACGGATTGTTGCATCAAACCAGTCTTAGGACTGTATACTCAATGATGATGATATCAGAGAGGTTCGTCCCCTTAGGAATCGAACCCAAGCGCTAACTAAGCTTGCCGGGCCAGTAGCCAAACCCTTAAGACCAGGTCTTATATACTGGGTTGATTTTTGAAATAATTTCCATCTTTTTTCAAAAAAAGACACTCAAAACGATACTTAAATCTTTGTTTTCACTGATTATATTTAATATTGATTTACTATGAGTTAAAGATTCTTGGTCACTTGTTAGTAAATCAATATTTAATATAATATTTATTTATTCTTATCTTTATCCAGAAGTAGGACTTAAAACATAGTGTATTCTGAGTTGTGTATACAGCAAAAATACCAGAAATTTTTCAACTTAAAAACGTACCAACCGCTGAAGTCCCAACTAAACAAATTCATCTAAACAGTGTTGTTGACTTTTCTATTTTGTAATAACAATTATAAACTGCACTGTATTTTCTCTCCGCTCTGGATTCAGAAGAGAGCAAAAAACTATAATAATAGGTCCGGACTTATTCAGCTCACTCGATTCCCTGTCTCGCCGTAGAATCGTCTCCGCCCTTTCTCTGTACTATAGACTATAGATACTACCATAGTGTTTGTTTTGACGAGTTGAAGTCAATAATCTCACCCTAATGCTTCGTTTGAAAGGAACAACAATCAACACCCCATTCGCTGTCAAATTGCCTAAGAATCAAACTAAAATATTCGCCGATTCGTTCATCCTATTACTTGTAGATACTAGAAATCCCTTCCAGTCTCGTGACCTACAACTTCCCTTTCTTCAAGACTCGCATTCCCAAGTACCATCCAAGCCCGACCCAGTTTCTTCCTTCCTTCTTCTCTTCACGATGCAGGGGTAAATCCTGACCTTTTGGGGTTTCACTCCTGACTTCGACGAGGATAAGTCAAAAATTACCTACACTTTTCGTTCTACAACTTTATTAAACTAAGATAGGAGGCGGGCGAGTCTGTGGCCACGTGTGCGGAATTTAATCACGATCGCGTCAGTTGTCGTCTAGCTACAACAGCATAAGCATGTCAGTTCCGCTATCAGATTGCACCAAAGAGGAGCAACGAGGAGTGGTCAGAGGGTGTGAAAGGTGCTGAAATTCACCGGAGACTTTTGTCACAATACGGGGAAAGTGCTTTATCTCGTAAAAGCGTTTTTTTATGGATCGAAATGTTTAAAAGTGGCCGAACGAGCGTAACACAAAAAGAGGGAGCTGGGCGACCGTCAACTTTGAGACGCTTTGAGACCCTGGAACACCCTCCCTACAGCCCAGATCTCGCTCCCTCAGACTTTCATCTCTTTGGACCGCTCAAGGAAGCTTTGAGAGGTCGTCGATTTGCCTCAGACATGGACGTTCGGGATGCGGTGCAAAAGTGGCTTCATGACCAACCGAAAACCTTCTACCAGGAAGGCATCCGGAAGCTTGTGGCTCGCTGGACCAAGTGCATTGCTAAAGGTGGAGACTATATCGAAAAATAATGTATCTGTTGTACACCTATCTTAGTTTAATAAAGTTGTAGAACGAAAAGTGTAAGTAATTTTTGACTTATCCTCGTATATACCGCTTTTGCGAAAAATGCTTATTTTCAACAAGGTTGTATTATTTGCGGAAATTTCTTATCTTTTCAATTTGGTAAAATTTATTTTTAAATTAATTATTGCCTTCTGTTCCATGTTGTAAAATGGACTATTGGTTCTTGGGAACTGGGAACAAAAAAAATGCTTATAAATACGATATAGATAGATATATATATATAGAACGTTTATTTAGGCTTTTGCCTCCAAGTGGGGCTTTTTCTGGCTCTAAACTAGACTATAAGTATCATAGTTAAACTATAATACAAGCCTTGCATTCACTTATCAACTTCCAATTCATCCCAATCAATCAAAACAGTACACATTTTTTTATACTTTGTTTTATATATGACTAGCCAAGTATTTAAAAACTTATTTTATTATTCCCAAGAATCAATATTTCAATTAATTCTTAAATCTTTAAAAGTCTTGGTTTGTGGTTTTGTGGAAAACTGTTCTAAAATAAAAATGAAAACAACCAGATATAGACATTTCGAAAGTATATTATACTCTTTATATTGATATAGATGTTTTAATTAAATAAATATAAAATAATATATATAAATAAGAAATATAAAAAATGATGATAAAAAAAAATCCCCTTCATAATTCAAAATTCGTAGAAAACGTTTCGACTGACATTTTTTTTTACAATTCATGAAAGAGAAAACAAATAAAAAAATATGAAGTATTATAAGGTCTATTCCTTAACAATATAATAGATTTATTTAATAGAGTTTAAAATTTAACAAAGTATTGCTGAAAAATCACTAGGAATATAAGTTATTCCATTGAAATAGATCCACACCAATTTATGGATGATTTTATTTGTTCATAAAGGATGTAATTTTATATCAAGGGCTGCTCATGAAGTGAATAAACAGTCAACGGGGTTATTTTCATCCGAGGGGTGAACCGCGACCTAAAATCGTGTACACCTACTTCCACTTCCATTTCCAAGTAGAAGACAATAGATTATCTAATGAATTCCAAAGTAATTCCAAATAATTCTTCCAAAGACGGTCTACACCTAATTCCAATCGCGGTTCACCCCTCTTTTTCATCTATCGCGCGGTCGTTAATGTCTTCTACGCAAGCGCCGTTGCCTCAATTTATTTACTCATTAGTCGCCCTTGATTTATTTTCAATATTTTTAAATAAATAAAATATTTTTTATTTCACAAATATTATACAGATTCAAAAACACTTTTTCTTTTGCATAATGTTATTTTGGAAATAGGATTTTAAAAATTAAGTGAATTGAAACGTTGTCAAAGAAAAATAGGTTTATGAGAAAGAGCCGATCATAGTTGAGAGATTATTGTAATTTATATATATATATATATATATATAAAGAATATGATTCATTTGGATTGTATGAGAGTCGTATTCTTATTCTTAGGTTCTAATTGGGTGGTGAGTCGTATTTTTATTCTTATATATTCTACAAAAGTATCTTTTGAAACATTGATAACTCTATATAAATTATGAATAGATCTTAGGCTCTTTGGTTTTCAAAGCTAATCAGTCTTAAGATTAATTAATTCTTTTTTCACTATTTATATTTTTGATATTTAATATTCAAAATATTTTATTTTAATAAAATTTTTAAACATTTTATAGATCAACGGTCTTCAAACTGAGTTGAGCGAAATCTGGTCAAGAGTTCCTCCGGACGAGTCACTGACAAAATTTTTCTTAAAAAAATAATAAAACGTAAGTAAATACACTTAATTATTTCAAAATAATTTCCATCATATAATATAATTTTCTTAGGAATGCTCTCATTTCTGATATGAATAAGGTTTCGTATTTTTAGTGATATTTTGTTAAGTCTTTCAATAAAACTGCATGTAAATTTAGTTAACATTGGTTTAATAGTTTTTATAGATTAAATTAATTAAGCAGGTCTCGTGGTCGTATGGCTGGTAGGCTTTTCTGTACCACAGTGTTGAGGACTGAATCAATTTGATTGAGTGAGTTGTATTTGTTGTAGGCTCTTTAAGGTAGTTGTTTCACCATATGGGTTTTCTTAGGATTATTTTGAAATTTATATAGATTATTATTTAAATACTTCTGCATCGATTGGTGGCAAAACGAAATTTATGAACAATATAGTTCCGGAGATATTAAATTCCAAAGATAGAGTTTTTCACTCTTATACATTGCACTATACGGGATATTGGAAAGTTTACATACATATTTAATTATAATTAAGAAACTCTTCTTACCATTGTTATAAAAAACTAAACCAACATTAAACAATAACTAATAGATATTTTAAGAAAATTTTAATTCTTAGTTACAACGCAGTTTCTGAGGTAATACCGAATAAATAATGAAAAATTTACACTAAAAACAAGCTGGCAACAACGCATTTATTTAACCTAAAAAGTGGGTTAACTTTAGTAATTTTTTTGACGTTTTTTTGCTTCAGCCATTGTCGCAACAGCTTTCAATCGCTTATTAGGAACTTTTTGTTTTATAAATCTCCCTTTATAATATACTTTATCTGAAATTTCTATGATAAAATATATACAAGCTCGGACAGTGTTGCCAGATTTGTCAAACGAGCACGGGATTGGCTAGTAGTGGTACATAAACAGCAAAAAGTTTTGGGCTTATGAATTATGAATCCTTATTGTCTGTTCTATATACTCTAGCATTAACTTTTTGCTAGTATTGTCGCGAAACAATTACCTAAAGAGAGCCAGGAATTTAAAGGTTGAAGAGATAAAATGAGGAAGTAGTAGCCATAGCCTAATCTAATAAGGCTAGACTATAAATTTTAAATCGCAGTCCAGGTCGGAGAGAATGTTGCTACAAAACTTTAAATTTTTTATAAAAATCCACATTCTTGTCACAAAATGTCATTTTTGAGTACAAACTAAATGACAAAAAGAATTTAGATTTTTATGAAAAATGTAGTATATTAATTTCTTTTATGAAAACCTTTTATAACAAACTGTTATATTCATATTACTGTTGTTTTGATGAAGCATTAATAAAGATACGAAATGTTGTCATATTAGAAATTAGAACATTGCTGGTGTCCAAATTCCCTAGAACATTATATTTCTGTTTCATGTTTATTAGCAGATAATTATTAAACAATATCACAAGTTTTATTAATATATCAATATTTAAGTATATCAAAGTCCTATCTAATTTTATTAAGATACAGTCCAAAGTTTACATTTAAATTTTATTATCGTTTTTCCATAGGTAGGTATATAAATTAATTATTCCATTGGATAACAAAGTTTGAAGACCGCTGTTATAGATTAAGCATCATAAAAAGTTAAAAATGATCATGAATATGTAATAAGATTAAAAATAAATTTTGCACGACTAATTAGATGTTTCAAATGAGTACTGAGTGGTTTTTCAATGTTCAGGGTAAAGTGTAATCAATTATACACTTTTTAATTGCGCACTGTTATTCGTCCCAATTTTAATCAATTCAGTAGACATTTTGGCATTGATTAGATATGATTTTATATATCCATGCCGGTAAAATGTCAATCAATGATACCGCAAAATGAGATTTTAATTTTTTTTTAATTTAGATAGAAAATAGAAATAAGAAATTATAATCAACATTTTTCGACATTGGAATTATCATCAATTATTATACAATATAATATATTGGTAAAATATAGTTATTTAAGAAATAAATAATACGACATATTTTTTTTATCTTACATATTGGTCACCTTCGCCTGTAATTGCATTGTTCTACACCCTTAAAGGATATACTTAGTGTTGTTTTGTCTCTAGTGGATACAGGATTGCAACTTTCAGTTCCTCTTTTAATCCAAATTAATTCCAAATTAATGCAAGCAACACGCACGACTCGCAAGCCACGACTGTTGGCATCTCAAATATAATATTTTATAATACATGTATTTATATATTTGCTTCTGAGTATTTTAAAAAATTATTATTTGAAGAAAATAATTTCAATATCTATAAAAATTATAGAGGCGACAGTGGGTCAGTGGTTAGAGTGTCAGGGTGCTGTCCTGAAGTAGACTGAGTCTCGGCAGATATTTGCAGTCGCCTTCTCTTGGAAAGCAATGGCAAACTACTAGAGTATAATTGCCTAGACAACCTCTCCAAACTAGCCGTTCGGAAACAGTCGTTAAAAAGTAGGTCCCTTATATCTGTGTAAAACAGCTAAACACACTCCCCACAGGTATATGCGGAGAGGAGCCGACGCCCGTTCGGCCATGGCACTATAAGAAGAAGAAGAATAAAAATTATTGAAGACTTAAAATGCTTAACGTCATCAAGAAATTAATAATTTGTTAAAATTATAAATTGAAACCTTAAAGTGGGTTTTTGGTTGAGACTAAATATACTATCTTTAGGATAATTATTATATACAGTTTTGGTATATGTGAGATCTTTTTATAATTAAATTTTCGAGACCCATACCCGGTGTCAGGATTTTCTCGTAGGGGAATTAGAAAATTTTTGAGAGCCAACATTACAAATCACTAAATAACCAAATTTTAAGTTCTCCTAACAATTTTTTCTGAACAATGCATTAATCCGCTGTTGAATAGCAAAGGGAAAAATAAATGGCAAAATTCTATTGATTTGTATCAATTTTTTAAGTCGTTGCACCGGCCATCGAAATCCGTTTATTACCCTGATGTAATAAATGATTATTCCAGTAGTTCTCAAATTTATTTGATAACCTGTGTAATTGTATTAAGATAAAATCAATCGGTGCCCTGTAAAGCCTAATTTGCAAGAAATCTTCGATTCCAAACAATTCGAACCCCCCTCCATTGGCCAATTTTTTCAATCCTATGTGTTCTACAGACTTGACCTCTCTTTCTGCTTAATCTTTCCCAATTTCTAAAAACTTCTACTCAGATCTGGTTCCACATTTACTTGTATCTTACATCTATCCATCTTTTCAATATTCTTTTAAGTTCCATTAACCCTTTTCTTCGTTTTAAAATACAAGACCCAGTGACGGATCAAGTCAAGTGGGGGCCCTAAACGGTAAAATAACGGGTCCCTCAAAATCAATTAAACAAAAAATAAAAAAAATACGAACCATGAAAAATTATATCCAAATTTTGGTACTTATTAGCAAAATTGAATACAAGTGTTATAAAACAATGTTTAATAAAACACTAACACAATCGGCCTTTTTTGGGGCCCCTTACAAGCACGGTGCGGGGGGCCGCAGCCTCTCATTCCGCTTACCCTATGATCCGCCACTGACAAGTCCTACTTAGAGTTATTCTATCTTTCTCATAGAAAAAAAAAATGGTAACATTTCTAAATAATTTTCTGATTCAATTTTCAAGGTAAATAAAAATTAAACTGAATAAACTAATAATATGAAAGAAATTATATTGTCCTCCTGATTGTGTTTTTGTAAAGATATCGGAAATTTTAATTATTTTTTTTTCTAATTAATTAAAATTTTCTAATATTTTTAAATTTATTTTTGCAGAGCACCAAGGTAATTAATTTTTCTCTAATACATAATTTGAGAAACACTGGAATAATGAACCGGACTCTTCTTTCTGACATTTCGCTTCTTGAATATATATACGCTTTTATTATTAAAACACAAGATTTTCTGTTTTGACTCAACCGAAACAACCATCAAATCAATTGGAACGAATAACTTAAGGTAAAGTAATTCTAATTTTTAAATGGAATAATGTGTTCGATGTTTCAAAACTGGCAACGGTTAATGGTAAATATACAATAAAGTAAATCTTGTTTAAAAATTGTGTGCTATTGAAACAGCTATTTGTGAAGGATGTTAGAATATAATTTTTTTTACTTTCACTTAACATAGCGAAGCATAAAAGTTCAACTATTGCATTCACTTTTGGGACGTTGAATTTTCGAAATTTTCTAACCCGAAAACTATAATATCTAATTTCACTTGGGCAACTTCATGAGTATTCGATGCCTTTAAAGTATAGAAACTTATCGGGTTTTATGGACATCAAAGCCAAAACTCATCCGAAAATTCAATGATCGGTGTCTGCGTGTATGCATCATTAATTCACAGAGCAACGAAATTTGAAACTTGAGCTAGAAATCAGTCAGTAACGGTATGGTAAGCTTTTGGAATCCAAATCGACATACCCTTTTAGAGGTAGAGGCGGTTTTTTTTTTAAGATTTCTTTAAAAATCGCTCTGCTTACCAAAAAAGTTACAATTTCTGTAATGGGAATTTTTTTTATCTCTTTATAATGTGACCAAGGGAGGTTGTATTAAAGTAGTGATAGTATGCGAACATCAGTTGATTATTTATTTATTTTTATCGAGTTAGCCATTTCAAAAACTCACAAAATTTATAATAACAAGATATATTATCTGTTTTAAGAAAATCTCCCATTGAGGGCTTTTCCTGTTTCACTGCGTTAGAAACTTAAGTAAGGCTAACCCGAGGGGTGAACCGCGACCTAATATCGTGTACACCTACTTCCACTTTAATTTCCAAGTAGAAGACAATAGATGAAGGGGCATTATCTAATGAATTCCAAAATAATTCCACATAATTCCAAAGACGGTGTACCTAATTCCAATCGCGGTTCACCCCTCGGGCTAACCTTTAAAAGCGATTTTTTAAGAACTCTTTTTTTAGTACGCAGAAGAGTTTAACAGAAAACGCTATTAATTACGGTGAAATTTTCAAAGATAAGCATTTTGTTTTGGATTTAATATACATATTTTTTTGGTCTATCAAAGTTATATAAATTTAAAATATACCTATTAAGAGGGTTTATATTTTGATTTAAATTTTGTGTACATATATAATATATATTAAACACTCAATCACTCACAGTCTCCCAAATTTAGAAAATTATTTTTTCATCAAGCCTTGGGGTGTAATCACAACGAGGCCTTGTATAAAAGAAATTTATAAAGAAAATTAGAGAATAAAATTGTATTATGCTCTCCAAGAGTAAACCATCTGAGATATCGATCCCAGAATATAGACATTAGGCATTGGTTTGAATTCTAGGATTGATAACTGAGTAGTTACAAGGCTTACTCTTAGAAAACATTGCGTCGATCATGCAAAACTGAAAAATGGGGGACTTTTGATTTTGTTGTCTAAAACACAAAAGGCCTTATCTTTCTTGCCTATGGACCAAACTCAACCAAATTTTGTATACATAATCTGTGGGCCACTAGAAGGCTAGAAATTCAAAAACTAACCACCCAAAACGGGGGAGGGGGGGTGTTAGAAAATGAAAATTCTTGCCCTTCGACCAAACTCAACCAAATTTACATACATAATCTGTCGGCTACTAGAAGGCTTGAACGCAGATCATTTTGTTTATAATACAATTAATTTCCTCTTTATTCTCTAATTTTATTTTTTGTTTTTTTGTTTTCTTATGTAAAGAATATATTACATTTTTAGATAGTTTGAACAAGTAAAAAATTTTAAATTTGTTCATATTTTAACTTTTGAGAAATTTATTCTTTAAAAATCAATAAAATTAATTCACATTAAAAATTAGAACATATTGACTGATATTACAATCGGCTCTTAGAAAAATGAACTAAAAAAAGGTCTAAATTTGATTATAAAATGTCCTATAATAAATACTAAAAACAAATATTTTCTTAATTTTTCTTCTTTCGATAAGATGAAATTTTTTTTGGAATTAATTGGTATTTTATTTTTTTGAATATAGGCCTATATATTTTTAAAATAGTGATCGCTCTTTCAGTGGAGAGTTGTGATATAAAGTCTTATTCAATTCAATTTTTAAGTACATCGAAGTACAATAAATATGATTAAAAAGGGGAATTTATATTTAATATTGTAGATGTGAATTCTTTTGTGCTCAACAAATAATTTTTTTTTTTTTTACATCATTCCACGCCAGCTCAAAAATAATTGCAAAAACTGAAAGCAATTTTTTAAAATATTTTTGGACTTGAGTTCGTCGTCTATTTTGAATAGAGAGCGCGAGCAAAAAAAAAAAAAAAAAAGAAAAGAAAAGAAAAGAAAAAAAAATATATATAAATAGTTTATCATTTTTGTTTG
Source organism: Forficula auricularia (assembly GCA_024734495.1). Taxonomy (NCBI): domain Eukaryota; kingdom Metazoa; phylum Arthropoda; class Insecta; order Dermaptera; family Forficulidae; genus Forficula; species Forficula auricularia. The sequence goes on from JALMQS010000108.1 coordinate 574,393, forward strand.
GGAGTTTTTGTTGGACTCCCCACTTTAGGATCACTTGTCATCATCATCATTGAAATTAAAAGCGTCAAATGCTCTAGACCACTTGAGTTCAGCGCCCCCATTATTCGAAGAATGGTGCGGCCGAGGTAGAGTAGTGGAATTGGGATGTGGAGAACCGGCACTCTCCTCTGCAAAGAAATCGTCATCGAATGGATCACTTTCACGGGCAAATATATTCACTGATTCTGATTTTCGTAAACTCGATGATGAATCTGCACGCAAGAGATGTCCACGCATTCCACGACCACTTGGTGTTGTATTCGTTATCGGTAAGGTGGCAGATGTTGTTGATGTTAAAGATACTGTCGGCGATGATGAAGGAGGTTTTCGAGTTTCATCTTCTGACCGAGGAATAGGTTCGCGTGGACCTGGAGAGGTAGGGGTGAAGTTATCTTCGAAAGGTGAGGTCCTTGCGGGTTGCTGGCCACGGGGACGGGCTCCTCTTGGCGATCTTGGAAGATCTTCAGGACTTAGCGCCATCGACGACCCGATAGAATCATGACTTTTACCACGGCGTCGTAAAGAATCAGTCTCATGAGCTCGGCGACGGGAGCGACTTTCGCTGAAAAATAAAATTAAAAGATGTTATTTAAATTCATACTAAAAATAAGCTGACGTGTTCTGATGTGGACATCCACTTGATTTTACCATACAACCTGGCCCCTAAAATTATTTATAATCATGTAGGGGGGGTAGTTTTTGCATTTTTATACTTCTGGGATCCCACTGATTATATGTACAAAATTTGGTTGAGTTTGGTAAATGGGCAAGATTTTAATTTTTTGACCCTACACCCCCACCCCCCATTTTGGGCGGTTAGTTTTTGCATTTTTAGACTTCTGGGGGTCCACTGATTATGTATACAAAATTTGGTTGAGTTTGCTCAAATATCCTAGATTTTTATTTTTAACCCCCCTCCACCCCCCTTAATTTTGGGTCGATATGCACCAAAATCTAATCACCTCTTAATCTCAATGGACTAAAACTACGTATGAAATTTGGTTTCGATATTCAAACTAGTTTTTGAGCTAGCTTGTCCACAAAAATTTGGTAACGCACAGACTAACGGACAACCAGACAGCCAGACAGACTAACTAACATTTTGACAAAACAATTATTATCTCGAAAAATATACTTTTTTCGATGTTCACTTATTTGAGCTTTTTTGTAGAGCGAAATGCCATGGTTTCGCTCAATTTTTTAATCAAAATAGTTTCCGCCTTTTTTGAGATATTTCGAAAAAAAAGAAGGAAAAAAACACTTTTTTCATGCACTATTACAATACTTGACCATACCCTGTATAGCAAAGTAATAAAAAAGTCAATGCATAAAAATTTGAATATTATTCGAAAAATTAGTTAAAAATATAATGGACATAATTTTTTGTTTTGAGAAATATTGAAAATATACAAAATTATTGCCAAAATCAGAATCAATGGTGTGACTTCAGAGGCTGGCCTTTAAACTTATTTTCTATTTGGAAATGTTCAGACGTGTAATTTTTAGTGAATACAAAATTAATTAAAAAAGCTGCGTGTGAGTAGAACTCGCATGCTGAGGGTAGCTTGTATCTTTTTTTTTTTTTTTAATGCAATCGAATGCAAGAAAGGGTGCACCAGTAAAGATGCAGCCCCTATGGATCTCGAAAGACCCTTGCATTACCGAAGAGAAGAGAAAGTTGATTAATGGAGATGAGAGGGTGTAGACGTAGGTGTCTATGCACACCAGTTTTGAAGGTTTGAAGATTATAGGTGCTGGGAAAGATAGAGGCTGGAAGAGAGTTCCAGTTCCTTGAAGTCATGGGGATATAGGTATTCGCGAATGAAGTGGTCCGGCACTTTTCTAATTTGACCGCGAGAGAGTGTTGGGAGTCGGCAAAACGTGTGCTACGTGCAAAGCATGCTTTGGGGGGAATTATCTTTCAAAATACTTGAATTATCAAATTTGTTCTCATTTCTCGATGATTAGAAGATAATGACCTAGAATTTTTACATGATTGCTACACTTATTAATGTCAATATGTACACAAATCACCTGAAAATGGCAACTTTGAGCCTTTCTCACACCAGATTTTAAAATGAATTTTTTTTTCTTTTTAATTTTAACTAATTTTACTTAAGATATTTACAGAGATAGACAGCTCACACCTCGCACCTCATAATAAAAAAAATTATTTATTTTAGCTCCGCAAAAAATTCCACTATACCCAAAAATCATTTGAGTCAAATTTGAATAATCATATATAACTTATAAATTTCAAGTTTTTATCTTATTTATTTAATGAGCTATGAAATGCTCTGACAGGAAGATTGACAATGTATCGACACTAATGGGCTCCAATTTTACTTTTAAACGGAACCCTAAAAATTACATTCTCCCCCAACATTGAAATAAATCTTTAAAAGTAAAGATAATTAATATATTTGCTGATAGGAAAAATCACCATTTTTATTCATTTTTTTTTCTCATTTCAAAAATAATACGTATTCAATATTTTTAATTAAACTATCGATTAATATTAAAATCTTTAAACACATACAATCAATTTTCTAGAACAATACTTACTGACTATCTTCTGGTGAATGCGCGTCAATACTGCTTCCGTCAAAACTAAAGGAAAAGTCATCTTCAAAAGGACTTCGATGAGAAGGTGGAGGTGGTGGTTGCTGTGACGTCTGCGCTCCTTTTCTTGGCCTTGGAGGCCTTCGCCAATATTCATCAGAACTCACTGGACCATCACGACTCCGTGGGCGTTGTTTATATTTACGTCTTGTTTCACCAGCACTAGATGGTCTCCATCTTCTTGAAAAACGGTTTTCATCTTCCTCTTCAGGTTCACAATATTCTTCGTCCCAAGAACGATCCCTTGAGTCTCGATAATATCGATCAGGAGGTACTCGGCGCCTACTATATAAAGGTTCCGGCGGAGGCCGCCGATATTCATATCTGTAATTAAAAAAATAAATTATATGATATATCATGATCTTAAATTTCATGAAATTAATTAATTGTCAAACCTTTCTTCTTCATCCCAGGAAATTGACTCTCTGCTTGAACGCCGCTCATCAGTCCATCCTCTTCGTCTTCCTCGAGGCCGTCCATATTCATAATCATCATCTTCTTCTTCCCAAGGTGAAATATCTCGCCTTGGAGGCCTCCAAGGTCTTCTACGATATTGCTGCTGTTGCTGCTGTCTCTCTTCATAATAGCCTCCTTCTCCATCAGACCATTGGGGTTCTTCTGATTCATCACCATCCCAGCCAGCTGGAGGGGCCCTTCTTGATGGTGGGTGTTGTCTTCTTCGAGATGGTCTTTCTCCACCTGGCCATTGTGGTCGAAATTCTTTTCCATCAGAAGACCAAGGAGATACCCCTCCTTCAGAGCCTCCAGTTGGTTGAGGTGGCGCAGGAGTTAGATCAAACTTTGCCCAATCATCACCATCTTTGCAATGAGCTCTAGCACAAGGTAAACATGGTGACTTGGTAATAAGACTAGTTGGAGGAGTTCGTGAAACAGCTGTGGCTTCTTCAACTTGTTGAAGGATTGAAGGAGGTGACGGCATTTGAATTGATTGATTTTGTCCAGGACTAGATGGAGCAGCTGGTACTTCAGGTGGGGGAGTATCAGTTGATTCACTATGCTGTCGTGACAATGATAACAAATCATATTCTTCTTTAACGCTTTCTTCTTTTTCACTTGATGTATCTTTATCCTCTCCTATTGTTTCAGGTTCTTCTGTTGCGATTTCTCGCAATGCAGCATAACGGTCTTCTTCAGCAGCGGCTGCTGCTGCCTCTGCTGCAGTTTCTGTAATTGTTTCTAGTTTTGTTTCAGGAGTTCGAGGTGTTTTTGGCCGACGATCCGTATCCAAGCTAGGAATAGTTATAGTACTACTTGGAGGAGTTAATGGCTCTGGTGTTTCAGATTTTATTTCAAATGAATTTTCAAAATTTGTTTCAAAGATCGGAGCTGGAGGAGAATCTGGAGTTTGTTCAAAATTATCTTCAAATGTTGCTTCAGATTCAAAATTTTTCTCACAAAAGGATGATGGTAAATTGGATTCTGATTCTTGTTGAAAAACAGTTTCAGATTCAGTCTCTTCTTTAGTTAATGGCATTTCTTCTTTTTCTTCTTCCGATTTCCTCTCTTCAGGGATTAATTCTCGGAAAACAGCATATTTATCAAAGGGTGCTTCTTGAAAAACTTGATCATCATTTGAAGTAGAAGTGGTTTCAAAATCAGCTTTGAACATAGGTTGTTCTTCGTCAACACTTTCTCTTAGGGGATCATAACGACTTTGATTTGCTTGGTTAGATTGAGCTCGAGCCAAAGCAGCAGTCAATTCAACTACTGTCATTGTAGATAATTCAGTTGCAGAAAGACCTAAAGCCGCAGCCAGATCCTCTAAACCTGAACTAATAGTTAGTTGACTTAACGTTATATCGAGTGATGGTTTTGTTTTTAGAGAATCGGAAGTTTCTGAATCCATGCGCGTAGCTGTTTTCTTTTGGGGTGGTGGTAATAGCTGGAATGGAACGAGGTAGCCATCATCTCCAGGACTAGACCCACCCAAGGGTTGACGGCCTCGAGGGCGCCTTGCTGGAACTGGCAATGGGGGACTTTTTGCTGCTTCAGGAGGAGGTGATGAGGATGTTTCATAATTTTCAATATAATCATAATGATCATCTGCAAGATGTGGGGGCCTTGGTGGTGGTCTTCCTATAGCAGTGTTATGTCTTTTGGGTGGTAATGGTGGAGGTTTGATCGCTGCTAATGGCCTTGGTGGAGGCTCAGGTGCAATATCAGCCATTTCTGAACTTGATCCTGATAATCGTGAATTTGTTTCAGAATCAATTAATACTTGCTGCGTCGATAGTGACATTTGAAGTGGAGGAGGTGATGGTGTTCCAGCAGCTCTATTACATAAGGTTAACCCTTCATCTAAAGTAATTTGTTTATTAAATCTCCTAGAAGGCTGTGGCGAAGGTAACTTTGGAGCACTTAATGTTATTTGTTTGGTTATTTTTGTTTTAGTCCTTGGTTTCGCCTGTGGTGGAATCGGCGTCGATGTTTGTTCAAGAGAGGTCGTTACTTGAGTTGAGGGTTCTGGGGGTAATGACACTCTTAAAGGACTTTGGAAAGCATTAAAATCTGCAAATCCAGTATCAAAAGGATCCGGATTCGAAGATATACTTGGCATCGAGAAACCATCTTCAAATGGATCGGTATCTGTAAATGGATCTGGTTGTGCTAGTGGAGCCATTGGGAAAGTAGTCGTGAAAGTAGGCGGGATAGGCGAAGTTGAATGAATAGAAGTTCCTGGAGTGATAGCATTGGAAGAGGTCGAAGGGACTATAGGAGGGATTGCCGTCGAATCTGAGCCAGTCATATCCTTGAGCACTTTCTTTGGTGGATTTTTCAAATCTTGAAAAAAGTCTTTTCTATCAATATAAGGTTTGCTTCGTCCAGTCCCAAGAGGATCTAATTCAGTGAAGACATCAAAGGTATTTAATGTTGAAGAATCTTGAACAATCTGTATAAATATTTTTAAATTTAATACAATTTATAAAAAATTATAAATGACAAATAGAAAATCATTGTTACCTGTTCAAGAAGAGGTGGAATATTTGGTTGTAAAGACGGGACTGCCGAAACAGTAGAAGTTGTCGATGTATTTAACGGAGGCATGGCTAATTCTCCTTCCTCGAATAATGACTCGGTTTCCTGATCAAACCAATGTTTCTCACTAGAAGCTGAAGATGTTTGGACTGTCGATTGTTGAATTGAATTTGTTGCAGAAGTGATAGAAGTACTATTTATTTCAACATTAGCTCCTCTTTTACGACCTCTAAAAAAAAAAATAATAATTTTTTTTCTATTTTTTGTGATGTCTGTTTTAAATGTTACTTTAAATTAGCATCATTATTAAGCCTGTCCTTATTTTGTCGACTTTCGAATTTTGATCAGTGAGCTCTCAATGGCTACGCAGCGATTGAAATTTTAAATGGAAAATGCTCGTATCTATTCACTAGAACGATGAAAATTTTTTTAGCACATTTAAAACATATTAAACTTAGCGAATCTGTTCGATATCTTCAAAATACATTTATTACCCTTCAACTTCAAAATAAGCAGGAGAATGTCCATTTTTGATAAAAAAACAAAAAGTTATAACGTTTTGAAGTTGAGTTTCCATTTAGCAAATAGCATAAATTGAAAACGCTAAACTTTTTTGTTTTTGCATCTAATGGACATTCTCCTGCTTATTTTAAAGGGTAATAAATGTACTTTGAAGATATTGAACCGATACGCTCAATTAAATCTTTTAAATGTGCTAAATATTTATGAATTTCTGCATTCTGATGAGTTAATCTCATTAAAATGTGTAATCTAAGTGGCTTCAGCTAAAACATTTTTATTGATAAACAGCTCAACCAGAGAACCATGAAATCGTCAACTTATGAATCGTTATACTTAAAAATATATGTATTTTCTATTTAAAATTTCAATCGTTCTGGCCTACGGTTTAATATTAAAATATTGAGCTAAAACTTTGCTCAAATTTTTGGAACAAAATAGGGGTTGGGGTCAGATTAATTCGAAAGTCGTCAAAATAAGAACCACCTTAATGTTTATAAAATACGAGCTGACGCCCGGGCCTTCCTGGCGGGGAGCGTTTCGTTTTATGGTCAAAATTGATATAGATAATGGCTGACCCGACTACGCGTTGCTGTGACTAACTCTTATGCTTCACGCCTAAACCACTGGACGCATCGAAACTATATTTGCAACATATGTCCGTTTGGTGCACCGAAAGAATAAAACAATATATTTAAAAAAATGATAAATGATTATACAGTAAATGAATTATATATTACTAGTCAAAATTGTTCCCATAACCAAAAATAATATTGACAGTTGTAAGATTTCCAAAAAGCTATTATCGGCCATCTTGTTTGTTTGCTTTTACCTCCCAGTTTCCTCGAAAAAAATATTTTTTACATGCCACAGGTGTGATATCTATAAAAACACTATATATAAAAACACTCGTGTATTTGAATGGAATGTTGTGTGAAAATTTCAAAGAAATCGGTGAAGAATTTTCGGAGATCCTACAACGTATCACTTAAGCTTAACAGTATATTTTTATTTATATAGATATATTAGAACCTTCACAATGGAAGTAGAACCATTCCGAAAGTTTGAATAAATCTTTTATAAGCAGGCTAGCGCTTTTTATTTTTTATATTAATTTTTTAGAATGCATATATATAATTAAAAGTGCTTACGTAGTAGAAGGAGGAGGTGGTATCATTCCAACGCTGTTACGGGTTGTTTGTTTTGTTTTAGGTAAAAAGGAATCACCAAATGGATCTGCGATTGTCGATGTTTCAAATGGATCACTGGGTGTGATGCGATCCATTTGATTAATCCCTTGCTGAATATTATTCAATTCGAATTCTAAATCCAGCAAATCGACAATGTCTCCACCAGCACCAGATTTGCCACCACTTGCTCCTGCGCCACCGATGGCCCCTGAGCCAAGACCACCGCCCGATGGAGTTGCAGAGCCATTTTCCTTTACAGATCCAGAAGAAGAAGCGTCGGTAAGGATACGTAATTGATTTGCTTCTGAAACTCCATTCTAAAAAGTAAGAAAAATAGCCATTTTGAATATAGACTAAAACGAAAACAGAAGCCAATTAATCCATCAATGAGTAACCATTTATTTAAAATAGCATCCGAGATATGAGACCACAAATGCATCGAACCCAAGTTCAAAAACGCTATCTGGGAGGTATTTGCATTTTAAACTAGTCGCCAGCAAAGTTTACAATGGATTTGGGTATATCTTTTAGTGAAATATAGTTGCTGGATTTTGTATGTCACAAGTGGTTCGTCTAAAACAGGCTTGTACAACCCGCGGGCCGCATGCGGCCCAATATAGCTATCGATGTGGCCTGACAAAAAATCGCAAACTTACAAACTTTATGAGATCGCGACTAAAAAAAAAACAATAAACTTGGTATCTATTTATGAGTAATTTAAATTTAACAAATTATTTTACAATAATTTATTCATAAAGTGATTCTTAAATAATTTTATTTATTCGAGCATCTATTTTCAAGTATGAAGCACACAAATAATGAATCTAGATCCAAAATATTTGATGAGCATTTTGAGAATTCACTGAAAATTCCTTTGAGGCAAATATCGATGGATTTATATCCCAAAAACAATGTCAAACTTCTCACTATAGTTTTATGTTGCTGATTTGTCTCTTACTTTTATAATAAAAAAATTCTAAACTAACAAAGCTTAATTTCTTGAGTATATTAAATACATATTCTACGTTTTTTTGCTTATCAGCTATTATTGTGGCCCAAAACAGCCCATATTCTTCCAATGTTGCCCAGGGAAGCTAAAGGGTTGGACACCCCTGGTCTAAAAGAATAGTCAATTGCCGCATAGGGTTTTTGGCATGAAGGTTTGATTCCAGAGGGATATGATATCTAATAACATCTTAGAATAGTGAATTGTTATTTAAAATTGGAATTAGTTTGTGATATAAGCTCTGAGTAGAAAAAATACTAATTTTTCAAAATTCGAAAAACTCTTGTTCAAGCCAATATTTTAACACAACCACTGAGTTTAGAAAATTGTTGTAGGTATGTATGTGAGCAACTTTCTGACTAGACCGTTGAACTAATAATTTTAAAAACTTTGATGGTTTAAATTAAAAAGTAAATTAAATACAGGGGCACAAGATTTACAATTTTTTTTTTTAAATAATTAATATCTTGAAAAAAACCTTTTTATTATATAGATCTTTTTGAGGGGATAAATCGTCTAAACCGCAATCTGTAATAGAAATTCGTCACTTGCTGGGGATCATAATTTTTGTTAATTTTGTATGGGCATGCTAAGATTAAATCTGGTTTAAATAAATAAACAAATTAATTAAAATTAATAAAATAGTAGAGAAATATTGGATAAAATAATATTAATAAAGATACCTTATTCGAATTGGACGCTTCCAAATAGTCGGTCGGGTGGTCCATATGTTGTTTAGCCAATTCGATCTCTTGTTTTTTAAGTTCAAATACCACTTGAAATAAATCTCGCATTGCAATAACCACCTAAAATAATGAGGAAAATAATAATTAAACGATTTAGAAATATGTATAATTATAGTTTGTACAGAGAGTTTGTAGGTCACGCTATCATTTAAAAAACTAATTACTTGTTTGCTCCTGTATAATTTTTATTTTTTTTGTTTTCAGATATTTGAAATTATCCATGTGGGAAAATTTATTTTGGAACAATTCAACATGATACAAAATTTGAAAATCTTTTACACAAAGAAAATTATACATCATGATCAAGTGATTTAATTGAGTGAAGGATTTTTCCGAATTTAGGTAAATATATAATTTGAAAATGACTTAGAAATATAAAGGGCCTACTCTGTTTTTTTCTCCATTTGCTAATGTAAACTGGTTTGCGCAAAAAGATGCACTAAAAGACAGATGATTTTTTATTTCCAACCACAGACTACCTCTTGCCTGGGCAAACCAAGTTGGCCAGAACAAAGACTGAGTTACGCCCGAAATAAATTTATCTTTACGTTTGTTTTGTCCAAGTGAGATGATCTGGAGGAGTCTAGATCATTTTTTTTATTGCCGTCGGATATTTCGAATATTTATAAAAGTAAATTAAATATTTATATAAACAATTATACATATAAATTTACTACAATGCCCATCTGTCTGATCGCTTAAATGGAAAAGGCATCTGCGGGCTTAACGCAGAAGATGTCGGATTATACCCGGCTGGGTCCTGTATCTTTTTTCAACTCTTGGTTCAGTATCAAAACGAGCCTGGTCCCAATTGCACCAAAATAGGGCAGTGGCCGGATAAAATTTTTAACTTTCGCGTTCATCTAGTTAACATATAAACATTCTAAATAAAATTTATTATTGAATATCTGAACAAAATTCATCTGTTTCGATTCCCCAAAGAATCAGACAGATGGGCATTGTAGTAAATTTATACTATTTTATAGAAAAATAGGAGAGAGCGCGCCTGAGCTAAAGAGTTGAATATATATAAAATTTGAATATAGGATCTAGTCAGGGGATCCATCGCTTAAATGGAAAAGGCATCTGCGGGCTTAACGCAGAAGATGTCGGATTATACCCGGCTGGGTCCTGTATCTTTTTTCAACTCTTGGTTCAGAATCAAAACGAGTCTGGTCCCAATTGCACCAAAATAGGGCAGTGACCGGATAAAAGTTTTAACTTTAGCGTTCATCTAGTTAACAATTATACATATATATGTATAAATTTATAATACATAAATATTTATTTGCTAGCGACTATAATTTCGAAATAAATTTTTCTTTACGTTTGTTTTGTAGTGAGATGATCTGGAGGATTTTTTGGGTCCAGATCATTTTTTTCAATGCCTTCAGATATTTCGAATATTTATAAGAGTAAATTAAATATTTATATATATCATAAATAAATATATAATTTTATTTGGTAGCGACTATAATTTCGAAGGCTTGTCCCCCTCATCTAAAATCTTTTTTAATTAAAAAATGACAATCTTAAAGCTGAATAAATTTTTGAAAAAAATAGAATAAAAAAAAGCCTTTCTTCTAAAGAAAGGAAATCATTTAAAAACATTTCGAAAACAATATTCTTTTTTTTTTTTACAAATTGATAAGAATGAAAAAATGTGCAAATCTATATCGAGATTGTTTAGCCTTCTAGAAGGAAATAGTAAATGAATAAGAATAAATAAAATAAAAAGGCTTTGAAAAAGACAAAAATATTTGTCGAAACATTATCAAATTAAAAAATATAGGTATATAGTATAATATATATATATATTTTTTAACCAAAGCTGGTGTCTTTTTTGTGATATGTACAATATTTCGTTTTATTAACAAATTAATTAGAATAAATGATATGTAATTCCGAAATTAAATTATTTTGTAAAGATTTTGAAAAAAAGATACTTACATTTTCTTGAAACAATTACATTTTTAGGCTCCAAATGCAGATAGTTTATTTTAACGATCATGTTGGAAATTCTAGCTAATTTTAGATTGTATATTTGTTTAAGATTCTATTTTCTAAGTGTGCAAAACTAAAGCCAAAGTCAAATATCTTCTAAATAAAGAATTTTATAATGAATAATTGATGGGGTTTTTTATAGTTTAGTCTATGCTCGATTTGAATAAAAAATAAATAATCCAAATTTTATTTTAAATATACGAAGTTTAGGATTCTAATTTTTGAAGCTTTTATCAACTGTTCTAAATTAATCAATAAACTCGTATGATATTTATTAAGAAAAAAAGGGTTTTTTTCAAGTGGCGAATTACCCATTAAGGCATTGAGGAACGTGCCTAAGAACCTCCCAAGACAAGGGATTTTTTTAGTGTTTGAAAATAGATTAAAAATATAAAATTTGATTTATTTTCCACATAAATTTTTATTATTGGAATTTTTTGTGTGTGTGGGGGGGGGGGGATTATAATTTACCAAGGGAGCCAACAACTATCTTTTCCCGCCATATCTATGAAAATGTACATTTTTATTTTCTTTATCCTTAATTGCGATCTAGGCAAGTGAAACTTACTTTTTGGTGAAAAAATAAATTGATCAACTTCTACTATTTAACATGCCGAATAAAATGACGTTTCGATTGAGAGAAAGAAGCAGGTTGTGTCTTTAAGTTTTTGATTTCACTTGATAATGATAATAGAAATATTGAAAACATAGAAACATTGTCTAATATGTTAGTAGGTTTATATAATAATTACAATTAATTGGGTACTTTACACATATTTTGCGACTCAATGAGCGACACTGAAGTTTAAATTGGTTTATTAAAATTTATATTTTTCTGTTTTGATAAGGAGGAGGTAGTGATGACGTAGTTCCCCGGATTAAATTTTATTGAAAAGGACTGAGAAGCGAACTTTCTCTTTTACACAATAAATTGTTTTCTCAAAGCTTTTGTAAATTTTCCAAACAAAATAATATTTATTTTTAATTTAAAATCACAAAAAATATTCTATTTGTTATTTGTCTCTTATTTTTTTTACCTGACTGGCCGCTTTATCTGTTTTGATTCCAAAAAATCGATGTCCTGTATCCGGTGATCCGAAAATGTATCCAAAAGCACGGGAGTCGTTCATATCTTGAGCGATGAAGGAGATTTTATGGACGGGGTGGTGGTAGAGACAATCCTGAAATAAAAAGAAACAAGCATTTAAATTAATTATAAGGAAGATTCGTGGCCATGATTATAATTTTTAAATTCCAAATTCGTAGAGAAAAAAAAAACAAATTTTAATCCTCGCTGAATATTTCCTTGTTTAATTACAACTTCCTCAGTAATTTGAATTTTTTATGTATTCAAGTCATTGATATTACTTATTAAATTTAAGGTAGTTGTTTCGCGACAAAATACTAGGAAAAAGTTAATGCTAGAGTATATAGAACAGACAATAAGGATTCATAATTCATAAGCCCAAAACTTTTTGCTGTTTATGTACCACTACTAGCCAATCCCGTGCTCGTTTGACAAATCTGGCTTGAATATTTTTATCATAGAAATGACATAAAATAAATTATAAAGGTCGATTTATTAAACATAAAGTTCTTAATAAACGATTAAAAGCTGTTGCGACAATGGCTGAATCGAAAAAACGTCAAAAAAGTACTAAAGTTAACCCACTTTTAGGTTAAATAAATGCGTTGTTGCCACCTTGTTTTTAGTGTAAATTTTTCATTATAAATTTTTCATTATTTATTAATTATTATCTCAGAAACTGTGTTGTAGCTATGAATTAAAATTTTCTTAAAAAATGTATTAGTTATTGTTTAATGATTGGTTTAGTTTTGTATAACAATGGTAAGAAAAGTTTCTTAATTATAATTAAATATCTATGTAAACTTTCCCGTATAGTGCAATGTATAAGAGTGAAAAACTCTACCTTTGGAATTTAATATCTCCGGAACTATATTGTTCATAAATTTCGTTTTGCCACCAATCGATGAAGAAGTATTTAGATAATAATCTGTCTAAATTTCAAAAAAATCCTAAGAAAATCCATATGATGAAACAACTACCTTAAATTCATTATTTCTAAGAGAACCTTCATATCCCAAATACAACCAATAATTTTATTTTTCTCCCTTCAAATGTTTCTTTGTCCTTTAATCAGACAAGTTTACTTTATGAAAAATTGTAAAAAAATCTGATTAGATTAAAAGACAAAAAACCGTTTGAAGGGAGAAAAAAATTATTTATTGGTTTGATTTGGGATATGGCGGTCCTGAGATATAGAGATCGAAAAGTCTTGTTTTATATTTTTATATGTGTTAATTTGTTTGTTAATAAATCTTATTATTATATATTAAACGAGCAATTCTTGTAAACTTTGTGGCCAGTGATACGTCTTGATGATGGCCATAGCGGGTGTAAACGTTGGTAAAAATATAAATTAAGTTTAATTTCAATTTTATTTTATTTTGGCTGCGATTAAAAATCAACCTTTTAACCTGAATTCAAAATTAGAAATAATATTAATATATCGCTTTTAACTGAATCAAAAAAATTACCGAGCTCGGTGTTCCAGGTATTATATATATCTAATTGTGAAAAATGTGGTTTTAATGGAGAAATTAAAGATGTTTTTATTTTATTTGTTGATTGAATTGAAGAATATTATTTTGAAAAAGGTTTTTAAAAAAAGACACAATTAAAAATCGAAAAATTGGGAACATACATAAAAAAAACTTAGAAATAAGAAATTATACATAAAATTTAAAATAAATCATAAATAGAAAAAGGCAAATTTATGATGTTATTAATATTCTTCTTTTATATTGTTTTTTGTAGACACTTGTTCCTGTGCATTTCAATTCAAGCATCTGATGAATATATTATCCCCTCTCTGGACTTCCTTCCCTGGTATTCTCGTTTATGTCCTAGGCTATTATTAAATGATGTAAATTATAGCGAATGTCTCTTTGAATACACATGTAGCTCTTACAACAACAGGTAATATAAATATTTTTTTACGTGAATAACATTGCCCTTCTAGGAAGCAATAAAAAAGAATTAGAGGACGCCTTGAATGGAATTAACCAAATCCTAATAGAAGAAATCAAAATGAAAAATAAACAAGAATAAAACCAAGGTCCTAGTATGTACAAAAAAAGAACAAACGAGACAGGAATGCATCAAAATTAACCAAGAAAACCTAGAAGGAGTTAAGGAATTCCGCTACCTAGGAAGTAAAATAACATGGGATGGGAGGAGCGAAAACAGAAATTAAATCAAGAATTGCCCAAGCAAAAATGGGGTTTAATTCAAAACAAAAACTACTATGCTCCTCCTCAATCAGCTTAGCAAACAGGAAGTTGCTATTGAAGACATATGTATGGAGCATAGCCATGTACGGGTGTGAAACCTGGACAATTAGAGAAGCGGAGAGAAAGAGATTAGAGGCTTTCGAAATGTGGTGCTACAGAAGAATGACGAATATCAAATGGATGGATAAAATTACAAATGAAGAAGTTCTTGGAAGAATCGGAGAAAGAAGAACCTTGTGGAAGAGTCTGAAGAAGAGAAGAGGTCAGATGATGGGGCACACACTGAGACATGGGGGACTGCTTAGGGATATCTTGGAGGGGAGGTGGGAAAGAAAAGGGGAAGGGAAGAACCAGATTAGAATATTTCAACCAAATAATTGGGGATATGGGATGCCAGACATTTAGAGAGGTTAAACAGCTGGCGGGGGACAGAGTCGAGTGGAGACGGATTGTTGCATCAAACCAGTCTTAGGACTGTATACTCAATGATGATGATGAATAACGTCAATGTAGGGGTAGCCTACGGTGACCCATGGTACTAAGAATACGCTTTTATTTCTATAAAACTAATACATAAAAGTATAAACACAATTTATACCTACTTATTTTTCCTGCTATTAAAATGCAGAAAAACATTAGGAATTTCATTATTTTTAAGTTTTAGAGCTTCATACCACAAAAAGTAAAAAAAATAATAATAATAATAATAATAGCGAGTCTCCTCTGTCTTGCTACTTTGTCACAGAACTGTAGCTTCTAAATCAGGGTTGACCAACCTTTTATCTTCCCTGATGGGCCACATTGAAAGAAGATGTGTTGTTTGGGGCCTACACTAATTCTAATGATAGCTGATGAGAAAAAACAAGTAGAATATATTTAAGTAATTTAAGCTTTATTACTTTATGAATTTTTTATTAAATAAGCTGACGTGTTCTGATGTGGCCATACACTTGACTTTACCATACAACCTGGCCCCTCACTTATATTTAATATTTAATAAAATTATTAATAATCATGTAGGGGAGGGGGTTAGTTTTTGCATTTTTAGACTTCTGGGGGGCCACTGATTATGTATACAAAATTTGGTTGAGTTTGGTACAAGGGCCTAGATTTTCATTTTTTGACCCTACACCCCCCCCCCCCCATTTTGGGCGATTAGTTTTTGCATTTTTAGACTTCTGGGGGTACACTGATTGTGTATAAAAAATTTGGTTGAGTTTGCCTAAATGGCCTAGATTTTAAATTTTTAACCCTCCACCCCAATTTTGGGTCGATGTGCACCAAAATCTAATCAGCTCTTAATCTCAATGGACCAAAACTACCTGTGAAATTTGGTTTCGATATTCACACTAGTTTTTGTGCTAGCTCGTCCACAAAATTTGGTAAAGCACAGACTAACAGACGGAAAACCAGACTAACAGACATTTTGACAAAACAATTATTATCTCTAAAAATATAATTTTTTCGATGTTCACTTATTAGAGCTTTTTTGTAGAACGAAATGCCATGGTTTAGCCCAATTTTTTTAATCAAAATAGTTTCAGCCGTTTTTGAGATATTTCGAAAAAAAGAAGGAAAAAAACACTTTTTTCATGCACTATTACAATACTTGACCATACCCTGTATGGTAAAGTAATAAGTAAAAGACAAGACAGCAACATAAAATTAGTGAGATTTTTGTCATTGTTTTTGAGAAATTAATCATTCGATATTTGGTTCAAAGGAATTCTCAGTGAGTTCTCAAGATACTTATCAAATATTTTGAATCTAGTTTTATTCTTCGCGTGCTCTATACTTGAAAATAGCTGCTTGAATAATTAAAATTATTTAAGAATAATTGTATGAATATCTCATTGCTAAATAGCATGTTAAATTCAAAATTTCATCACTCATAAATTAATAGCAAGTTTAAATTGTATTTTTAATATTATCTATGATATTTTTAGTCGCAATCTCATGAAGTTTGTAAGTTAGCGATTTTTATCGGGCCACATTTATAGCCGTATTGGGCCACATGCAGTCCCCGATTTGAACAAGCCTGTTTTAAACTATTAAAGCTCGGAACTTGAAATTTTCCATATAATTAGTTTTTGATAATTAAATCGTAAAAATCGAAAAAAATAAGCTGACGTGTTCTGATGTGGCCATCCACTTGACATTACCATACAACCTGGCCCCTAAAATTATTTATAATCATGTAGGGGGGGGGGTTAGTTTTTGCATTTTAAGACTTCTGGGGGTCCACTTATGTATACAAAATTTGGTTGAGTTTGCTCAAACAGCCTAGATTTTTAATTTTTAATCCCCCCTTAATTTTGGGTCGATATGCACCAAATTCTAATCAGCTCTTAATCTCAAAGGGCCAAAACTACGTGTTAAATTTGGTTTCGATATTTACACTAGTTTTTGAGCTAGCTCGTCCACAAAAATTTGGTAACGCACAGACAACCAGACAACCTAACAGACATTTTGACAAAACAATTATTATCTCGAAAAATATAATTTTTTCGATGTTCACTTTTTAGGGCTTTTTTGTAGACCGAAATGCCATGGCTTCGCTCAATTTTTTTAATCAAAATAGTTTCAGCCGTTTTTGAGATATTTCGAAAAAAAGAAGGAAAAACCCACTTTTTTCATGCACGATTACAATACTTGACCATAACCTGTATGGTAAAGTAAAAATTAAGGTACCTACCTGGATAATATTTCACGCACCCCTCGAAGGGATAGTCTTTTAAAATATGTAATAATGAAAATTATATTCAATGCTGGATAAACCCTAAACAAGGCAGTTCTATCATACTGATTTTCATATCAGAACTTTAGAATGAATTAGAGATCGATTATTTGGGAATATGTCAACTAAAATATTTAATTATTAGAGTAGTCTTTTTTCCTCTTCTCTCTCACTCTTTATTTCGCTTATTTTACGCCTACTTTTTTTTACAGACAATTTCATTAATGATTTTGACACAAAGCCAGAGAAATTCGCGCAGTTTGGCAAGTCAACTAAACACGAATGAAAAAACAAACAAATAATCAGCGTATATTCATTCACTAACTCTACGGGAAAACATATTTAGGTCAGTTTTTTTTTTTTTTATTATTTTATTTGATTACCTTATAATAAAATCATCATTTTGTTTTTCGTATAGATAAGAATAATTAAGGATTTAAAAAATAGTATAAAATTTTAGGAAATTCAATAGAAACAAGTATTCCAGCGAGTTATCATGGATGAGACAATTAGCAAAACTATTGCAAACCTTTCTCAATAAATGGTTTAAGAAATTTATCTTTCATAATTTAATTTATTCAAATGGACGTCTACGAGAAAAAAAAATGAAAATGATGTCTGACTTAGTAGTAAATTATGAAAAATATTTACTGAGGAAGGTTTTAAGGAGGTTCTTTCGCGACAATCCACTCCAAAAGTTTTAGCCTCGTAACCACTCTATAAATATGAACGGAACTAAAATTTTAGGGTATGTTTTTTTTACCTGACTGTCCACTCACACTACGAAATCTCTATATAGATACACACATACTTTCCGGTCGTTTCCAAGCCATTGTGCTTATATCCCATCCACTAAAAATAGTCGCCCAAATATGTTGTTTTTTTTTATCAAAACTACGTGGTAAATAATTTCAATTTTTTTTTTAAGTTACTCGGAATATATTATTCTAACAAATATTAGTTTTTCATCAAGATGGTGAAAGTCCTTCAATGAAATAAAATAAAATAATGATCATATCCCCACCCTTTCCCTATCTACCCTATGTTATAAATGTCATTTTTAATTGCAATTATTTCATGTTTGGTGTGGTAAATCGTCTTTAAATTTAAACAGTATGTGTATTATGCTTTTAATGACTTATATTCCAAGTTTCAAAAACTTCTTGAATTTTTGCATTTGTGAAAGAACTACCTTAAATAAAACCGAAAGCTTTACATGTATTTTGAGTGTTATTAATTGCCTCATGCATGTTTACGAAAATGAATATAAACAAGAAGGAGTCTAATTCCATTTCAATTATATTAACGATTTGTTAAAATTTTCTAGTTTATTCACGACCTTCTCTTCTTCTAATTCTGTGAATATATACCATATATATGTATATTAAAATATAGATTGAGTTATCTATCTCAGCCAAAATCAAATCAATGTTGAATGAGTTTACTCGATATACTATTATATCTATTATCCCTTGAAAATTGCTTTTTTTTATTAATTTCCTTATTTTACCATTGGTGGTCCAAATTGAAATGAAAGAATTCTGATAAGTTCAATCACTAAAGCATCATCAATCAAACAGAATTTGACCCCTCCTTGAAAAAATTCCCTTCTCTAGGATTTCAGAGCAATTGAATTTCGAAATTTTGATTTTTTTTTAAACTCATTTTCAAAAAGAATTCTTTATTTTTGAGCTACCCCTAATATCCTAATATTTCGAATTATTTAAATAATCAATGTGATTTCGAAATTTTGAATATTTTTTGTTTGTTTTTTAATTATTCGTTTTTTATTCCAAAATATTTTTCATTTTTGAGGTACATTTCGCTCTACAAAAAAGCTCTAATAAGTGAACATCGAAAAAATTATATTTTTTGAGATAATAATTGTTTTGTCAAAATGTCTGTTAGTTAGTCTGTGCTTTACCATATTTGTGTGGACCAGCTAGCTCAAAAACTAGTGTGAATATCGAAACCAACTTTCACTAGTAGTTTTGGTCCAGTGAGATTAAGAGCTGATTAGATTTTGGTGCATATCGACCCAAAATTAAGGGGGGTGGAGGGGGGTTAAAAATTAAAAATCTAGGCTATTTGAGCAAACTCAACCAAATTTTGTATACATAATCAGTATGCCCCTAGGAGTCTAAAAATGGAAAAACTAACCCCTCCCCTACATGAATATAAATAATTTTATTAAATATTAAATATAAGTGAGGGGCCAGGTTGTATGGTAAAGTCAAGTGGATGGCCACATCAGAACACGTCAGCTTTTTTTCTTTTCTTTTCAAAATAATTCAATTTATCGAATAAAAATTTCAAGACATCTATGAGACATTCAGTATCTCTCTCTTCAAATTTCAGTTGTGTATTTCATTGGAATATGAATAACAGGAATGGAGGCCCTTGTAATAAGACAAAAGGACATGGTCCTCCTAACAATCGATTAGAATCAACTGCGCAACATTTTGGTAACATCCGTGTTCTCCCTATACGATATACATTGTATATATTATAAATCAACTTAATCTATAATTTAAAGAGAAATCAATAATATTCATTAAATTTCTATTGCGTTTTAATGGAAATCCCAAGTCAAAGATAACTGATCGATACAAAATACAATTATGGGTCTTCCCTTTTCTTGGATTTGAACAGAAATTCAATTTCATCCCCCTTTCTTCGAAATAAATCACAAGATAAATGACAGACAAGCCCTAGATTGAATTTCACTGCCATCCGTAACTTTAATGAAGTCAACAAAAAGTGGCTAGTATTTCTTATCAAGTCACATTTTGTTAGTAAAGTAAATATAATAAAATAACTAAATGAGTTAATTATCTTTATATTATTACCTTCAAAACTTTCGTCTTAAATAAATAAAATAAAATGAAGATAAAAGTGAACATTTATTCAAGACTAAATTAGTTCTCTGCAAATTGTGGTTATTTGGCATTTTTTTTCTTCCAACGGTTTAGGCTAGAAAGTTGAAACTTGGCATTATTGATACTTCTATAACAAATTTCAGCTTATTAACGTCCAAAATAAACCATTAGAAAGTCAAAATCTAATCATCTCTTCAGTTTGAAAAGAAAAATGTTGACCCCCAGATCGGTCTTTCTGGGAGCTTCCTTTCCCTCCAAGTGATCTGACTATGTGGCCATCCACATGAATTTACCAGACACCTGCCCCCCCCCCCCCCCCCCATTGAACAGTAAATTTAAATAAAATATAAATCGATGTTTTTTATGGCCTTAAATATTTTATAATTTTAATATCTTTTTAATCCCTCCTCTATGTTGGGCTCATTATTATTATAATTTCACGTGGATGGACATTTTTGCAAGGTTTTAATGAACATCTATGTAAAATTTGTTACAGATCGAACAAGGGCTTAGAACTGATAGGGATGATTTTAATATTTTAACTCCCCCACACCTCCCATTAAGGCCCATGAAAGAAATATTTTCATCTCGTTTTAAATATACAAACATTTTATAGTAATAAGATTAGAGTAATTTTTAGAGACGGACTGATAAGTTAAATTGAGTGGATATTGATGAGGCAGTCCAAAAAAGAAGATAATTTATAATATCTTTTTATTCATAAACCGACATTTCGGAGGCCATTCCCACATTCTTCAGGGTTTTGAAAAGTCAGTGAAGGAAATCCAATGCGAGGGAATAGCCTCCGAAACGTCGGTTTATGAATAAAAAGATATTACAAATTATCTTCCCTTTTTGGACTGCCTCATCAATATCCACTCAATTTTATAGTAAATTTCAGCTTTCTTGGCTTGAAAATTTTATAATTTTAATTTTTAAGAACTCTTGTTAATTTTGGGCCCAACAACCAAAATCTAATCAGGTCTTAAATAAAAAAAAAAAAATTATTTTTCATATTTTTTGGGTTAGACACCCTGATAACCGAGGGGTGAACCATGATTGGAATTAGGTGTACAATGTCTTTGGAATTATTTGGAATTACTTTGGAATTCATTAGATAATCTATTGTCTTCTACTTGGAAATGAAAGTGGAAGTAGGTGTACACGATTTTAGGTCGCATTTCACCCCTCGCTGATAACTAAGACACTAGCTCACATACATAATGACAATATAATTTTAATCCTCTTAAAATATAATTTTTCAACAATCACTGTTTTCTTTTAGATCAAAACTTATTATTACTATATTTTTTTATCAAATTTGTTTTAGCCATTCTTAAAATATTTAAAACAAACGAAGTAAAACATGTTTGTTAGGGAATTCATTCTAGGCAGTAATTTCTTCGTTTAGACTGATTGTTGTTCACATTTTTTTATTAAAAAGAATGCAAGAAGGTCCAATACCTTCATGACATGATAAACATTTGAATTCCTGAAAAGAAGAGTATATCCAGTGCTTGTGAGGAAGAGCCAAATGTAAATTGCGGACCCGAAACATTTAAATGTGAATGTTGTGGGTTTATGGGTAAATGGACCAAACTAAAATACATCTTTAAGGAGTAAAAATCCGTGGTTCCCTTATTTTTTTCTTTAAATTTGGAACTTGATTCTCTTTACCTCTGAAAGCCTCAAATATAGCATCTATAAAAATAGATCTTTGAACTTTAAAATGAAAAAAATTTCTTATACATATTTTGCATACTCATAAAATCCGTGACTGTTTCGCATCAGTTGTTTCTTCATAGATTAAATAATCTCTTAAAATAGCATTTGATCTTTGATGTAAGAAAAATAAAATAAAATAGTATATCGCGAAAATCGATTTAATTAATCATTCAGATCAAAAATGTTTTTATTATTTTAAAATATTACTTATGAACACGTTGAGAAAGAAGTATCAAGTTTTAGCTATAAAATTAGAGTTTAATTGCTAATTCAAGTATTTGATCCTTTATTTGATTATCTTCAGAGCTCTAAACTATAATATATTTTGATTTCTATTTCATCTAAATCATCTATTACTTTACTCTGTCTCTGTTATAGAAATAAAAAAATTCTTGAAAAAATTAACAAACTACTATAAGTAAACTATTTGATTAATTTATGAGTTACCACTATATTCATACTATTCATTGGAAATTTTATATACCAGATGAGTTTTTTACTATATCTTGAGACAGTCTTATAACTCAAAAACAGTGCATTTATGAAAAAAAGTTTCAAATAAAAGTTTATTTATATCAGGGAGAAACTAAACTAGCCTATTGTTTGTCGACCTAGAACAAACTTTCAAGGGTATTTCGATGTCAAGTTCTGTTTTTTAAATGGAAACCTATATGTTTCTGTATTTAATCTGAATCCAAAAAAAAAAACTGAACAACTTTTATTAGAACTATTTCTTTTATATGACATACAATAAAAAAAAATCTTAATATTTATTTTTAACAATTATTAATCGAAAAGTCACAACAATGAAAATAAGTGTTTATAATGATATGAAAACTTCGTTATACTCAGATTTAAGAGATTATTTTCTACTTAATAGATCTATTTAAAATTCTTGAGCTTAAAAAAGTTTATTTCTCGTGTCAATCCAGTAGATAGTTATATTGTATTACCATAATAAAAATGGAGCATTTTTTGTTGAAGACAGAATTGAAATGGTCTTAATTTATGCGGTGAATGTGGAAGAAGTATTATTATGGGGCTGCCATTGAAATGGATGGCGAGCGTTTTCCTGGTAGGAATACACCCTCACAAACTTCATTTCACCGAGTTGTAAATTTGTTAAAAAAACAAGAAATGTAAAGGCTACCGAAAAAACTGAAACAGGCCAAAATAACGAAATTGGAACTGGAATTTATCCAAAAGACTTGCAATACACTCTGGAATGTCTCAGAACAGTGTCGCAAAATTATTTATTTAATAATTAAATATTTGATCATTATTATTTGATAATTAAGTTGAATGATAGTTAAAAATATTTATTAGAATTTTTTTTGAGATCTAATTGATTTAATATTTTTTTTATTTGATGTCGTATAAAAAAATAGCTCTAATAAAAGTTGTTAAGTTTTTTGTAGATTCAGAATATGTACAAAAAAATATAAGTTGACCTCGAAATACCCATGAAAGCTTGTTTTAGGTCGACAAACAATAGCGTAGTTTAGTTTCCCCCTGATATAAATAAACTTTTATTTGAAACTTTTTTCTATATAATGCACGGTTTTTGAGTTATAAGACTGTCTCAAGATAAAAAACTCACCCGGTATATACCTATATTCTTTTTTAGATAATATAGATATATGAAAAGTTGTAACACTTCCCTTCTACCTTAAAGCCCTAAAGCTGATCAAATAAAACTTAGGAAGCTCGAAAATAAATAATTATAAGGTGTTATTTTTGACCGTAAACCTGATACTTTCACAACATCTTCATAACTTTTAGGGTCGTTCCAAAAATTCAAAAAATTACTTGAGAACTGATATTATAAGATGAAATTATTAATATCACTTAATCCACAATATTTTTATTTAGGAATTCTATTAAATAATTCTAATTTATTTATTTATTTTTTTAGCATAAATATTACAAGCAAATAATCAAGTCATACAGACCCTCCGAATTTACCGGGAATGAATGCTAGAAATTATTTTAAAATTTTATGTATACGGAATATTAAAAATTGCAAATTGAAGTGGAACTCAAACAAGAACCTAATCACAAGATATCACAAGGTATCTTTACATCTTAAGAATATTCCTTCTTAGTTTATTAGTAAACCAACAATCTATATCATATATCTATAACTATCAAAACTCAAAACAATAATTTTATTATTAAATGAATTTAACTTTAAAGGACATCATAGATATTAGAGAAATATTTTTACATTGCATATCAGAGAGGTTCGTCCCCTTAGGAATCGAACCCAAGCGCTAACTAAGCTTGCCGGGCCAGTAGCCAAACCCTTAAGATAAATCTCTCTCTGACATGCAACATATATAAGTATTATAGCTAGACTTTTCACTCCCTTCAACTCAAAGGGAATAGTGAAAATTCCTGCTAAACTGAAAAAGTTTTCAGAGATTTGTCTTAAGGGTTTGGCTACTGGCCCGGCAAGCTTAGTTAGCGCTTGGGTTCGATTCCTAAGGGGACGAACCTCTCTGATATGCAATGTAAAAATATTTCTCTAATATCTATGATGTCCTTTAAAGTTAAATTCATTTAATAATTATATATACTGGGTTGATTTTTGAAATAATTTCCATCTTTTTTCAAAAAAGACACCCAAAAAGATACTTAAATCTTTGTTTTCACTGTAAAATAATTTTATTATTCAAACGATTCTTTAAATAAAAGAAAATATTTTCGAAAAATACGTATAATAAATAGCTCCCCTTACAGAATATTAATTGGGATAAAATTTATACCCATTTAAAGGCATGTCATTGTTTTGTTAAGGGGGAATGGTGTGGATTCTTGGTGAAACATTTTAAATAAATTAAAGAAAATTTTAGAAACTTTTTAAAATTTAAAATACATATAAAATACTAGGTAGGTTTCACAAAAATAAAAGATCTCCTGAAGATGGGGTTATACCCCGAAATACAGGGTGCTTCAAAAAAATGTATACACACTTTGAACTTCCATAGAAAATTTATTTACCGTTCTACAAAGTTAAATTTCAGGAAAATAGAAAGCTGAAAGTCCAATGTAAATGAAACATAAATAACAAATGTTAATACTGTTCAAATTGGTGACCTGCAGCATCAATACAATTCTGAGTACGAGTCACCACTGATTCTGTACATCGTATCAAAACGTCCAATGAGATTTCTCTACACACTGCTTGAATCTCATTCCAAAGAATGTCTAGGTTACGTGGTTTACGTTTGTACACCTCATCTTTTACTGTGCCCCACAAGAAGAAATCCAGTGGTGTAAGGTCTGGAGAGCGTGCTGGAAACTCGATTGGTATTAATTACCTAACAATGCTTGCTGATTCCATATTTCCTGCCATTCGTGCATTATACGGTAATGATGATTTTTATTTTCAACAAGATGGTGCCCCGCCGCACTATCACAGGGACGTACGAGCTTACCTGGATCAAAATTTGTCGGGCCAGTGGATAGGACGCAGGGGGCCAATCGAGTTTCCAGCACGCTCTCCAGACCTTACACCACTGGATTTCTTCTTGTGGGGCACAGTAAAAGATGAGGTGTACAAACGTAAACCACGTAACCTAGACATTCTTTGGAATGAGATTCAAGCAGTGTGTAGAGAAATCTCATTGGACGTTTTGATACGATGTACAGAATCAGTGGTGACTCGTACTCAGAATTGTATTGATGCTGCAGGTCACCAATTTGAACAGTATTAACATTTGTTATTTATGTTTCATTTACATTGGACTTTCAGCTTTCTATTTTCCTGAAATTTAACTTTGTAGAACGGTAAATAAATTTTCTATGGAAGTTCAAAGTGTGTATACATTTTTTTGAAGCACCCTGTATATTATTACGATCATATTAATTAAGAACTCGTAATCTCATTAAAAAACATTTATTTAACAACAACATCAACATATAAATATAAATACAAACAATAGAACGATTAACAATACATCAAGTAAGCTTTGTACGCATCAATTCTCCCCTCCTTAGAACACGGACGCAGCTTCCCACAGGATCATTCTTCTTTCTTCCTAGGTTTAAAATAACTCGAATGATATTTAACTAACCTTCCCCTTTCTTGACTATTTTCAATAATTTTTGCTCCATCCATCGATTTTTCTAAATATAATTTTATTTGATGAAGTAACTCTTCCTTATTTTGATTTAATTTCATCTGACCAGCATCTAGTTTCTCCTCTTCCATTATATTCAACTCATCCTCCTTGACTTCCTTCAACCAGTACGGAATTAAATCATCTTCATTAGTTAATGCCCTTCTACTTTCCTCTATTTGTAATTCCATTGATGGACTAATGATTTCCGAAAATTTATTCACACCACAAATAATATGACTACCGATCTCACTTTCTATTCCTACTTTCTTAGGGAATCCTACTGCTTTTTGGACAAGGAACTCCCTTTTTCCTTGCCCCTCCACTCGTTTCCCTTCTTGAAGCAAGTGTCTTCCCCATGTCCTTCCCGCCTACAGAATCCACAAAAACGTCTATCCTGAATGCAACTTCTATCCTGAGTGGGACTCGTCTTCTCTTCTTTATCCACATCCTTTAAATCCCTTTCTATTTCTTCTACCGTCTGCATAAACCCTTCAATATCAGTGAATTTCATTCCCCTAATGGACGATCTAATACGTGGAGTAATCATCTCCACTAAAACTTGCAGGATTGAACCAGCATCTTCGTCCGGAAAAACTCTCTTATATAAAGCCATCTTATTCTCAATAAATAACTTTATAGGTTCGTCCCTTCTCTGTTTCTCCTCATAAAACATAACCTTTAACTTTGAGACTACGATTAAACTATCGTATTCTCGGAGAAATTTCATTTTAAAATCTTTCCAATCCAACGCGGGAAATTGATTCGACCACCCGCCACCATGTCTTCGCCTTATCTAACAACTGATCCGAAACCACCATGAGCCAAACATATTCCGGTACTTTATATTTTAATAGAGTATTCTCGACCTTTTTTAAAAATAACTTCGGATCTTCCTCTGGGAGACCTCTAAACACCGGAAGGAATTTTCCCACGTCTGCTAATTGAATATTCCTATTAATCTCGAAATCACTTCCCTTTTCCGAATTTTCCTTCCTTTTTATTATTTCTTCCAACTCTATCCTCTTGTTTTTTTCCTCTTCCAAATCATCTTTTAATTTTTTTATTATTTTTTCGAATTCATTTTTTAATTTATTCACCTCCTCTCCCAAATCCATTACTCTATGCTCACCTTTTTTATATGATCCTTGATCTTCGATATCTCCCCCCTCGTTATTTCCATATTCGCAAAATCATTTTTCTTATTCCTCTTCACTAGTGGTCTACTAGGTTTTCTTATCATTTTCACATTGTTCGGGCGCCAATATTACGATCATATTAATTAAGAACTCGTAATCTCATTAAAAAACATTTATTTAACAACAACATCAACATATAAATATAAATACAAACAATAGAACGATTAACAATACATCAAGTAAGCTTTGTACGCATCAATTCATAGAGTCGATTCTTTAAATAAGAAAAGAAAATATTTTCGAAAATACGTATAATAAATAGCTCCCCTTACAGAATATTAATTGGGATAAAATTTATACCCATTTAAAGGCATGTCATTGTTTTATTAAGGGGGAATGGTGTGGATTCTTGGTGAAACATTTTAAATAAATTAAAGAAAATTTTAGAAACTTTTTAAAATACATATAAAATACTAGGTAGGTTTCACAAAAATAAAAGATCTCCTGAAGATGGGGTTATACCCCAAAATATATATAGTCTTTTATTTTTATGAAACCTACCTAGTATTTTATATTTAAAATTTTAAAAAGTTTCTAAAATTTTTCAAAATTTTCTTTGCATGTCATTGTGACTGTTGTTCAAGTGGTGAGGAAGTCTTTTTTAAAAAACTGTCGAAACTCCTTAGGATCATCTGTCCATCATTACCGAGCAATAAAATAAAGCCTTATCATACAAATTCTCAATTTAAATATTGAAAAACTTTTATTTTGTTCCAAATAAAATAAAATCACTCAATAACGAGTTTCTGACCTCCATGACCTCCAAGTTCAACCATTCACAATTACTATTTACTTATAAGAATAAAGCATGAATTTGATATTTTAAGTATTTTGTAAGATATATGTGTTACCGGACCCTCGGTATTCGTTACGACTCGCGCTTGGCTGGTTCATTAATTTATTTGATAGATAATTCAAGTGTAGACCTATAGGTGATTTCTTAACATCATTTTTGATGAATGAAATAATTTTCCAGTGCATTACTAAATGATAATAAATTTAAAATTTATTAGATATGTAGCTGTTAAAGCTTGTATTTTTATGATTAAATTTATTAAGACTTGAAATTTTGTTTAAATTACACATAATTAATTATCATTATTTATTGAACAGAGACAAATAATCCAATATAATTACGACGTTTCGATCGGCTTATTCTGTGATCTTTCTCAAGTATGAGCACCCACTCCGATTTTAGTTTAACTGTCGGAGTGGGTGCTCATACTTGAGAAAGATCGCAGAATAAGCCGATCGAAACGTCAGTAATTATATTGGATTATTTGTCCGTGTTCAATAAATAATGATAATTAATTATCTTGATTAGTTATGTCTATCGATTAAATTATTAAACAAAGAGAAACAAAGAGGTTGTCCTCTGCTTGATGCAAATAAACATACACACATATATATATATCATCTCGATATATATATGTGTGTATGTTTATTTGCATCAAGCAGAGGACAACCTCTTTGTTTCTCTTTGTGAATCAACAACTCTGCTACTCTCGGCAAAACAAAAACTTTTCAATTAAATTATTAAAGTTGTTATCGGGAAATAAGGACTATATTTTTATGCAGATAATTTATATTTTATTGCCAACGCCTCATCAACCTTGTTGACCTCTTCAGGGCTCAAATAGTTATCTTCCCTGCATATTTGTCATTTTTATAATTATTCCTTCTTAGTAAACATAACAAGGCAAGTCATTAACTAAGGTTAATGTTATGTTTACTAAGAAGGAATAATTATCAAAATGACAAATATGCAGGGAAGATAACTATTTGAGCCCTGAAGAAGTCAACAAAGTTGATGAAACGTTGGCAATAAAATATAAATTATCTGTATAAAAAATATAGTCTTTATTTCCCGATAACAACTTTAATAATTAATTATGTGCAATTTAAACAAAATTTCAATTCTTAATTTATAATTTATTTTATTTCTAAAAAACATTTTTTAAAGAGTTCAACTATAGACGTATAATTTCGACTGGTCTCTTAAATAGTCATAAATATTCATAAAAAAACCCTTTATTGTATCAAAATGAAAATGTCAAGTTTTATCGATTGGTTGTGTAATTTATTAAATTATACATACCGCCGTCTTTTCGTCCCTGAGTCGAAGTCCATCGATGGTGATGTTAATGGAGATCCGCTGCTTGTGCTCCCCGGCGGCCCGGATGGCCATCTTGAGATCTGCAAGAGCGTCCTGGCACATCCGATCTCCCCTGGCTTCCGACACCTCCAGGATGCCGATGAGCTTCGCCTTGAAAGAAACGCCCTCACCGAGAAAGCGGGATGGCGCATTCTTGTCTGAAAACAAACAAGGAAAAAAACTCGTTATCGAAATATATATAAGGGTAGAAAAAAATATAAGAATATTTTTAAAATAGGAATATAAATTATATTATACTAGGTCTCGAGTGAATTCAAATAAAATTATTTATACATAATTATCTACTCGGAACGCCCCGTAGGCAAGCTCATTGTGTTTAAAAATGTCTGAAAAATGAAGAAAAATAATTTCAAACCATTATTTTTTTCTGCCTTGTGTATGGATTCTGATTCACTGAATAATTGAGGAGTGTAAGTTCTAAAGGGTCTAAGTGCCAAATTTGGATATTTTGAGTTATACATGTGGAAAAGGTCTATGTGACAAGCGTTTTTTTTTTTTTTTTTTTTTTATGAAAATGATGAGAGAAGGAGTTAACCAAAAAGGTGTATCCCCTAAAGGCCCTGGGTTGGCCCCTCCATCGTGAAAAAAGAAGAGGGAATTTTATGGGCTGGGCAGGGGTCGAAGGTATCTGTGGATACGACTCTTAAACAGCTGAAGGTTATAAATAGCGGGAAAGATGGTGGCAGGGAGCGAGTTCCAGTTCATATGGATAAAAGATTTGGCGAAAGCGCTTGTTCGATTTTTATCCAATTTGACAGCGAAGGGGTGCTGGGCGTTCGAAAACCGCGTGTTTCTCGTAAAGAGGGCTTTAGGGGGGATAATTGATTTCAGCTTGACTGAACAGACACCATGATAGTATCTGTAGTACAGGGAAAGGGCGGAAACGGTTCTTCGGTGAGCCAGGAAGTCGAGTGAGTTGGTTAGAGCCGGGTTTCCTATTAGTTTAATTGCTCGCTTCTGAATCGCTTCCAGTGTAGCAAGAGAATGCTTGGAGGCACTCCTCCACAGATGAGAGCCATATTCGAGACAGGGACGAATTTGAACCTTATACAGTGTAAGAAGTTGAAGCCTAATAATATTCCAAGGGTAGAAAGTACTAGCCGTATATTTAGGTCTTCATCCGCTAGGGGAAAGTTGGCGCTGCCTGTGTGTGCCAGCGTATTTTATTTCTAAAGGGTCTGTATGAGGCATTTAGACCCTTTTACGATTTCCTATTTTCAATTATTTTTTCAGTCCAATTTAAGATTTTTGATGAGTTTTTCTCAGTGGTCTTCTTACTTAAGGGAAGTAAGTTGTATTACTTGAAAAATATATATTTAAAACTAAAAAGATGCTTACTACTTACCAAGATACTTTTATTTGATTATCTCGGTTCCACATTTTTGGCACTTAGACCCTTTAGAACTTACTCTCTTCAATTTAAGAACAAAAAGTCCTAGAAGGTTCGTTCTTGTTCTAAACTATTTGTATTTCCAATGGCGAAACCTGATTAGATTTTCCTCCAATTTTAACATTGAAAATGTTTATAGCAAGATTACCCATAAATAAGCCGGCCAAGTGCGAGTCGGTTTTATTTTGAACTAAAAGATCGAGAAATCTAATCTTGTTTGAACTTATTTATTTTATACTCGTGTCAAGATTTTGTTTCAAAAGTATTTTCTATAGGTGTGAGACGGGGTGATTTGGACCTTGTATAGTGTAATGAGTAGGCGCAAATAGGTGTGGTCCCGTATAAGAAGCCAAGATTCCTTGTGGCGAATTTTGCTACAGACGTAATACAGCTATTTCTTTAATATTTTTGTGATATTCAACTGTAAAAAAGAAATAAAAAAATGGATAGGATATAAATTAAACAAGTGACGTAACTGGCATCTGTCTGCCGACATTTCACTCAATGGACACATTCAAATGCTTTTGAATTATAAAAAATGGTGTTTTTGAATTCGCAAAAGATAAAATAAAGATATATCCAGTTTCATAAAAAATTATATAATTTTTCCCATGTTTTACAAATTAAATTTACCGAACAAGGGATGGAAAAATAATTATTTTAAGCTCCAATATATCAAGTTTTAGACATCCTTGTTTTCACGTCTAAAATAGAAATCTTTTAGAGGTAATTTAATTTTTCTATACAAGATATATCTATTTATCTATGTGATTATTCATATTAGAACCGGCTGTTTGGGATGATTAATGACCCAGGCCACCTGCTTGGTTGACAATCCGCCCCGGAAAGGAAACCTCTCAGCTCCGAAATATTGCCTCAAAACAATTCTCTTCTGCTCCACTCCAATCTAAAAGATTCTAAATAAAGTATAAAATATTTCATCAGTTATATATGTTCATATCATATTTAACTCTAAAACGCGGTAAATCTTTCCTTTAAAATATCAATTTTGAGTTAATTCATTAGTAAATATAGTAGGGGTGACTTCATTAAAGATATGCTTTTAGTATTAAGTACAAAAAAAGATAAATAATGGAACCCTAATTGTGAGACTGTTGTTTGTCTGTCTGTTTGTCACCGATTAAAGAGATAAATACTTGTAGTTAGTGTTTGTTGATAAATAGCCCCATCTTCAAAGTAGAAAAAAATTGAGTCTCCCCACACATACGAGTTCTGCTGTAAGAAAATATTATTACTTGTGAATATCGTTGAATAAGTCTTTTAATAGATGTTTTCCTAATTTTAATTTCGATATCTTCGCAAATTTTGAGCCAACAAAAATGCCTTAAAATGGGTTTACCCTCTCTAGCTTTTCAACCCTTTAAATTCTTGAAAGTAGCTTAGTGTGACTTTTTTCGAATATAATTATTTTATTAATAAATGAATTTACTTTAAGGACTAATCAAAGATTTTAGAGAAAATATTCTTACATTGCATATCAGAGAGGTTCGATTCCTAAGGGGACGAACCTCTATGATATGCAATGTAAGAATATTTTCTCTAAAATCTTTGATTGGTCCTTAAAGTAAATTCATTTATTAATATTATAGGTCTGGGTTGATTTTTGAAATAATTTCCATCTTTAAAAAAAAAAAATCACTCAAAAAAATGCTTAAATCGTTGCTTTCATCATATAATTATTTTAGTTTCTATTGAATAGTTATCTTGGATTCTAACTACTTACACGACCTTCGGCATGGAAGTCTTAAAATCGTATCGTAATGAGTTAAGGTAACCTGCTTTAGTTTTGCAACCCTTTGATTTAAAAATCTGTAAAAATTCTTAAAATTAGTTTAGTGTGACTATTTTAGACCAAAATTGTTTTAGCTCCTATTAAATTATTAATTTCGATGATAAATGAAAAAACTACTTGACCCTCACTGTTTGAGTCCCAAAGTCGTCTTGGGTGTCCCCTCTAACTTTGCAACCCTTTTAAATGATAAAAATCTGTAAAAATTCATGATAATAACTAGATGTACTACTTTCGAATAAAATTATTTTGTTAGCTATTAAATAAATAATTTCTATGACGAATGAAAAAAATCTTAAAATCGCATCTTAATGTTTTATCCTCCTAGCTTTGTAACACTTTAATTTAAAAATCTATAAAAATTCGTGAAACTAACTTATTGTGAATATTTTCAGGTAAAATTACTCTCGTTGAAAATAAATAATTAATCTGAATGACACATGAAAGAAAACTACATCACTTTTGGCCTGGAAGTCCTGAAAACGCATCTGTTTATTCGCTTTTTAGTTTTGCAAGCATTTGATTTTAAAATCTTGGAAAATTCATTAAATCAGCTTATTGTAAGTACTTATGAGTAAAATTACTTTGACTATTATAACTGTATGATAACAAGGGATACGACTTCTATAAAAATAAACAATTTTATTAATTATTATTTACAGCCCAAAAAATAATAATTATTTATTTGATTAAACTCCGTTAAATAAATCATCTATACTATTTAACTATGATTAATACAAATAAAACAGTTAATTGATCAAAACTTATTAAACATAAAATTTTATATGGTCAATTAAAGTTTACTTACTTATTGCCCGATCAAAACGAAAATCGATAAAAAAAAATAATAAATAATTTAATGGGAATTTTAATTTATCAGTGATATTTTTTACAGATCTACTGCACCCACATAACTGGTCATTAGATATTTATTATTTATGCCACGAGCATATGTGACGTGCATGGAAGGGTTGGGTATATGTGACCCCTTAAAAGCGTGGCGAGGGTTGGCTGCTTTTCAAGCAGGAAGTGAAAAAAAGAGGGTCTAAAAACGGGGGCTTTTTGCCTTGAAGCAGGGCGAAATCCACTCGATCGTTCGCCTTTAATGCCTGCCCCAGGCACTTGGCGTGTGCAAATCGAATTAAGAAAAGAACATTTAACAGAGTACATTTTGAAAGATATTTCCCAGTTATTGGTTTGTTAAATACCTAAACAATCTAACATTTAAATAAATGACCCGGTACCTTAAGGGATTTTCACTTTAATTATAATAAAGAAAAAGAAAACAATAACAAGTCGCTTTAATTATATCTCGTTATATATATAAACGGATCCATAAGCAAAAGCAATCAAAACGTTACCTTTACGATAGGATAAATATTTGATCATAACAGTAAATTATGAGAGATAGAGGCGAAGGAAATGCTGGAGGCTCCGAGGCCTTGAGTATTAATTGAATTATATATTTATTGAAAAAGATAATAGAGCTTCATGTCTTCTCGTACGTGGAATTCGAAACATTTAGTGAAATCACTCATTTAAAATTGGAAAGAAAGAAGAAAAATTTCCATTTTTCTTTAATACCTTTCTAAATTGGTTTATTAATTGAGAAAACGTGCAATTAGCCTTGAAATTTGATTA
The DNA here is from genome assembly GCA_024734495.1 of Forficula auricularia. Classification (NCBI taxonomy): domain Eukaryota; kingdom Metazoa; phylum Arthropoda; class Insecta; order Dermaptera; family Forficulidae; genus Forficula; species Forficula auricularia. Next base: position 608,512 of record JALMQS010000108.1, read on the forward strand.
TCAACATCAAAGGATGAATGTTTCCAATCCATTTAATGTCAATAACATTGAAATGTTCTAATTTTAGGAGGTAATAGAGATAGGGGTGTGTCGGGCATTAGCTGATGCAAAACAACTTGATGTTATTGACAAATTTTTCGGGTTATTAATCAAGTTAACACCTAGGACTTTTTTTTCAAAATGATCTCAATTTTTTCAATGTGCTTCTAAGGAAACGGCTAATCAAAACAAATTTTTTTTTAATTTGATCTACCTAAGAAAAGAAAAAATAAGTTGACGTGTTCTGATGAAGCCATCCACTTGACTTTACCATACAACCTGGCCCCTCACTTATATTTAATATTTAATAAAATTATTTATAATCATGTAGGGGAGGGGGGTTAGTTTTAGCATTTTTAGACTCCTAGAGGCACACTGATTATGTATACAAAATTTGGTTGAATTTGGTACAAGGGCCTAGATTTTCATTTTTTGAACTTCACCCCCCCCCCATTTTGGGCGGTTAGTTTTTGCATTTTTAGACTTCTGGGGTCCCACTGATTATGTTTACAACATTTGATTGAGTTTGCTCAAATGGGCTAGATTTTTAATTTTTAACCCCCCCCCTTAATTTTGGGTTGATATGCACCAAAATCTAATCAGCTCTTAATCTCAATGCACCAAAACTACGTGTGAAATTTGGTTTCGATATTCCCACTAGTTTTTGAGCTAGCTCGTCCACAAAAATTTGGTAACGCACAACCAGACTAACAGACATTTTGACAAAACAATTATTATCTCGAAAAATATAATTTTTTCGCTGTTCACTTATTAGAGTTTTTTTGTAGATCTAAATGCCATGGTTTCTCTCAATTTTTTTAATCAAAATAGTTTCAGCCGATTTTGAGATATTTCGAAAAAAAGAAGGAAAAAAAACACTTTTTTCATGCACGATTACAATACTTGACCATACCCTGTATGGTAAAGTAAAAAGACGAAACTCTCTTAACTTTATGGATTTTTCAAATGATTTTTTTTCTTTAATATGTTAATGGACAAGAGTCAAAATGATGATGTATAGCCTGAGGACTAAAATAAATTAAAGGCTAAATAAAGAATAAAATAAAATAATAATTCACCTTGGATAGTCCAACCCAAAACTAATCTTCCAGAATATCAGTCCCAAAGACGAAACTATTGAGCTAATTGTTTGATTTCGTCACTAAAGTAAATATCCGAGCAAATAAAATTTCGTCTTTAGATAAGAAAACGATCTTAAATCTTACAAAATACTTAAGATATCAAATCGTCATTATTTGTCGTTTATCCAAAGAGCATCAACCAATTTGTGAATTTTTTAGTTTACTGGTAATAAATTTAAAGTTTCTTTTTGCCGAGAGTAGCAGAATTTTTATAAATTAAAGGTGATAATAAAAAGAGTGTGTCTTCTCCTGGAAAATTAAATTTTTTTCGTTATAAATAAATTAAAAAATGGGGTTTTCCAGCAGAAGACACACTCTTTTATTGTCTCCTTTAAGGTATCTGAAATTATAACAATGGCAAAAATTTTCTACAAGTATCATCTTTGTTGCCTTGAACAGCCCATTCATTATTTTAATATGAAGAAAATTTTTACAAAATACAGCCTTATTTTTAATTAACTGACCTCAATACAATAATATTTCACATGGTGAAAAAAAATATTTTCAATTTTCGAACCACAAAAAATCATCTCTACACAATAAAATAGTAATTATAAATAAAATTTTAATACGATTTTCGGTGAAAACTACCTTTGTATAGAAAAATATATTTTTATTTATTATCAATTTGAAGACTATTTTATTTAGTCTTCGAGTTAGTAATGCTCAGAAGAATAGACAGTCAGACACCGTAGTGAAACTAAAATGGTTTTGTTTTTACGTTTGTGTGGAACTCTTTAAAAACTTATTTTTATATTTGAATAATTTGTTTAGTTTTTAGGTAGGCTAGGCAAATGAAGCTGAAAGGAATAATGAATTCATAAAAAAAAATGTTCACAAAATATTAGAAGTTGAAAGTTTTTTGCCGAGGGTAGCAAAATTTTTATATATTGAAGGAGACAACAAAAGTGTGTGTCTCTTGCTGGAATTATAAATTTTATTTATAATGAGACTATAGTCAATTGTAATAGACTGATGAAGAGGGCAAAGCCTTCGAAACTATAGTCTAGTTATAAATAAAATTTATAATTCCAGCAGAAGACACTCTTTTATTGTCTCCCTCAAGATATTAGAAGCTTAAGAAAAGTTAATTCGGTTCTAATTTGTTTGTATTTTCTAAACGATGAATTGATTAGATTTTCGAATTTTTACCTTAAGATCTTACAGATGAAAAATGCAGAAAATTGGAAAAAAAAATTACGCTTTTAAAAAGTTGTAGATGATGAGCTGAAATTCGGCATAAAGATTTGAATTAATAAGCTCCATCTTTCTGGCTTCTCTCCCAAACCCTTTTTAAGTACTCACCAAAAATTGCTAAATCACCGAAATTTGCGGATAGTGTACCCACTCTTAACGTTTTCACATTTTCTTCCAATTGAATTAAGTAGAAGTCTTAAAAACTATCCGATTTGGAAGAAAATTCTAATATCTAGAAGTCATAAAAACAAACAAATTATAAACTTGATAAGGGAGTGATGCATTTGATGCTCGATTTTTTAATTAGGTATTTTATTATAAATGACTCTAATATAATTTTCAAGTTTGTTTATAGAAAATCATTTTAATGGTTGTATTTGACTGAATATATAATAGAGGCTGTTCATTTTATAGGGTTGTCAAGAAATACAACCTAATCTTTTGTTTGTTCATTTTTAAATGGATGAATCAAGTATTAGATATTTTTCTAATCCAGGCGGAGTGCCATAAATAGTAAGGCTCTTTTCAAGATCTCCAAGTGTTTCCTTGAGTCTCGCGAATTGGATTTCCAGCCAAGGTCAACGAATGGAGAAAAAAAATAATTATAGTTCAGTGCATTTATTTGTACAACTGTGATTCTTTCCTTAAACTAAACAAGATCTATATTTAGAGAAACATTTGCATTTGTATAGTTTTACTTCTCTTATTTTTAAAAGCTTGTATTTTATATATTCTCGGTGGTAAATGAGTCACGCTATCATTTAAAAAAATTGGAAAAAATCCTTAACTTAGTTAATTTTTATTGCATGTCAGAAAGATTGTATTCTCCCTATCGGGAATTGAACCCAAGTAGCATAAACCTAACCAATGTCCTACGAGATATAACCAATCGTCAGATTGAGACCTCAATTCCCGAGAGGGTGAATATGTATATACATTCTTTATGTCATGTAATACAAACAATTCCAAAATCTGCTGGTTCATGCATTCAAGTAGGATTGGAATGTCTTGAAAAATTGTAAATATTTTCAAATGAAATGATGAAAATTTATTTTAAGATTTAATATTCATTAACTTGCCTCTGCCCTGAAGAAGAATACTATTGAGAGGCCGAAATTCGGCGGAAGGCTGAATAAATATATAGATATTGGCCACAAGTTTATTTTCCATCTATACCTAAAGAATATACAATTTTTCGAAAAGAAATGAGTATCTATTTGAGAAAGAAAGATTGCATTTTTTCTCAAAATCAACCTGTGATATATAATCAATTAATTTTACGAACATGAATTTAGGTCATTTATCAAAGATTTTAATAGATATGTTTATATTGCATGTAGGAGGGTCTTGTCCCCTCGGAAGTCGAACCCAAGCAGAGACCATCACTTCCAAACTCAAGGGTCTGACTAGTTGCCCGGAAAGCGTACTAGTGCTTGGGTTCGACTCCCGAGGGGACAAGACCCTCCCACATGCAATACAAACATATCTATTAAAATCTATGATAAATGACCTAAATTCATGTTCGTAAAATTAATTGATTATATATCACAAGTTGATTTTGAGAAAAAATTCAATCTTTTTTTTTCTCAAATAGATACTCATTTCTTTACACAAAATTGCCTCTGCATTGGTCCGATGCTGAATCTTTATTTCAGTTAAGCAGTAATTTTTACTTTTCCTATCTGTTTGAATGGAGTGAAAATACTTGGTTTAGTTATATGTTGCATGTTTGGAGGTGATGGTCTCAAGGGTCTGACTAGTTGCCCGGAAAGCGTACTAGTGCTTGGGTTCGACTCCCGAGGGGACAAGACCCTCCTCATGCAATATAAACAAAACTGTTTTCTTAGACTCCTGATGATGGGCTAACCCCCGAAATATATCGAACTCAAAACTCAATTTTGTTTTATTTCTTTTTTGTGAAACCTACCTCGTATCTTAGTTTTATTATTATATTAAAATGTTTCACCTAGAACCAACACCGAACTCCTTAAAAGTTATAAACATATCTATTAAAATCTTTGAAAAATGACCTAATGTTCATAAAATTTAACGTTGTCTTTATCATCACATCTATAACATTTAATTTAAAGAATAAGATATTCTCTGTGACCCTCTCAATAAAATCAAACACTTCTACTATCAGCAAAATGAACTTTAAAAAAATTAGTATCCATTATTGTATTCTTGATTGAGGTATTTTTCAAAAAATAATGATGTATAGAATAAACTCTTCTTGTTTGTGCGTTCTGGAACATCTTCGAGTTAACCTCGTTTAGAAAAACCTGGAACATTTTTTTTTTCTAAAAATATCATGAAATTTTTTTATAGACTTTTCGTTTAAGGGAGATAGAATAAAGAGTAGAAAATTATATTTTGTAAAGCTCTTATGACAAAGCATTGCAGTACACATGCAAAGATCCCAGGTTCGAGCCCCGGCTGATCCTTTTGTCTATAATAAAAATAATCTTTTCTTCGTTCCCTAAATTTAAAAATTATATTTAGTTTTTATTTAAAAAATAACTTTTTTGATGTTGTCTAACTTTGATTTTTTTTTCAGATTTCAAAATATGACTTGGAAACTATTATGAAAAAATTCAACACGACTTAACGAATTAAGATTGTTGGATTAGTGTTTGGAAAATCGCCGTCCTGATTTGTTTATAACAAGGAGAATATATGTTTCATTATCAAGTGAGTATTTCGCCCTTTTTCAACGGCCTAGGCCCTAGGCCAAAAGATCACCGAAATTAAGCAACATGAGCCTTCAGATATTGTGTGGTGTTGTCATTTGTACACCCTTCCTAATCCCAGTCGTGTTGGTTGCATCCATATCGCATTGGAATTGAATCTGTCTTGTCTAAAAAGAACTACTTAGTGAGAGTTGTGACTCTCTTTCTTGACTAGAAACGCAATGGCTATAATTTACCATTTTCAAGTTGAATTTATATTTGAGACTCACCCTTTATATACCCCGAGGTCCGAAAAGACAAATTTTCTGCTAAAAAATATTAAAAATTTTGACAAAAAAGTATTACTAATTATATTACGGGGATATTTTAAATACTATATCATCATTAGTATTCAATTGTTCGTTAACATACACATACAGTATATGGTATTGCCAGTATAAACAGAAGCTGGCCAATAAATATATTCCGCCGTCTAAATAATCCGCCTCCGGCATTTGTCCTCTCACCCTTACATTTATGGCACTCGTGTATTATATTTAAATAAATAAATATAAATTTTTTGAATATAAAGTTGAAAATTCAGACCCAGGCCTGTCTAAGATTCGAATCGCAGTTGGGAACAACCAGAAAACTGACTTTTGTAACTGAATAAAATTTTCTTTCTTTATACCCGAAGCTTAATTATAAATTGTCATGCTTTTAAATGATATGCTTCGAGGTTAACTAACCTATAGGTTCAAGAAAAAAATATTTTTCTGGCTTGGGTAGGGAATTTATCATAAATAAATAAATAAATAAATAAGCATATAAATAAAAAAATATACAGTGAATATTATTCATATTAGAAAAAAAATCTACCCTATATAATACACCCATAAGAAAAATCCAACCATTTCTTAATTGATTTTTTTATTTTAATTTTTGATTCCCCCTACCTTGAGCAATTATATGGTCAAATAATTTTAATAAAAAAAAGCATTCCGATCCCTTTAAATCATTCGTGTGAATGAAGCCAAACTTTTGATCCACCCCTTGCATTGCTTTTTCTACAATTTGTCTCCCCCAATCAATTCAACCGAATGGAAAGGGTTGCTTGGGGATGGAAATAAATAAAATAGGTTGCATCGGACGTTTTTCCCTTGCTAATTCTGGGATTGAAGCTCGCTGGGCAGACGGAATATTGAACTAATACAAAAATTTCTGTAAATACTATAACAAGAGAACAAAAGCTCGTAGGAAGCTCATTCTCACGCCTAAATGTTTAAATTTCCAAAACAAAGAAGAGAATAGATTTTAGACTTTCTATTGTGAACTTCAAGTAGAAAATAAAAATAATAATAAAAATACAAGAAAGGGTTAGAACTAATGAACGGAAATTTGACCCAGAAATTGGAATTAATGTTACATCTTTTGTACCGAATTTCAACTTTCTATCTCGAACGATTTGCAGTCGAAAAATGGCAATCATCAAAATTTGCAGAGAGCTTTCGGAGTATTGAAAAAGTGTTCCAATTTATTTATTTATTTCATTAATGGCAGCCACAATATAATAAAATTTTTTATAACATTTAAAACTAAATAACAATTAGTTTTAATATTAGAATTTTCAATTTTCAATCGGGAAGAAGTTAATAGAAAGATATTTTTTGGTTTATTTATTATTTTTTTAATTGATTAAAAGAACGTTTCGGTCTCAAGTGTACATTCTCAGCACAATATCAATTTCTAGAATGCTCTCTATTTTTGGCCTATATACATAAAATAATCAAATCTTACTTGTTTTAATTCACTTTTAATGAATCAATCACTTAATTGTATCTCTAACTACAGTGAATTCTAAAAATTGATATTCTCGGCTGAGGATGAACACTTGAAGGTGTCCGAAACGTCCAATGAATAAATAAAAAAATAAAAAAAAAGACTCAAAAAGATATAGTTCTATTAATCTCTTCTATCTTCCCGATTTAAATAGGTATCAATAAAATTTCTATAAAAATTGAGAAATTATTTAGAACTTTTGGATTTTAATAGCAGTTAATATTTCATAGTTCATTAATTTTTATATATTCATAAATTTAGTATATTAATCATAAATTATCATCAAATTCTTTCATCTATAAAAATAGACCATTAGGGTGAATAAGTATAATCAGGAAAGGAAATTAAGCAAATGTGTGGTTATTTCTTGGGTCGGTGACTGTCTTGGATCACTCACTCTATGCTGATAGCTTGTTTCTTTTTATGTTTTCCTCGCCTGGAGGTTGACCCTCATTCTTGCCAGGATGATCTTGGACTTAGCGAAAGGATAAGGAGTATCTGAACCACTCTCTCAGGCTCTTTAGCGAGGAAGTCTTTTTTTAGTCATCTTTCTTGTTTATACTATACTTTGTTGTTTAGCAAAAGTTCATTGTTGTTTATTTTCTCGGTCTTTTAGAGCTGTGGCTCTTGTCCTATGTTTCGCAATCCAAAATTGGGTCACGAAAATTCTTTGGGTCGCGAAGAGTCTTTAACAAAATATTTTACTATATTTATTTTCAATAATTTTAAAAATACTTATATTGTATAATCTAAAAAAACGCCATGAAAAATAATTGACTTTATTTCTCAAATTTGGGTCACGGCTTGAAAAGGAAAGAACCATAGAATAATATAGAGTGGAAGGCTACCGTTTATCGAAAAAGCGCTCTCTAGCGACTGCAGGGCGAAAACTCTTAGTTCTTAAGAGGTATCCAAAGATCATAGAACATTCAAAGCCTTTGTCATAGATAAAAGATACATACCCTTTATGTTATATATATACGAGTATATAAGCGCATGTTTTAATCTTAATAATGTCACCAAAATTTGCCCCGAAGAGAGCGGTTTTCACCATTTTATTGCCCAATGGTTTCGCTCTGTAACTCGTATACATACGCTAAAATACATTGGCTCCTTATGGAGCCTTCCACTCTTTATTACTCTATGGAAAGAACCACTGATTTAGAGAGGGATTCCTAATCTTGTAACTCTGGATTCAATTAAGAAATGAGCGATTAAATTAATAGGAAATTCGATCTTTACTTATTTTCTTGATTTTATAGCCTTGCTGAGGGTTAAATGTTCTGTGCTCTCACAGACTGAATCAACAAATGTAAAGGGAAAATTGATTTCAGATTTGATTAGTTCAGTAGGTGTCTTAATTCAAATGAAATTCAACTCATTTGTAAAGCTTCGGTCACTGATTGGAAATGTCTTTTCACACCATAAAAAACATTCTATTCATTATATAAAAAGTCATTATATCGGTAATACTCTAAACAAGTACTTATGCATTTTTTTTAATATTAAAAACTACCAGTGTCTTATTATAGAGACGACTGTGGGTCAGTGGCTAGGGTGTCGGCCCGCTGGCCTGAAATACGCTGGTTTAAGACCGAGTCTCGGCGCTCGCCTCCTCTTGGAAAGCAATGGCAACCTACCAAGAGTATAATTGCCTAGTAACCTCTCCAAACTAGCCGTTCGGAACCGGCGTTAAAAAGTAGGTCCCGTATATCTATGTAAAAACAGCTACACACACTCAACACAGGTATATGTGGAGAGGAGCCAAAACGTCAGGGAGATGGCAATTCTTAGGGCAAAAGAAAAGTTGAAGAGTTTTTTTGCAAATAATATTTTTCTACAAATACCACATAAATATTGTAATTTTTATTTTATATTAACATAATATTTAACAGATAAATTAAAGGTAATGGACAACTAGAATTTTTTTAAATGAAACAACCTATTTACACATAACGCTTCATAAAACGTCTGATATTATCTCAATATGACTTGAAAAGGGCTATTTGGTGGAAATTCATTTTAAAAATTTCCAAATTTCCATCAACTTTAAATTTTATATTAACTCTATGGGGCCAGAACATTTTATTAAGCCATCATTAACGTTTCGGTCAACATTTCTGTGATTGTTTGCAAGTAGCGTGAATAACTCGAAAGTATATCTAAAAGACTATTATTAAACGAATGAGTTGTTATTTTTATTAATATAAATTAAAAATAACAATATTTTTATGGTGTATAAATAGAAAAATATAATTTTTCATAAATTTGGCACTATCTAAGTTTTAACTCTTTTTCCCTAAGTAGTTCAGTAGTCTTTAAGACAACACTGGTCTTCAAAATAAACATTTTCTATTTTCAAAGTATATTTTCTTATTTCTAAAAATTGAAAATAGAGAGCCACAACCTTTAGAATCCTCCTCCTAGATTTTTCCTATCAATCTAGTAGAAAGACTGTGTTTGATCTATCTGCAAATATCTTAATACATTAACCCATATAAAACTAATTCGGGAACATGTTGCTTAACTTCGGTGTTCATATGGAAACTGGTGCGTTCAACGTGAATGTGTCGTTAGTATTTACTTGATAATGAATTAAAATAATATTTTTTTTTATTTGTGATTAAGACCATTAAGAAATTTTTAAATTTTATTGGCAAAAATTGAAGCATAAAAAATAATAGTTAAATGAAAAGGGTAGAGGAATTAAAACAAAGGGGATTTTTTAGGGGAGAAGGCCCCACCTCCCCGTATACGCCCATGTGGTTGCTAGGGTTAGCAAACATCGAGGAATTTCTAATATTATATATACATGAATGAACTCTTAAAAATGAAAATATTTCATTTCATTTTTTAATTTAGATCATGTAATAATTAAAATGGATTACGATATATTTAGAGGGAGCATTTATATGATAAACCAAAAAGTTATACTACCCACCCTTATAAAAAATAAATTAATATATTAATATGATAATCTAATAAATAAAATCATTCTCTAAAGGGTTTTTTAAAAAAATGTAGGTATATATATATTTTTTAATTCATTGATAGAATTCAATTCAAATGGTTTCCTTGAAATACGATTGAATTTTTTATATTCTTTTTAGAAAAATGATCATTTAATTCATTTATATTGGCTAATCGATGGGTATTTGGTAAATTTGATATTTTTTTAAATAAATACACATAAAATACTTTGAGGATTTTTCTGATTTTGAAATGTAATTCATGAATACTCCGACATACAGAAATAAACATTTTAAATTTGAAAAAATATAAACGAATATAGAATATAAACAAACTGGAGGGAATAGATATAAAAAAAACTTAGTTAACTTTTTTACAAAAATGAGATTAAAACTTTCTTTGGGATTTTTATGTAGAAGTACAATATTCACAAAAATAATTTGTAATAACAAGCCAAAGTAATTAGTTAAATTGTTTGCAATTTTGCCTCCAATGGGCGGATTAACGTAATTAAAATTTTAAAATCGCTTTTTTCAAAATATGAATGGTCTATTGGTCTTGGGTTAGCTGTTTTTTTCTCCTTAAGACTTTTAATATTACAAGGGATTGAGTATTTTGAAAGGAAGAGGACTTGAAGTGTAGTTCTGGTACTTTTCAGGGAGAGGTTTTCTTTGATATAATGAAGCGAAGGTGCAGAGGATTGGTACTACGCAGGAGGGTGAATGCGGCCGTTCTGACAGAACCGGTACGCGTTGTCTTCGTTGACGTACTCACATTTACACGGACTGGTCCTCTTGCGTAATGTTTGCATGAGTTGATATTTCGACTTGAGGTCGAGAGGGGCAGCCGTTGTGGGGGCTAAAGGGCGCCCAAATTGGCGCCGCAAATTCACATGCAAACTGTCTTACAGGATACCCGGATTACCGCGAACCGGCGAGTCAGGCGGCCCCAGGAGGCCGCCGAGGATACCGATGTTTACGACGACCGGCGGCCATCGGGAGACATCGATTCTCACCCCCGATCAATAGACGACGAGGGCGCAACTGACGCCAAACGAGGGCGTCATACTGCCCGCCAAGCTTCAAAATCAACCCCATCACCCCTATAGCAACTTCATTCACTATTTCTAATATATTCCGTTTGTCAAATACAATCATCATATTATAAAATAAAATAATATATTTTGAAAGCTTATAATAGTAATAGTATATAATTAAAATTTGAAATTTCTATATGTAAAGATCATTAAGAAAAAAGATTATATTCTGTTTTTAAAAACAGTGTTGCCTCATTCTATATATCGTTGACTTAGAGAGTAAACCTACTAACTCACAACAAGGAAATTTTACAGGGGAGAGAAAAAACAAACAACATTTAATATTGTTGTTATGGAAGAAAATATTTTTCACATTTTTTTCTACAACTTACGATCATAATTTTAAGTAGCAGGTTTACTTGGACGATGCTGCATCTGTTTTTCTTTCGGACGGTATTAATATGTCATATTTGATAGAAAATGGAGTTAGCAGTTTTACACTCTAAGCCGACGATATGTTATTTCTGTTTTATATCTAATGTAATTGTTAATATAAAAAGAAAAGAAAGAAAAATTGTTTATGTAAATGTGCCAAATATTTTTTGAAATTTGTGTTTCTGATGGTCTTCAATGGTAACGAAGATAACAAGAAAATTTAGACGAATGTGTGGCATGACTATTTGAAGCCCTGAAGAAGTCGGCAAAGTCGACGAAACGTTGGCTGATAAATAAAAAAGTCACACATAAAAACTTGTCCTTATTTTCCTATTATAAACTTTCAAATTAATACAAATTATAGACGGAAATAATAAAATAATATAATTCATTATTATCTATATTGCTCTTGGTTGTAATATTTAATAAATAAAGATTTCATTCATTAGGAGGTTGTCCTCTGATTGATACAAAAAACATATTTATACATATACATATTGAATATATTTATATGATAAATACAAATCTTTTAAAAAACAATCTTCAAAACGTATAATAAATCAGAAGTTTCGGGAGAATTTCTCCCTTTATCAATGCAATTTTTCAAGAGAAAAAAAGAAAAATGTTATTTTCTCGAAGGTTTAGAAAAGTAACACTTCTTCCCTTGAAAAATTGCACTGATAAAGGGAGAAATTCTGCCGAAATGTCTGATTTATTATACCTTTTGAAGATTGTTTTTTTTTTAAATTTGTATTTATCATATACCATAAATATAAGTATTCAATATAATATATATATGTATACCTTTACTATTAAATATTACAACCAAGAACATAATAATTAATTATATTATTTTATAATATGATGAGTGCTGTTTTCTAAACCTTAGAGAAAATAACTTTTTTTTTCTTTTTTTCACTTGAAAAATTGCATTGATAAAGGGAGAAATTCCCGAAACGTCTGATTTATTATGTTTTGAAGATTGTTTTTTAAAAGATTTGTATTTATTTTAATTATAAAACAATAAATATTTTTTTTTATTTATATGTATATATAAGTACTTAAGTATAATTTATTTGTTAGAGACTAGAGTTTCAAAGTTTTGTCCTTATTCATCACTTTTTACTTTATCCAATGCGAAGCATGGGGAAAGTATTGTAATCGGTCTAGTTTTAATTATACTTAAAAATTGTATCTATTATTTTTCATGCTTTCAAATACTCGATTAACTGAAGGTAAATTCGTTTTGTTTTGAAAGAAAACTCTCTTCCCGAAACTTTTGAAGTTATACTACGAATACATATTCTGATATTGTACTTATTACTACTATTATCTAATGAACTAATAATATATTAAGATTAAAACTAGTAACAAATTAATTTTAAAAAGAGTCCAATTAAAAAATATCGAAATCATAAATCAAACAAATTGTTTATTAAATATTGTATAAAAATCAATGATTTTTGTGGATATATGTAAAAATAAGTGTAAAAAATTATTCTATAGACCAAATTTCAGAGGGAATATTAAAGAACCTATTTGTACTGTTGAGGGTTGAATTAAAAGTTGGCCACCTGGCGTTAAGAGAGCGTCACTTACTCCTCGCATTTCGATCGAGTCAAAATTTAATTTTTCGTTGATTTTCTTTACTTTTCTATACCAATTATTATTGTTGAAATTCAAGATACTTTCTTAAATATTTCTAGATAGAGATAATCTAAAAAATGTATAATAGTTATGGAATACAATGTTTTTTAAGAGTATCTTGATATAGCTATACAGATACAAAAAATTTCTACACCAATTGTATAATATTTATAAAAAATTTAATTATAATTCAATATTTTATTGAAGGAGACAATAAAGAGTGTGTCTTCTGCTGGAATTATAAATTTTATTTATTTATAACGAAACTAATGTCTCGTTATAAATAAATAAAAAATTATAATTCCAGCAGAAGACACACTCTTTTATTGTCTCCTTCAATATATAAAAATTCTGCTACCCTCGGCACAAAAACTTTCAATACAATATTTTATTCTAAATTAAATTATTGTTAGAGTTCGTGGCTGTGATGAAATTGTATTAGATAAAGGAGGAGGTATCAGCCTAAGTTGAATGCGCTGGGTTCAATAAAACACCCTGAATAAAACGTTTCGGCCTGAATTTATTTGGCCATCTTCAGTTAATTGGGAGTTATACACAAAATGCGGTACACATGTGATCGAACCAAGCCTTGTCAAAAATAAAAATTGTAGCTTCATGTAAATTTATAAAGTGCCTGCGCCCAAAGGTTCAGAATGAATGTCAATAAATTCAGGCCGAAACGTTTTATTCAGGGTGTTTTATTGAACTCAGCGCATCCAACTTTGGCTGATACCTCCTCCTTCATCTAATACTAAATTAAATTATACAAAATTACATGAGATATTAGAACAAAAATATAAAATAAAAAATTGTCCCTAAGAGTTTTAAACATTTTCAAATTTCTAACACCTCGCCAATTTATTTTTAAACTAGGTATATATATGTTGCAGTAAAAACCCGTTTTTTAGTAAGAACGTGTTCTTACTAGTTAAAACGCGTTTCACTGAATACCTTTGTGGCAACTAGAATTTACTGATGTTGGTTGAGTTGAGTTCAAAGGTCTAGAATTTTCATTTTTGACCTTCCGCATCATTTTTGGTTGTTTATTTTCAAAATTTTCGGAAAGTCAAAAATGAAGATTCTAGACCTTTGAACCAAACTCAACCAACATCAGCAAATTCTAGTTGCCACAAAGGCATTCAGTGAAACGCGTTTTAACTAGTAAGAACCCGTTCTTACCAAAAACGGGTTTTTACTTCAACATATATATGTTTTGGCTATATTTTTAAATTTATAATTACTTGTTTGCAAAATTTTCAAGAATACAGATTAAATGTTTGAATAGAATCTTTACAACTTTTATATATGTATCATATTGGTTTCATCTCGAAGGAAACTCACTGCTCCTTTTTTTTTATTTTTTTTAATGATATTGATGTGAGAAGGAGATACACCAGAAGGTGCATCCCCTAAAGGCCTATATGGGCTGGCCCCTCCATCGTGAAAAGAACAGAGTAGAAGGAAAGAAGCCGGAATCACGAGCCAAATCTCAGAAAGTTAGAAACAATCCAATTTACTAAGTTTTTAGGGGCTTCGAGCAGTGGTAAATTCTCCGAGCGATAAATTAGGTTAAATTTATCTCCCACTTAATTTTTGTTACCAGACCCTATACTTACAGAAAAAAATGTCTGGGTATAGCCGAGAATCGAACCCGAGACCTCCGGGTTGCAAGCCAGAGATGCTGACCATTACACCAGGGAGGCGGACCACCTCCTGCACCCTCCCACCTACACCCCCACCCCCGAAACCCCGTACCTCCCCCCGAACCCCAACACTGCAACCAACCTACTGCACCCCCACATCTAGCCCCCCCCACCCCTACACCCAGTTTTTGCATTTCTAGCCTTCAGTGGCCCACAGATTGTGTGTAAATAGATATATAAATAAATACGGTATAATTATTTTTCTTAATTAAATAACAATTTTTGAGTTCATTAATTAAATTGTCAAATTAATATTTGTGAGATTTAACAATCGATTTTTAATCAATTAAATTGCCCATTATTAAACCAATTATTTTACATTAATTAATGTATACATTGTATCTTTTGCTTCGATTCCGGAGATAACTTCTCCACCATCGAGTGTCCTTGATCATCTTTAGTCCTTGTTTTTAGTAAGAGGAAAAATCTAATTAGATAAAAAAAACCTCTTTTCCGATAATTATTTCAATTCCATTATTCCCCAATCAAGTCGATTGGTATTTCCTCAATTCCTCTTTTCTCCCTTTTTCTTTCATTAAATTGCCCAACGTTTAATATATAATAATAATAGTAATAGTAATAATCTTATTGTGGGATATAAAATTAAAAAACCAATTATTTATTAAAAGGAAATTGAATAAAAATGTAAATAAACATTTTTATCGAGACAACCACCTGTGAATAATTAATTCAATTAACAAAATACCCATCAAAAACAACTTAGCCGAAGATGAGAGCGTGACAGATCGAATGTCCAACACAAAACCCTCCTAACCAATAAATTTCAGCAAATCGTTAGAGCCGTTTTCGAGAACCCGACCGGATATTTTATATACAAACTTTGCTGGTTTAATATAATAAGATTTCATAATAATGAATAATTTAATAATTTTTTGACACTGTTCTGTGACATTCCAGAGTGGTGAGTGTATGCCATGTCTTCTGGATAAATTTCAGTTCCAATTTCGTTATTTTGGCCTGTTTAAATTTATTCGTGACTTTTACATTTCATGTTTTTTTTTGTTTTTTGTTTTTTTGCTTTTAACAGATTTACAACACGGTTTTTGTGATCAGAACCCCCCCCCCCCCAAGGGCAGGGCTCATGTGATGAGTAACGGCAACGACAAACCGTTTCTTATGGCAAACTAATCGTAATTAAATATATTTCACATGTTTCAAGAATTATGTTCTTTTTTAATTTCTTGAAGTACCTAGGTATTTGTTTTAATAAAAAAATTCCCACTAAATATTTTGCTTTGTTAAAAAATACTCCATTTTTATTATGATAATACAATATAACTATCTACTGGATTGAGACGAGAAATAAACGAAGTTTTAATATCATTATAAGCACTTATTTTCATTGTTGTGACTTTTCATTTTAATAATTATTATTTGATAACCAAGTTGAATAATTGCTCAAAACAATTATTAAGATTCCTTTGTTGAGATCTTATTGATTTTTTTTTTTATTGATGGTATTTTTTTATCCTGGTTACTTTTTGGCACTTGGGTTTTAGAGTTTTCAAAAATAAAAACAGTATTACATTTAACTGATCCGGATCTAAATTGTAACACCCCAAATAAAATATTCGCTCCCCCCCAAATATTGAAATCTTTATCTGGGAGGTCATAATTCTTTTCGCCCTTTGTCAAATTTCACATATCAAATTTATATGGCCTAATAGGTTGCAGACAAACTCACCGATAGTTTTGATAATAGACATATGTATTACTAAAAATCTTCCATTAGAACAGATAGAAGGTTTTTTTTCTAAAACTAAGTTAATTTATGACCATCTCTAAATAGTCAAAAAAATTACTAATTCACAAGAACATGATATTCTTTAGAATTGAATGTTTTTGGGAAATTCTCTAAACATTAACTTTCTACTCGTACCTTCTTGCTACTTTCAAAAGGATGTATTAAATTGGTTATAAAAATGGTAATATTATTCTAAGGCGAGATGTTTAGGCGGTGTTCATAAAGCCAGACAGGCGTAAAGAAGAAAGAGTCAGGTATTATACCTGAAAATTGGCAGCTCTGGCTGGAAAGGATGGAGGCCGATCTTTTAAATGAATCACAACATGAACATCAAAGTCAAAAAGCAATCCAAGGTCTTCAAACAAAACAACAGAACAAAAACAAAACATTACTTAACCATTTGGGACGCAAAATAATATTTATAAAAAAACCAATTAAAAATAACTTGGAATTTGAACCTAGTTTAAATTGAAATAATATAGTATATATCAGAATGATTCGTGTCCATGATTTGTTGTTACAATTGAAGTTTTATAGGAATGTATATAGATTAAATAATTTCAAAGAATCTATCTAAGCTGGACTTTCCGAAAATTTATTTTGATTTTTTCAGTGATTCAGATTCTTCCTTCCACTTACATTGTAAAGTTCAGGTAAGTAAAATATTGAATTCACTTTAGGGAGGTTCAATTTTCGAAGTCTCTATCCTCGAAAGTATAAAAGTTAATTTTCCACGGACAAATCCAAGTGATAGTAAAAGTATTCAATGCTCTTTAGATATAGAACGTGAGTTTAAAAAAAAACGAGTGTGTTGTGTGCTATATAGCAGCATCAGCAAGTTATAGGGCAACGAAATTTGAAAGTTAATCTATATATAGCCAGTTATTTTTGTTTGAACTGCATGAATCAATACTTTTCCATTTAATAATGAGTGATTAAAATGTTCTCAAATTTGAAATACTTCTAATGTATAGTGGGAATTTTTCATAAGTGTCGGGAAATATTTCACAATAGAACTATAGGACTTTGAATGAAATTTGATAGATGGATTTTTGTCAGAGGGCCAATTACCTAGTCAGCGTTTTTGGCTCTTGGGTTCTATTCGAGAAGGGCAAACCTATCTTAAAAAGATATTATAAGATTAGTAACCTTCGTAAATTCATATTAAATATATGATATATAGCATAGCCATCTCATGGATACACTAAATACACATGCCCCCTCCCGGAAATTTTAGATTTCCAAAATACGAAGCAAAAAAAAAAACATGCCCCGTAAGGTAAAGTGAAATAATTTAATTGGGACGATTCGTCTTCTTTATTTGAAACTAGTTCAAGGTCTGATCTTTTCTCGTTTGTTGTATTTTTAAAAGCTTAAAAAAAATTATAAATATAAGGGACGAAAAGACGTCATTTAATTAATTTTGTTTTTTTTTAATCTGAAATTAAAATTCATACACACATGGGCACCGGAAGGGGGGGGGGGCAAGGGGGTGGACTTGCCCCCCTGACATGAAAGGAAATACACAGAAAAAGATTAAGAAATATGTTTTTTTAAGTCACTGAATAAAAATTTAAGGAGTCTAGGTTGCTGTCCAAAATTGTTCATCACCTTGTCAATGAATTCAGTGTCCTCCTCTACTCTTTTCTTGTGAACATTGAGCATAGACAGGCCACTTAGCCTCGCGTCTTACATCATTGACTGATTCCAGGCCTCTAGTCGACGTAACGTACTAAGTGTACGCTCAATGCTACATGTTGTCGCTGGAATAGTTAGACCAATTTTGATTGCCTCGCATACCTCTGGGTGAAAAGGGGTGGCTTGAGCAATCAAACTGCCTATTCTACAAGGAATTTATTTAAGGGCGCATCTCTTGCTTCATCTGTCTTAAACATATCGTACCACGTGGTAGCCTCGGCAATAAAATTGTGTAGAAAACCTCCGTTAAGTTTTATATCTTCTGCCATGGCTAAAAATGAAGATTTGTCTAATTTTCTGGGCAGAAAATGCTTTTTTGAGTGTTGAAGAAAATCGATTTTTCAGAGAAGAAATGACAGATTCTAAATGAAGATAGATATTCTGAAAAATTCTTCTACATTTTCAGATGGTTGATTTAATCTGTAGACCTGCCTTGCCACAACTCGAAGACGCTTAACTTCAGCATCCAGTTCTTGGCAAATTTTTTGAGCTTTCTCGAAAATGACAGCAAACTCAAATTTGACATTAACTTAATTGACATTACATAAATGTCTAATATTATATGGCTACCTAACCTATATTTATAAGGATGCACTATTATAAATTATATTTTATTAGTCAATAGTATAGTGTGTAGATGCAGATGCACCCCCTGAAAATAATCCTGCCAGATGCATACACATCAAAAAGTATTATTTCTCCATAAGTAAACTAACCCGAAAGATACTAACTGATCATACAGCTGATCACCAAAGTCTCAAAAATTTTAATTCTCTCACATATTTTATTTATTTATCTCTCTATAAACCTTTTGTCAATATATTTAATTTGTCTTTCTATGTTTTGCTTGTATTTTGTGTGATTTTATACCAAATATGACTTTTTATATTTATATTTTATGAACTCATTTTAATTTATAATTTATTTATTTTTTTATTTATTTATTTTATTTATTTCACAAAGTATACAAACATAGGACCTTAGGTCCCACCTAGTGTTTATACATAATTTAGCAATAATATTTTACAATGTTGGCAAAAGATTTCACAGATACACAAATTTTGGAGGGGAAGAAGAAAAAAAAGTAGAGAAAGATTAGAAGACATAAAAGGAAATAAGAGTAAGGAGTATCAGTTATTAATTAAATCCAGCTCCTCAATATTCTTCGATTACAATTTAACCTTAAATAATCTGTCACTCTATCGCTGCAAGAAGCGCCCATTATGCTTTGATTTCTGCATTTGATATTTAATTTTATTTATTTTCTTAGAAAGACGAAAGACAGACTGGTAAGCGAAATAAGTAGGTTATAATGAACGGCAGTCCATAAATTATTTTCTTTTATTCAATTTCCGACGTTTCCGAGACTTTTTTCTCTCCTTCTTCAGGGTATTGAATAGTTATTGATGAGTGAGTACAACTCGCTTCCCATTTGTCTCTCCTTTCAGTGATAGCAACAATATTACAATATTTTCCAACATTATATCATAAGTTTTCTTGGTTATGGCATAATGTTTGAAAATATTGTAAGTACTGAAAGGAGAGACAAATGGGAACCAGTTATACTCACCCATCAATAACTATTCAATACTATATTATTTACTTTTATTCAATTTCCGACGTTTCGGAGACTTTTTCTCTCCTTCTTCAAAGTATTGAATAGTTATTGATGGGTGAGTATAACTCGGTTACCATTTGTCTCTCCTTTCGAGTGATAGCAACAATATTATAATATTTTTTTGCAACGAAATTTTCTCTGGAGAGAGACGGACTGGTAGAAATTTTAATTGAATGTAATGGAAGGCAGCCCCATCCAATTAAGAAAAGGAGGAAAAAAAATTGTTTTTCTATGCCTTTGCTAAAAAAGAAGAAAGTTTTGAACACTACTGTGGAGAGAAGGAAACATTTTATTTGTTTCATTCATTGACCCTTTGAAACCCTGAAGAAGAAGGGAAAAATCCTCCAAAACGTCGGTTTGAAAGGAAAGGAGGAAGGATTCCAATAAATTACACCTTATTTTATATGTGTTAATTTTTTCTTTCCTCACTACCCCTGGCCTGCCTTCCATTGCATTCAATTAATATTAGAATATTTTCCAACATTATACCATAACCAAGTACATTGATAGTATAATGTTTGAAAATATTCTAATATTGTTGCTATCACTGAAAGGAGAGACAAAAGGTAACCGAGTTATACTCACCCATCTATAACTATTCAATACCCTGAAGAAGGAGAGAAAATAAAGTTTCCGAAACGTCGGAAATTGAATAAAAGTAAATAATTTATGGACTGCCTTTCATTATAACCTACTTATTTGATATTTAAATTTTAAAAGAACCCACTTTTAACTATATATCTATCTATCAGTTTTCTTAAAAAAAAGAAAAAAGATGTTTTCTTTCATTTTTTCGAACCCGTCTCCATCAATTTCTTCGATCCCTATTTAAATTTAAAATATTCTATGACCCCGTTTCTCTTTCTAAATTGCAAGAAGCGGTCATTTCTGCATTTACTGAAATTTTAAAAGACGCTTGGGTTGGATAAAGCAAATCTTTTCAGTTTATTAATAGACTGAATGTTAAGGAAATGCTCGCCTGGTCCAGTACAGATGACTAAATGAAAATCCAGGAAGTTGACTCCTCACTTAAGAAAGAATTGACTCATAAATCTTTGATTTAGTGGCGTTTTTTTTTTTAATCTCTGAAACCATTGAATGAATAAAGCCTCTCGGCTCCTTTTCAAAAAGGAAGTCGAGTTCATCGCTTCAGGATACGCTCTTGAGATTAGAGAAAAGAGATGAATGTATCGCATGTATTTATCGCATTAACAGCAAGAGATTAGATTCAACAATAATAAAAAAATACTTTTTTAATACTAAATAATCCTCTTTTTATATTTATTAACTTAATATATGAAAAAAAAGTAAGTCTAAGTATAATAAAGGGTGGGCCATCTAACTTTTGGAATTTGAATCGGCTATAAAAAAAACTAATGAATATTTTTTCAAAATTATGAGTTTATGAGAAAGATTGGACATTTTTCATTTAAGAATTAAACACATCATTCAAATCCAATGCGTTTTCAGTTCGCCCAATAGGCTAAAGATCGTTTGGCCGATGATGAACATTTTTATCGAAAAATCGTGTTTTCCGATGTAGCTCAATTTCATCTCTGAGGCTATGTCAATAAGCAAAATTGTCGCATTTAGTGATCAGAGAATCCACACGTGACTAATGAGCAGCATACCATATGCATCTACAACGAGTAACCGTTTGGGGTGGTTTTTGGTCCGGCGGCATCATTGGGCCATTTTTCTTCGAAAATGAGCAGAGAGCCGCCGTTACCGTCAATAGCGAACGTTACCGTGCCATGCTAAACGAATTTTTGATTCCGAAAATTGAAGAAGATGACATGGGTGACATTTAGTTTTTTTATAGCCGATTCAAATTCCAAAAGTTAGATGGCCCACCCCGAACCGCGACCTAATATCGTGTACACCTACTTCGACTTCCACTTTCATTTCCAAGTAGAAGACAATAGATGAAGGGCCATTATCTAATGAATTCCAAAATA
This sequence comes from Forficula auricularia, assembly GCA_024734495.1. Taxonomy (NCBI): domain Eukaryota; kingdom Metazoa; phylum Arthropoda; class Insecta; order Dermaptera; family Forficulidae; genus Forficula; species Forficula auricularia. Next base: position 630,228 of record JALMQS010000108.1, read on the forward strand.
ATTCCACATAATTCCAAAGATATGTACACCTAATTCCAAACGCGGTTCACCCCTCGGCCCACCCTTTATCTATCTAGCCTTGGTTGGGCAAAGGATTATAAGTCGAAAATATATAGTATTGATGGAAAACGGAAATGGTCATAAAAGCTCGTTCAGGTGGCAGTCTTAATATTTCTAAAATGAAGAACTGATTAGATTTAAGTGTGAGCTGATATTAGGTTAGTATTAATAAGCTACACTTTCGAGCCATGTTTCAGCTTTCTAGTTAAAGCTGTTCGCTGACAAAAATATTAGCAAATCAACAAAATTTGCAGTTTTCAACTTGTTCTCTAATTATTAAATCAACGTTGAAATGTTCTTTAAATGACGTTTCGATATCTCAAATTTAATTTTTTTGATCCTTAAATGCAAATTAGGTAGTTTCGTACAAAATATTGGTCAATAATTTATAACAATTGAATTTACCTACGTATAAAATTTTATTCATCTAATTAACATATTTTATTTTTTATTTTTTTGTCTTTCTATTTCATTTCCCCTCAAGAGGTCAAGAGTATTTTCCTGGAGGGCGAAGATAGCGGAGGGGAAGTCATTGTCGCCGTCTCCCCTCTCTTTAAAAAATAGTCTTGGAGGGGAAGCATCTCCACCGCTGGCTGTATTCGCTTGAGAAGAGAAACGACAATTCTTGGAAAAAAGCGAAAGAGAGAGAGAGAAGACGGCAACAATGACTTCCCCTCCAATCACCATTAATAGACATATTTTGACAGTGCGAGAGGGAGAATAAAACATAGAATTAAAGGACGGACGAAAATTTTACAAAGAAATTTAAAAAGACAGGTTTTTTATATATACAGAAAAATTGAAGGATAAAGTGAAAAGTTTTTAAGATTCGGTACACTAGAGCCGTTCTAACGTAGATGGGAAGTTTTCCTATGTGAAGCAGGCGACCAGCTGATTATCCACCACAAGGTTTCAATTTTTTAGTAGAATTGACAAATTTTGGAAGTAATACAGTGAAACAGTATATTTCATCAATACGGTCTATTTTTCTAGGGGGTGGGGGCAATGAGTTTTTTAGGGGGGCACTGCCCCCTTGCCCCCTCTAATAAAGATTTAATTATTTATTTAAAATTTTCAGCGAAATCGGAGAGATCGACTTTTTTTCTCAAATTTTCGATCAAATTATTATTCAAAAGATTCGACCAGAATGATTTTTTTCTCTTGAAAATGTTAAGCGTCCATAACTCCCTATCTATAGAACTGACGACTTTGCAGTCTAATAAACTTTTATGTTTACAATTAAATTTGCTATGATAAAGTATTATAAAAATTTTAATATCTCCAAGGTTTAGGGTGAAAAACCTACTATTATCTAATAATTCGGGAGTGAGCGTAGTTCTTTCGCGTTTCGCCCTTCACTTTTATTGTAATTCTTACTTACTGTTACTGTAATTTTTACTGCTCATATGAGCAAAACTTCCTCAGAGCATCGTGTAAATTTAAATAAACAAACAAGTAATTCGTGAATATTATAAGCCTCTAATAGCCACACTATTCAATTATTATTATTATTAAATTATTTAAGGTAGTTGTTTGGCACAATACTTGCAAAAAGTTAATGCTAGAGTATATAGAACAGACAATAAGGATTCATAATTCATAAGCCCAAAACTTTTTGCTGTTTATGTACCACTACTAGGCAATTCCATGCTCGTTTGACAAATCTGGCAACACCGTCCGAGCTTGTATATATTTTATCTTAGAAATGTCATATAAAGTGGATTATAAAGGGAGATTTATAAAACAAAAAGTTCTTAATAAACGATTAAAAGCTGTTGCAACAATGGCTGAAGCGAAAAAACGTCAAAAAGTACTAAAGTTAACCCACTTTTTAGGTTAAATAAATGCTTTGTTGCCAGCTTGTTTTTAGTGTAAATTTTTCATTATTTATTCATGATTATCTTAGAAACTGTGTTGTAACTATGAATTAAAATTTTCTTAAAAAATGTATTGGTTATTGTCGAGGGGTGAACCGCGATTGGAATTAGGTGTACACCGTCTTTGGAATTATGTGGAATTATTTTGGAATTCATTAGTAACTGCCCCTAAATCTATTGTCTTCTACTTGGAAATGAAAGTGGAAGTGGAAGTAGGTGTACAGGATATTAGGTCGCGGTTTGTCCCTCGGTTATTGTTTAATGTTGGTTTAGTTTTTTATAGCAATGGTAAGAAGAGTTTCTTAATTATAATTAAATATGTATGTAAACTTTCCGATATCCCGTATAGTGCAATCAATGTATAAGAGTCTGAAAAACTCTATCGTTGGAATTTAATTTCTCCGGAACTATATGGTATATTGTTCATAAATTTCGTTTTGCCACCAATCGATGCAGAAGTATTTAAATAATAATCTGTCTAAATTAAAAAAAAAACATATGGTGAAACAACTACCTTATAATAGACAAATCAAAAATCAAATTATTATTATTATCTATAAAAGTAAAGATTTGAGCATCTTCTTTTTGAAAATAGTTGGAATGTTTTTGAAAAATCAGCTCGGGTTCAGATTAACAAATGCTAACTGCCCGGAAAGCATGTAAGTTCCCAGGTTCGACTCCTGGGGGATGAATCCCCTCTGATATCGCAATTTAATAATATTTCTATTAAAATCTTAGAATCTGTCCTAAAAATTAAATCAATAAACATGTACCTATAAATAAATAAATATATATATTCAGTGGGTGGCCAAATTATTATACTCGTTTGAAAAATTATATCTTTCATACATTTTAAAGCGACCCCTACGGGGGGTCGGGTAGGCTAGGCGGTAGCATGTCAGCCAGCCAACCAAGAGGACCCGAGTTCGAATCCGGCTCGAGGCATCCGGCTAAAATCTGACCCCCGAGGTAGAGACAAATTTAAAAATAAAAATAAATAGTATCGTAAATGGCTTATGGCTACCATGGCCGAAAAGCCAAAAAAAAAAAAAAAAAAAAAAAAAAAAAAAAGCGACCCCTACACGATCATTCTAACTGTCAGTCAAATTGAATCAATCCGACTGTCATTCGTTACTTCAATCATGCAGAACCCTGCACGATCATACCGACTGAATGTCAGATTGAAATTTTTGGGCTCATTCTACAGTGATAAACGTTTTAAAATCAAGTCCTTAGCACTTAACTGGTATTAACAAATACATCTATGATATCTTCATCTAAATGTTTTTCCATGGCTGCTTTTGAAAAATTTGAATTAAAATAAATTTACTTGATAAAAATCATTTGAATTGAAAGTTTCTTTTTGCCGAGAGTAGCAAAATTTTTATAAATTGAAGGAGACAATAAAAGAGTGTGTCTTTTGTTGCAAAAATACATTTTAACTTATTTATAACGAGAGTATAACTTGCCCAGACCACGTGTAAAACTCACTTGGTCACTTTCATACATTAATTCCTGTATGAATCAATTGTAATAGACTGATGAAGAGGGCAAAGCCCTCGAAACTATAGTCTCGTTATAAATAAATTAAAAATATATTTTTCCAACAGAAGACACACTCTTTTATTGTCTCCTTCAAAAATAATTTAAGTATAATAATTTGGCCACCCAGTGTATATACAAATCTTTTATGAAAACCAATCTTCAAACGTTTATTAAAACTCAAAACGTTTGGAGAGAATTTCCCCCTTTGACAATGGAATTAATTAAAACTCAAAAAAGAAAAAAACATCGTTTTATTTTTGTATGCATATAAAGTCGCTTCAAGATAAAATCATGTCTTTTTTAAGTACCTACATAATAATTTGACTTTAATGACAAATAATTATATTCTCAAAAAAATATAAACTAATGTTTTTATTAGGTTGGAAGATATGTAAATTAAGATGCTTTATAGCTGTAAAAGATTATAAAAATTTTATTGGCTAAATCCAAATAAATTTAATAATTTGATAAATTATTTATTTTTATTCATTCACTAACACTTTCGGTCACCGCTGTTGACCATCATCAGTAGTAAATGTTGTTTTAGTTTTTGAAGAGTGTCCATATAAACATCTGTTGTCCATTTGTTTTCATAGATTTAACCCTCCATTCATAGGCATTCATTTATTTGAATCCTGAATGAATGTGTCTGTGTGAGTGTAAAATCTTTGAAAACAAATGAAGGATCAGATGTTTATATTGACAACCTTCAAAAACTAAAACGTTATTTTCTAGTGAAAATGGTCAACCAGTGTTGATCGAAACTATTTAGTTAATGAATGTAAATAAATAATTTATCAAATTATTAAATTTATTTCCATTGTAGAACAAATAACCCATCCAAATATTTTGAAGGCGTATCTGTGGCACTTTTTCATCAATGGAATCCACTCATTTACCAGATTAGAATTGTATTCTTAGCATATTGGCACTTGGGTTCGATTCTCCAGGAGTCGACAATCCTGACAAAACTACTGGCCGTTATAGCTTATTGGTATTTGGGTTCGATTCCCAAGATGACAACGGTCTTTTTGACATATAACCAAAATAACAACTCAGATTGGATTTTATCATTCATTTTAATAATATATTGATTGATTTTTCAGTTGGAGCTTTGATCGATTTGATGAGAAGGAGATTTGCGGCTTTTTTTCTTAAAAAATAACATCTGGAGATCTTCAGAAGTTTACATAAAACCACTTGTCAAGTCATCACTCAAAATTTTAGAAATTTTCTTCGCCAATACATTGAAATGTGTCTCACTAATAGGTATAGTAAAACAACATCTAAAGAAAAGACTAGAAAATTTTAATTACTACTCAAATTTATATTAATACAGTAGAGTCCCTAAAACTCGGCTCGTGATAACACGGCAGTCCGAATAACTCTGCCACACCCAGGCAGGGCGAAAAAACCCCATTTTCATGAAATAAAGGCTCTATGCCTTCATAAAGTACGTACTTTTACTTTGTTTAAGGGTATTTGGGCAGTTTATTATCTGTTGTATTCTCAAGCAAACAATGCATACAAGTACAGTACTGTATTTTATGAGGAAACACTTGTACTTATTCTTTTTTAACCTCATTCCCGATAATCTGGCATTTTCACAAACTCGGCCACCCTTAAGTCCACATTAGGTCGAGTTTTCGGGACTCTACTGTATACTCTGACGAATCGGGGATTCCCTAAAATTTAGTCTTAAATAAATTATACCCTATTCATATTTTTTATTTATTTGAGAGTATAGTTTCAAAGTCCGGGCCATCGTCTTCAGACTAATATAAATATTTCACATGGATATTTAATAAAACTACTCCCTTGAAATCAAAATCTCACATAAAAAAAAATTTATTTAAGTTGAGCAGAAGATCATTCTTTAATGTATTTCTTTTATTTAAACGTCGTGAATTGACTTTAACATATATTTATAATCATTTGAAGACGACTTTATAGCAGCCAAAATGCCATGTAAAACAGGAGAACATTTTAATTAAATTGTTTAAGAATCTTCCAGTAGATACATAGTTCACATGCTTAACGATTCTTTTCTGAAACAAATTTATTTATTTGTAAATTACCTCATTTACTTTTTTAAATAAATTATAACTCTATTCAATTTATTTTCCTGGTATATAATAATTTAATATAATTGATACTATAGTTTTGAAGACTGATTTAAACATTTCACTTGGATATACACTCACGAGCAAAGAAATGGAATTACTCTCTTTTCATTAATTTAATGATCCTTTTTGTATATTTATTTGTAATCTAATAGAAATTTAAATATTTTTTTCTAAAAAGCTAGTGGAGGCAATACTAAATATTAAAAAAATGCTTAAATAAAGTTTTTATTATTGTTTTATTAATTTTTTTCTTATATTTGAATAATATCCAACTTCTAAAATTTTCATTTTTTCCTAATTTTTCATTCCAAGTCAAATAATTAAAAATTAACTGGATGACTTTTGATGTTAAACATATTGATTTAATCTTTAATTTTGGACTTTAATACGGTATAATTTATATTAATATAACATTATTTATATTTGAGAATGCAAATTACATTTAACAACTCGAAAGGGAGGTGATTTCTTTGCTCGTGAGTATATATTTAAGTAATAGAATTTTAGTCCCTCGAAACTATATTCCCAAATAAATGATTGTATTTAAATTATGCAGTAGATACAATTTTTAATTTATTTTTTATCTAAGAACTTTTATTTGATTTTAGCTATATTTATTATCACTTATGTAAAATGAAACGTCGTAGAAACGAGTGGAATCTCCCAGACCATGCTTAATTCTATTACCAAGATACTCTGGCGAATGGTAATTTCTTCAAATTTACCTCTTTAAATAAATTATTTATTTATTTATTTGGAAATAAATCAAGAACTATCATAAAACGTTTATTAAATAACGAAACTGTTTTGTCATAAAGAGAAACAAAGAGGTTGTCTTCTGCTTGATGCAAAAACATACACACATATATATTTATTTATTTGCATCAAGCAGAGGACAACCCCTTTGTTTTCCTTTATGAACTCTGCTACTCTCTGCAAAATAAAGTCTTTTCAATGAAACCGTTTTGGTAGAAATAATTTCTTAATTTTCTAAAATATTGTCCCTTAATAAAAAAAAATTGAAAATAAGTTGCATTATGACAATCCATAACATTGTCTCTTTTTCAAAAGATTTTTATGTTCTTAGTTGCTTTATTATTCTTTCATAAACCAAGTTATTTTCCAATTTTTCTATGATAAAGGGTGGATTTTCCCCCTAAACATTTAGACATTTAATAGATGTTTTATGAATGTTTTTTACAAAGAACTGTATGCATATATTTATTTGTTTAAAAATATATAGTGAGTTCAAGACTCTTTCCTATGACATTAACATTAAAAACTTAATAAAAGGCCAGTAAGGCAGTCTGTATGTAATTCCAGCAAAGCAAGGGATTATACTCTATATAAGATTGAAGTAATTTTTGGAGACGGACTGATAAATGAAATTGAGTGGATATTGATGAGACAGTCCAAAAAAAAAAATAAGAAAATAATTTGTACTATCTTTTTATTCATAAACCGACGTTTCGGAGGCTATTCCCTCCTTCTTCAGGGTTTTGAAAAGTCAGTGAAGGAAACAATGCGACATTCCCCTCTGTCTCCTCTTTCGGTGGCAGTAACAATATATTATTATTAAAAATAAAATGATTAAATTAAAGCTTATATAAAATTTAATAAATATTGAAATTCGTTAAATTTTGAAAAAGCATTCAGTTAGAGGTGCGTTGCCGTTGGTGGCGGTGGTGGGGGGAGGGGGGTATATTTTCGATTTGATAATAAATTTAAGTAAAAAGACAGGCTACTTAATTCCAATGTATAAATTTAGAGTTCTGCTTGTTGAGGCTTTGGTGTTCAAGTTTTTAAAATGGAAAATTATTTATGGGCTGGACTAGAAATTTTAGCCAATTTGTTCCAAAAGAATTTTCTAGTTGAAATTGATTTATTCTATATTATATAATTAATTTCCAACCTAAATAATAATAATATATTGTTACTGCCACTGAAAGAGGGAAATGTCGCATTGGATTTCCTTCACTGACTTTTCAAAACCCTGAAGAAGGAGGAATAGCCTCCAAAACGTCGGTTTATGAACAAAAAGATAATACAAATTATCTTCTTCTTTTTTTATACTGCCTCATCAATATCGACTCAATTATACTCTATTTATTTGATAGTATAATTTCTAAGCTTTTACCTGTATCTTCAGACTAATATCACATATATAGTTTTTAAGGAATTTGGTGTTGGTACTTGGTGAAACATTTTTTAAAATTATTGGATAAACCTACCAAGTATTTTTTATCCAATAATTTCACTATATGTATATATTTCACATGGATGTTTAATGGAGTTTTAGTCCCTCGAAATCCTGAAACTGAGATTTAAAAAAATAATTTTTGAAAAAGATTTTTCTCCTCGTTGCAGACATTTTTAAATGCAATAAACAAAAAAAAATCGAGTGAAATTAAAACTAGGAGTCTCGTGCATCCAGGGTGAGGCCTGCCTCACGGGTGTACCGAGTAATTTAATAATAATTTCATCACCTGTCGTCCATTAAGAAAGAATTCTCCAGTTCCTTAACCTGACCATTAAGGTCCCAACAAGCAAATTATATACTATTTCACTTGTTAAGAAAAATTTTAAAATTACCCTTTGCATAGATTTATTTTAAATATACTCTCAAAATTTATTTCTCTTATAAGATTTGACACTAATTATTTGTTGGTTGTTGCATTTAGGCAGATAACATTATTTCAGTTGAGGCTGATAATAGATAAATGCTTAAGTTTTGTGTTTGAAGACAAACCGCGTGGGAGTTTCTCAGTGTAATTTCCGTTTCGATAACTAAAAAGGAAGTGTGGCTTAACTACGCCCCTATAAACGCAGTCAATTTATACAACAAAAAAACAATTAATGAATTATATAGTGGATTTAACAATATAAATATATTTAGTCTTAAATTCAATTAATGTATATAAATTAGAGTTAATACTGATAGGAATTAATACATGATTTAAGTATAATAATTTAAAAATCATAAATCATCAATAGTTAAATTGAAAAAGATAATTTAATACCAAAACATCACACTTATAATAAATTATTGATTGTATCTTCTGTTTAATGTAAATAATTTTTTGTTAAACATTTAAAATTGATGATTATCCATCAAAAAACGTTTCGTTAGTTTGATTCCATTTATATTAGGATAATTATTTGTTTTATATTAAGAAGAATTTAAAGATCAAAACACAAATCTTATAATTAGTAGAGATTGTGGTGTTTGTGCAAGGTGAAACATCTTTAATAAAGATAAGAGTAAATAAATATTATATTTAATATTGATTTACTATGAGTTAAGGATACTACACTTTCTGTACTTCCTGAAGATGGTTTGATAGCCCGAAATATATATATTGAAAAAGAAAAAAAAATTTATATCTTTTAATTTTTTAATTTTAATGTGAAATAAGTGACCTAGTATCCTTAACTCATAGTAAATCAATATTAAATATAATATTTATTTACTCTTATCTTTACACAAATCTTATTCTATATATATATAAATTTGGATGTTTGTTGGTCTGTCTGTCTGTTTGACGTTAATGGACTCCGACACCATTTGTCTGATTGAGATGAAATTTTGTACACATTATTTTCTCACTTTCGCGGATCGCACTGATTTAGTATCATCAATTTAAAATCAATTTAATTTTTCAATTTTATTCACACCCCCTAAAATAAATATGAATAAATAGATTTTTGTTATAATAAGAATAGAGAGAGAACAAAAGAAGGGTTCTTTTTAGACCTTTTCAGACCTATTCATTCAGAAAAGGGTAGATGGGTTGTTTACGTGTCCTTTTATCTTCTATATATATAAATTTGGATGTTTGTTGGTCTGTCTGTCTGTTTGACTTTAATGGACTCCGACACCATTTGTCTGATTGAGATGAAATTTTGTACACATTATTTTCTCACTTTCGCGGATCGCACTGATGGTCAAAGTCACCCAAGAAATCCCATATATATATATATATATATATATATATATATATATATAATTTACATAAAAGGTAATCAATTTTGGACAGCTAATACTTGAATCCCGAGACGTTGCCCGCCAGGGCACCCGGCCCGAAGGGCCTAGCTGGGACAGGCGTGCTAGGTACAGCTAGTTATATATGAGTTTGGGGTTTCATGACAGAAGGTATTCCCCCCCCCCCCTCAATATATAATATAACATTGAATTAATGTAAAATTTCAAATAACTGAAATTTTATATTCTTATCAAATTCGATTATTAGGTACTAAGGGGTGAAAAACTTTTTTTCAGTCATTTATTTAAAAAATATATGTTTTCATCTCTATATAAAATAATGAAAAATTCGAAAGAAAAAAAAATTTTGAACATTTTTTTAGAAACTTTTGAAAATTTAAAATATAAAATACTTTCCCATAAATAAATAAAGATCAGATGCTTGTTTAGCACGACTCTATATATATTTCGGGGTATAAGCCCATTTTCAAGAGTTTACAAAGGAGACTAAAATTACTCTCAAAATTTATTTCTCTTATAAGATTTGACACTAATACTCTGCTAAACTAGCATCTGATCTTTTATTTATGTGAAACCTACCTAGTATTTTATATTTTAAATTTTAAAAAGTTTCTAAAAATTTTCTTTTTACTTTATTTAATATGTTTCACCAAGAACTTACACCATTTTCCCTTAATAGAAAAATACATATTATATTCCTTCAAAATCAAACATTATGTCATAAGACGGGAAACTTTAGCTAAATTTTTTATATAATTTTGGAGGTGAAAAGGTTTACTTTTTAATATTAAGAAGAATTTATAGACAAAATCAAAGACATTATTAGATATGTTTGATTTCATGTCAGAAGAGATAGGGAGTCGAACGGAATTAAAAGTTGGTCAATATAATTTCTCAAACTAGAGATTTAATAATTTTTGAAAGTGTATCCTAGCTATTTACTTTCTAAATCTCGTTTTAATTGATAAGTGAAAAGTGAATTAATTAGATTAAAGGATAATTCTTATTAATCGAAATAAAAAAATAAAAGGAGATTTTTAGTTCATTCGTTTTGGAAGGATGATTCAGGTTCATGGCTAAACTAATTAACTCATCAAAGTATTGCCCTTGTGTTATTGTTTGCTGAAATTTCTATTTCATTATTTTATAAAATAAAAGTCAATTTATTTTGATAGCTAAATTGAATGATTATATACATATTTATAAAGTATAATAACAAAATAAAAATAATAAATAAATTGATGTTGATTTAGTTATTATGGTAAAGTAGCTATATACATTTCAATTAAAACGTGTCAAAATAGCCAACGAGTGTCAATGCATTTAATAAACATCAATTAAGATTATATAAATGTCACTATTTTTTTAATATAAGAAAAAATATATTCTCTCTGAGCCAAAAACAGGCATAATTAATTATTCATGGTCATGAACAAACGTAATTATCAACTTGATACCGATTTTACCTTTTTATCTATAATTTTTGGAGATTATCTTTGTTAGACAAACATGACTTCAAATTAATTTCTCATTGATCCGATTAATGTTCATAATGGTTTAAATCTTGTTTTGCGTAAATTTGTCCTTGAAAGACATATCTGCCATTTTAACGAGATCCACTTAACTTAAAAGAATAAAGTTTGGATTATTCATTGAACCCTTGGCTCTTTGAAGAACCGTTTCCGCATTTCGCATATTATATGGTAACCAGCTGCAAAGCCCGCCTTTGGCGGGCATCTTGCTGTCCAGGAGGCTTCTTGATTTTTTGATCCTGAACATTCGTGGTAAAATAATAATTAAAATTTTCCAATTTTAATAAATTTGACATAAACTATTTGTGGGTTTTAAATGAGTGGCTCCCGACTGACAGCACGCTTTATAATTGAAGATATATACATAAAGTCAAGCCATTTTCGCCCCTGCCAAAAGCTAGGGTCCCCCAAACACCTATATTTTGAAAAATACATTTGTATTTAAATTAGTATTTTATATAGAAAAGAAAAATATAAGTAATTTCCATATAATATCTGGAAAATTTCTGTTTACATCCTTCGTCAAGGGAGAAAATTTTACAAAGGATCCCTTATGAATTTTTTTTCGATTTTTATAAGAAATGAAAATTTCATTTCCACGAAAATTATACTTTTATTTTAATGTGTATTTTATATAGAGATGAAAAATTTAATTTTGGTAAAATGTCTAAAAAAAAATCTATTTTTTTCACCCTTCGTCAAGAAAGAAAATTTTACAAAGTCCTTCATCCTTATAAATAATATTTCGAATTTGATATGAAAATAAAATTTTAATTCTCCGGGAAAGGCGTAATACTAATGGAAGAATTAACTCCCCCACTCCCACCAAACCCTTATAATTTAAAATATATTTTTATATTTTTCACACTGAGCCCCCACTCCCAACACAGCAGGGGCTGTGGGGGAATTATTAATGCCACTTTTAAAGTCCTAAATCGCTAGAAATGTCTCATTTATTCGAAATATGCGATCTAAAAACCTTCAACATCTTTTCACAGTGTGAGAAATCAAACCGTATATTTATTATTATCTCTAATGAATTTAAGAGAAATCAAAGCAGTAGAATTAGAATTGGCAGGATTGTGCAGACTGTGTCTTAAAAAGGCATCTAGCTAAGAAATTGGATTAAAAGTGAAAACTTTTCCCAAGACTTGGTACGTTTTGCAAATTTGGTGATTTTAAAATTTTTTTTGTAAGCGAATGGTTTAAGCTAGAAAGCTGAAAATTTGCACAAGGGTTTAGCTTAATAATACAAAACTTTGTGCCTAATTTCAGCTAGTTAAAACCATTCAAGAGTTCCTTATCTAATAATTTATTTTTTCTCCACTTTTTCATCACGAAGCTCTGAAGCTAGCAAGCCCAAAATTTTACCAATTCTTATTTTTTTTGAAAACTGTTTTTATTCAAATATTCACGATAACTCAAGAATGAGAAATACTAGACTAGAAAGTTATTCCGAGTGCCAAAATATTTGTATTTTCAAAACGAAGAACTGTACAGATTTTGGACTTTATAGCTTCAGAACTTCCTGATAAAAATGTGCAAGAAATCAGAAAATATCTAATTGTTAAATATAGAGCTTTTAAACGGGTGTAGCTACGTATTAATAAGCTACACTTTCCGTCAAGTTACATCATTAAAGGTTGAATTGTTGTATGATAAAAAAAATTGTCAAATCACCAAAAATCGCAAAGAGCATACCGAATCCAGACTAAAAGAAGAATTCCATTTTACCCCCAATTTGAGAGTTTTTACTTTTTTGCATCTCTTTCACCATATACTCTTTAAGGAGATTCTTTCGCGAAAATTCACACAAAAAGTTTTAGCCTCGTAACCACTCTATAAATATGAACGGTGCTAAAATTTTAGGTTATGTTTTTTAACGTGATTGTACTTTTCACACTACTATATCCTCTTTATGAATGGATCGTTTCCAAGCCATTGATCTTATATCCCCCCCACTAAAAATAATCGCCCAAATATCTTCTTTTTTTTTGTTATTTTAATCATAACTACGTGGTAAATAATTTCAGTTTTTTTTTTAATTTACTCGGAATATATTATTCTAACAAATATTAGTTTTTCATCAAGATGGTGAAAGTCCTTCAATGAAAAAAAATAAAATAATGAACATTTTCCCACCCTTTCCCAATCTACCATATGTAAAAAATTTCATTTTTAATTGCAATTATTTCATGTTTGGTGTGGTAAATCGTCTTCAAATTTTAACAGTGTGTTTATTATGTTTTTAATGACTTATATTCCAAGTTTCGAAGACTTCTTGAATTTTTGCATTTGTGAAAGAACTACCTTAGCTGCGGGTGGTGTTTATAAACCACTTAGTAAAATTATAGCCAGACGCGGGTGTGACATATAAACGTTTTGTTGATTTTTGCTCATATCAAATAGTGGCTATGGCTTATCTTATATACCACTAAATTTTGGCGGAGTTGAAGTGTTAAAAAAATTCTCAGAGATAACCAGATGATTTTGGATTGATAGGACACGAGGGCTGTCAATCAAAAGTGCCTAGGCTATCACTGAGGAAGTGAAATGACTGTTGCCGACGATATCTACTATCTATTACTATAAACGATAACCACGTGTTTCTTAAAAATTCTCATTTATAAATTCTTTGATTTTATTTTAGGTTTTTTTTTCTCTTAAACTGTCTTCAAGATCTTTTCTATTTTTGTACGCCTTTTGTCTTAATGTGTATGCTTGGGAAACGAAAACTCGACATCCAGATACTATAATATAAACAGGAAAAAATATCAAAGGAAATGAAAAAGAAAATTAATCAGGTATTTAATAATTTTTATTTTTTAATAACAACATTTTGATTTTTAAATTTGCTATCACAATAAACAGTACTTATGTGAAATTCGGGAACTGGTCAAGAAATCCTTCAATAAAAACTCTCACGAACTCTAAATAATTTTATTAAATATTAAATATAAAGTGAGGGGCCAGGTTGTATGGTAAAGTCAAGTGGATGGCCACATCAGAACACGTCAGCTTATTTAGTTTACAAGCTACACTTATCTGACAGGCTGACAAAAAGACATGATATCTACACTAATAAGGTTCAGTTTTTAGTATAAACCCTAAAATAAGCCAGGAAAACATGAATCGGGGCGCATACAAAGATTTCCGTACCCTATAACTCCAAAAATACTTAAGATATCAAATTCGTTCCTTTTTGTCGTTGATAAGAAAGGAATGAATGAATTTATGGAATTTTTCATAATTTTAATTCATGTATTTGATTGAAATTGAGCTGCTACAAAAATCAATTAAACACGATCATTTTGCATCCTTCTCACACCGTCAATTTAAATCAAAATAAATATTAAAAAGTTAATTCTAATTCTAATTCTACTTAAGGAGGTTCTTTCGCGACAATCCACAGATAAAGTTTTAGCCTCGTAACCACTCTATAAATATGAACGGTGCTAAAATTTTAGGTTATGTTTTTTCTAACATGACTGTACTTTTTACACTACTATATTCTTTTATGAATGGATCGTTTCAAAGCCATTGGTATTATATCCCCTCCACTAAAAATAATCGCCCAAATATGTTTTTTATTTTTTTATTTTTTATCAAACTTACGAGGTAAATAATTTCAATTTTTTTTAAGTTGCTCCGAATATATTGTTCTAACAAATATTAGTTTTTCATCAAGATGGTGAAAGTCCTTCAATGAAAAAAAATAAAATAATGATCATTTTCCCACCCTTTCCCAATCTACTATATGTAAAAAATTTCAATTTTAATTGCAATTATTTCATGTTTGGTGTGGAAAATCCTCTTCAAATTTTAACAGAGTGTTTATTATGCTTTTAATGACTTATATTCCAAGTTTCGAAGACTTCTTGAATTTTTGCATTTGTGAAAGAACTACCTTAAAGGGATCACACTCTATGATAAAATTTTTTTTTATTTTTACGCCACTTAAAATCTACCCTCCTCAAAACAATCATTCGATTAAAATTTTAATACGATTTTTTATTTGCAGGAAAATAAATATATATACTTAACATCTAAATTTCAAGTTTTTATCCTATTCAGTTTACAAGCTACAATGCTTTGACAGACTTGCTAGCGACACTATAATAGAGTCCTGTTTTACTTTTAAATGGAACCCTAAAAAAGAAAACTAACCGAAATAGAATATTTAAGGATTCAAGGGTATCAAGGTATTCAAGGATTTAATCTTAGGTTTAACTATTCGAGAAAGAGAATTCCTGTCGCTAAAAGACATTGAGATTATTGTAATTGATGAATTAATTAATCCTACTTTTTATTTTATTTTATCTTTCTATTGAGATCGAGAAGGATTGTTGAGCATTTAGAAAC
The DNA here is from genome assembly GCA_024734495.1 of Forficula auricularia. NCBI lineage: Eukaryota > Metazoa > Arthropoda > Insecta > Dermaptera > Forficulidae > Forficula > Forficula auricularia. Next base: position 645,733 of record JALMQS010000108.1, read on the forward strand.
CGCGCAAAACTCGCACTTTAGTGCGGGATTATTAATTTTATTTCATTAAAACTATTAATATCTTTATTTAAATCAAAACATGAGCTTTAAACGTGTATGTGTTGCAATGGTTCAGATGTCAGGACAAATCGTTCTATTCTATAGGTATTATTGTTGATAAGTCAATTGGATAAATGCACTGAAGTAAATAGAGATCACGTGGGAAAATAAAAATAAATGCTTGTTGTTGATTTTTGTCGTTTTATCTGTCTATTGTGGTCTCTAACAAGGGACGAATTGCCTCTACACAATGTATTTTGGACGAAGAATCATCTTATTTATTTAAGGAAATTTATTAGATAAAAAAATAAGATGATAAAATTGTCCAAAATGCATTCTGTAATGGAAAATTCGTTCCTTGTTGGAGAACACATTTCTGAAATAAATAAATAATATTGTAAGAGTTCGTGGCTGTGATGAAACTGTACTAGATGAAGGAGGAGGTATCAGCCAAAGATGGAATCACTAGGTTCAATAAAACACCTTTAATGAGACGTTTCGGCCTGAATTTTATTTGGCCATCTTCAGTCAATTAGGAGTTATACACAAAATGCGGTACACATATGTGATCGAACCAAGCCTTGTCAAAAATAAAAATTCTTTTAGCTTCATGCGAATTTATAACGTGCCTGGACCCAAAAGTTTCAGAATGAAAGCTAAAAGAATTTTTATTTTTGACAAGGCTTGGTTCGATCACATATGTGTACCGCATTTTGTGTATAACTCCTAATTGACTGAAGATGGCCAAATAAAATTCAGGCCGAAACGTCTCATTAAAGGTGTTTTATTGAACCCAGTGATTCCATTTTGGCTGATACCTCCTCCTTCATCTAGTAAATAAATAATATATCGGAAAATATCATTTGTATGGAAATTATTAATAGAAGTTTTTTTAGTAGTCGATAAAATATTCTGTTCACTCTAATTTTTTACCAAAGTCCAGGCAAATTACGATTTTAACAGGATATAATTCCCGGTAGAGATTTTATTGATGGAATACCTTTATTGGTACTCCAATATTACTACCCCAAGTTTTCCCCCAAATCTATGTTGTGGAAAATTTTCTACGCGCCTCAAAATGAGAAAATTTCGGAGTTTTTTTCAGTTTTTCTTGAATAACTCTAAAACGGCTTATTAAATCAAAAATATTTCTATTAGATTAATTAAAGCTCTTTAAACTACGCGTAAAATGATAACAATTTCATCTATTTAGGTTAAATAGAACCGGTACTAGCGCCTGTCAAAAAACAGCCCTCGGGATCACTTTTAAATATCCCTAAAACTCAGACTTTTTTCGATTTTTCCCCATTTTGACCATGAAGGAGCACGTTTTCGACAAAGACCACTCTATACATTTTTAAATAAGATTAAATTTGCTACAATGTAAACAAAGTTTCATCTTAATTGGATAATGGTAACCCGTGCTGCAATGAGGTTTAAGTTTACAGTTTTTTTGCAAAAAATCGCAGTTTTTCCTTCATAAAATGAAAACCACTCATTCTAGAAACTTGATTTTTCTCTCATTCTCTAGTAAATTTTGTTGACTTGAACGTTTACTTGGACCACTTTTTTGATAAAACTCTTACATTTATAGATATCTAGCATTTTCCATGACAGGAAATGATCCATTGTTTCAAAAAATCGCAGTTTTTCCTTCATAAAATGAAAACCACTCATCCTAGGAAGCTGGATAATGTATTCTTAAAAATAAATAAATACATTTAAAAATCGCCCTACGTCAATTTTGTATGAATTAGCCAATACTTCTAAATTCAAAATTTTATTTATTTGTTTATTTCAAAATTTTAAATATTAGTTAACCCGTCTAACTAGCATTTTGGTTACGAGACAGTTTATAAAAACCAATTTTTTGACTCAATGGACTTTGAAACGGAAAGGTCTGTAAACATCTCAGCTTGGAATTTGTTCCGTAAATTGTCTAATTTAAAGAGGCGATTGGCATATTGTATGTCATAATGTAAATGAATAACGTAACTAATTCTAATAACATAATTCTTTTGATAAATGTATATACCTCTACTATATTAATAAACTAAATGAATTTCAAAACCCGTAATTTTTTTTTAATTATTATTTGATTATTTAGAGAATGTTTTCAATGTATAGTTAGTATTTTTGTTTTATTATTATTTAATTAAATGAATGGATTCCTCAGTCGAGAATGCTTTCTAACTAAGTATTTTCGATGTGAGTGGAATTTTTGTGCCCTCCAATTAGGTCTGGTTTTAAAGAGACGATTGGCACAATGTCATTTGTCAATATTAAAATTGGGGATTGAATTTTCTAATTTTTTGAAAAATAAAAAAAGAAATATCTCGTTAACAAAAAATTACATATATTTATAGATTTATATATTTTTATAAATTAAATAATCATTCAAAATCCATAATACTTTTTTTTTAATTGAAAGTAATGGAAGGCAGCCCAGGGTTAGTGAGGAAAGAAAAAATTAACACATATCAAATAAGGTGTAATTTATTGGAATCCTTCCTCCTTTCCTTTCAAACCGGCGTTTCGGAGGATTCTTCCCTCCTTCTTCAGGGTTTCAAGGGGTTAATGAAGGAAACAAATAAAATACTTCCTTCCTCTCTCCACAGCAGCGTTTAAAACTTTTTTCCTCCTTAGCAGAGGCATAGAAAAACAATTTTTTTTTCCTCATTTTCTTATTCCTTTCCTTCATTGACCCCTTGAAACCCTGAAGGAGGGAAGAATCCACCGAAACGTCGTTTTTTTTTGTTTTGTTTTTAATGATATTGATGTTAGAACGATATACACCAGAAGGTGCATCCCCTAAAGGCCTGTATGGGCTGGCCCCTCCATCGTGAAAAGAACAGAGTAGAAGGAAAGAAGCCGGGATCACGAGCCAAATCTCAGAAAGTTAGATACAATCCAATATTCAATTTACTAAGTTTTTAGGGGCTTCGAGCAGTGGTAAATTCTCCGATCGATAAATTAGGTTTTTTAAATTTATCTCCCACTTAAAAGGTTTGAAAGGAAAGGAGGAAGGATTCCAATAAATTACACCTTATTTGGATATGTGTTAATTTTTTCTTTCCTCACCACCCCCGGGCTGCCTTCCATTACTTTCAATTAAAGCTCTACCTGTCCGTCTCTCTCCAGAGAAAATTTCGTTGCAAATAAACTTATTTTTAATTTTTGATCCATTTTTTTTTTATTATTATTTATGGATTTGCCTTCAATAAATAATATTTTTCTTTCCATTTAGAATTCTTTTCTTTTTTAATTCGATGGATTGCTCACTCGAGAATGCTTTTGACGTATTTTCGATGTGATTGGTATTTTTTTGTGTGCGCGTCTTCCAAATTCAAGAGACGATATGCATGCACAATGCACATTCTCATTTGCGAATATTTAAAATATCGGCAAAGTCGACGAAACGTTGACTGATAAATAAAAAAATCACACATAAAAACTTGTCCTTATTTTTTTATTATAAACTTTCAAATTTAAATTAAGTATTAAGATTCAAACATTTTTTTTTTAAACTAAAATAAAAAATTTGATTGATTTATATTTTTTGAAGCTATGTCTTGATTAAATAAATTTTCTTCGCAAATAGCATTTTTCCTTTTTTTTTAATTTGATGGATTGCTCACTCGAGAATATTTTCGATGTGATTGGATTTTTTTCCTCTATGGCCGAAAAAGGCCTGTTTGATTCCTTGTCATTTGTGAATATTGAAATCTCATTTTTTTTTAATATAAACAAAATTCTTTTGATAAATTTATATATATAGAAAAGAAAAAAATTTTATTGATTGTTTTTATAAATTAAAAAAATACAAATCTTTTATAAAAAACAATCCAAAATACGTTTATTCAAAAGTCAAACGTTTCGGGAGAATTTCTCTCTTTTTCAATGACAAAATTTTTCCAAAAAAGAAAAAAAAGTTACTTTCTCTAGAATTTAGAAAGCAACTATTTTTTTTCTTTTTTGAAAAAATTTTGTCATTGAAAAGGGAGAAATTCTCCCGAAACATTTGACTTTTGAATAAACGTATTTTGAATTGTTTTTTTATAAAAGATTTGTATTTTTTCGGATACTTACATTTATATTTATTTTATTAAATAGATTATTCAAATTTTTTGATTTATTTATCTATTTAGAGATTTCTCTTGATTAATTAATATATATCTATAAATTTAGTATTTTTTTCTTTGGAATGATTGTTCACTTTTGATGTATTTTCGATGTGATTGGAATTTTGTTTGTTTGTGTCCGAAAAAGGCCCGTTTTTAATAAATAATTCTTTTGATAAATTTATATATAAATATAATTAAAAAAGAAAAAAAATTATTGATTGTTTATATAATTGAAAATATACAAATTTTTTATAAAAAACAATCCAAAACACGTTTATTCAAAAGTCAGACGTTTCGGGAGAATTTCTCCCTTTTCAATGGCAAATGTTTTCAAAAAAAAAAGTTTCTCTTTACATTCTAAAGAAAGCAACTTTTTTTTTGAAAAAATTTGTCATTGAAAAAGGGAGAAATTCTCCCGAAAGGTTTGACTTTTGAATAAACGTGTTTTGGATTGTTTTTTTATAAAAGATTTGTATTTTTTCATTTATATAATTAAATAAATAAATAATTTATTATTATTTAGGGGTTTGTCTTGATTAAATAATATTTGTCGATAGATTTAGTATTTTTCTTTGGAATGATTGTTGACTTTTGATGTATTTTCGATGTGATTGGAATTTTGTTTGTCTGTGTCCGAAAAAGGCCCGTTTTAAAGAGACGAATGGCACATTGTCTGTCATTCGTGAATAATGAATGTTGTATTGAATTCTTGCCGGTCGACCTTGGAGGCAATTGACACTTGAAAGGGTTCTCGGGTCTGTGCGGCTGCCTACCTGCCACACTTGTCGGCTCCTCTGGCTCTTGCCCATGGTCCAAATGGTTGTTCTCGGGCTCGGGCTCGGGTGTCGATGTAGCTGTTGTCGCAGCTGACGACGGCGCCGGTGTCTGCTTTTTCTCTTCTTCCTGGACCACTGACTGTGTTTTCTTCTCCTTTTTCGGTAACGTTAACGTCCGAAAACTGTGTTTCAGGTTCAACTTCCGAAATGTGCCGGCCACATCGAGTCGTGAGCCGCCGTCCTTTTTTCGGGGCGTTGTAGGGACAACGTCGTCGCTCATAACATCCTGGGAGAGAAGCACAATCACGAACACTGACACGAAATCCCGATCACCGAGCTTGCTTCGTCGCGTCTTAATGCTAAAAATGAACTCGGAACAACACAGACACACTCGGGCTCACACACAAACTACTTGTTGCAGCCGCCTTGCTGTTATTTCTTGAACAACTCGCGCAGACGGCAGCACTGTACCAGAGGACCACAGATGCAGTAGACACAGTAGATTTCTCTCGGAGGAGGCACACAATTAATTAATTGTTTCCTTTTATTTGGCAATAAAGTGATCTAATAAAACATGTACACTATAATGAAAAGTATATTTATTAGGGAAAAACATTCATTTTTTTCTCATTTAGCACTCATTACAATTTTAATAGATCACATAATAAAATTATCTCTAATAATATTTGATAACGCTTTGCAAAAATAAGATAGTAATGCGAAGAATTATTTTAAAATGATTAATTTTTTTTTGTTGATTAAATCTAATTAAATATAAAAGACATATTAACGATAGTAAGAGAGTTGAAGTTTTTATAGAAAATAAAGAGAAGTTATTTGCACGAAATTTTCACTGGAGAGAGACGGACTGGTAGAACTTTTAATTGAAAGTAATGGAAGGCAGCCCAGGGGTAGTGAGAAAATAAAAAATTAACACATATCCAAATAAGGTGTAATTTATTGGATTTCTTTCCTTTCAAACCGACGTTTCGGAGGATTCTTCCCTCCTTCTTCAGAGTTTCAAGGGGTCAATGAAGGAAACAAATCAAATGCTTCCTTCCTCTCCCCACAGCAGTGTTTAAAACTTTTTTTCCTTAGCAGAAGCATATAAAAACATTTATTATTATATTAAAATCTTTCACCTAGAACCAACACCGAACTCCTTAAAAGTTATCATATAAAAACAATTTTTTTCCCTTCTTTTTCTTAATTAAGGTAGTTCTTTCACAAATGCAAAGATTCAAGAAGTCTTCGAAACTTGGAATATTAGTCATTAAAAGCATAATACAAACACTGTTAAAATTTGAAGACGATTTATCCCACCAAACATGAAATAATTGCGATTAAAAATGAAATTTTTTACGGTTTTTTATGGTAGATAGGAAAAGGGTGGAAAATGATCATTATTTGATTTTTTTCATAGAAGGACTTTCACCATCTTGATGAAAAACTAATATTTGTTAGAATAATATATTCGGAGTAACTTAAAAAAAAAATTCAAATTATTTACCACGTAGTTTTGATAAAAAATAAAAAAAAACATATTTGGGCGATTATTTTTAGTGGAGGGGATAAAATATCAATGGCTTGGAAACGATTCATTCATAAATAGAATACCTATAGTAGAGTAAAAAGTATAGTTACGTTAAAAAAACATAACCTAAAATTTTAACATCGTTCATATTTATAGAGTGGTTACGAGGCTAAAACTTATTGTGTGGATTGTCGCGAAAGAACCTCTTTATGAAAAAAGTTTTAAACACTGCTGTGGAGAGAGGAAGGAAGCATTTTATTTGTTTCCTTCATTGGCCCCTTGAAACCCTGAAGAAGGAGAGAAGAATCCTCCGAAACGTCGGTTTGAAAGGAAAGGAGAAAGGATTCCAATAAATTACACCTTATTTGGATATGTGTTAATTTTTCTTTCCTCACTACCCCTGGGCTGCCTTCCATTACTTTCAATATAAAGAGAGGTGTTATGGATAATTTTTCGTGAGAAGAGTTGTGTTCTGCTTCGGGGGCAAGTCAAGTGCCCAGGTTCCATTTTTAACATTCGAGTTCAATTCCCGAAGAGGTGAATACAACCCTTCTGACTCTTAATAAAAATTAACCATAACAGTATAATTAGTTCTTGACAACCTCTCTTGATTTTCTATAAAAATTAAATATTAGTTCCCTTTTTGAGAAAAACATTAAAAAATTACACACAGGAGTTTTTAAAGTGGTCAGTGGTGTTTCACAAGTAAAAATTAAAAAAATTTTTAATTATATTTTTGGAGTTTTATTTAATACTCTAATATATTTCGGGTTTTAGCCCATCATCAGGAGTTTGTGTTTACAAAAGACTTTAGAGTATTAAATAAAACTCCAAAATATAATTAAAAATTTTTATTTTTACTTGTGAAACACCACTATAACCCTTTAAAAACTCTTGTGTTTAATGTTTCACTATAAACCAACACTGCATTCCCTAAATGTTATTAAAAAATTATTCAATTCTTTTGATTTCACTAAGAGTATCCAGGGCCGTAGAGAGAAATAGCGTTAGGAGCAGTTTACTGACCTATATTGGTAGGGCCTTATTTTTAATTTTCATTCAGGAGGGCTAAATTTTAAAATAGTTTATATTTTAGAGAAAATTTAAGGTGTAAAATGTTCAAATTATTAGAAATATAATTAGAACAAACGGGTGAATAAAAAATACAAATATTTTTTCAATTTATTAATTTTTTCTTCAATATCAGTGAGTCATTTAGATTTCAAGGTGCTAATTAATAAATGGTTTTTTCTCAGCCACTGCTCGAAAAACTAATTTAAAATAAGTAGATGAATTTATTATATTTTCGTTTTATTATTCTTTTACCGATTTCTAAAGTTCGCTCCGTTCAAAAGTAAAAGGGAATCTCAAAACTGTCGATAAAATCTATCCGTCTGTTAGAACATTAACTAAATAAAATACAAACTTGAAATGTACAACTTATTCTTATGTCTTCAGTTTCCCTGAAATCAAAAATTGTATTAAATTTTTATTCGGATAAATATTTTAGAAAGGGTCGAATTTTTCGTAGGGTCAAAAGTAAAAAATATTTGATTATCATGTGGTGAGAGGTATCTGTAAATATCTCCTCAAGTAGAATTAGGCTTTTTTTTAAATTAATTTACTTTAAAATGATGATCTGAGAAGATTCATAAAGAGAAACAAAGAGGTTGTCCTCTGCTTGATGCAAATAAACATACACACATATACATCGAAATTATATATCTGTATATATATATTATTTATTTGTTTGAGACTATTGTTTTTTTTTAATGATATTGATGTGAGAAGGAGATACACCAGAAGGTGCATCCCCTAAAGGCCTGTATGGGATGGCCCCTCCATCGTGAAAAGAACAGAGTAGAAGGAAAGAAGCCGGAATCACGAGCCAAATCTCAGAAAGTTAGATACAATCCAATTTACTAAGTTTTTTAAGGGCTTCGAGCAGTGGTAAATTCTCCGCGCGATAAATTATGTTAAATTTATCTCCACTTCCCCCCTTCATAGGCTTGGCCCTCATCAACAGTCTTTTTAATTATAAATATTATTTTTCATGGGATCAGTATCATCATATTTGCATCAAGCAAAGTACAACCTCTTTGTTTCTCTTTATGAATCAACAACTCTGCTACTCTCAGCAAAATAAAGTTTTTTCAATTAGATCTGAGAAGACCCCAAAGTGGCCATTTTTAGATGACTTTTTTGTACCTGCCTGCGTTCTTAACTTAAAATCATGAAAACATTCCACAAATTCGTTCATTTTTTCCTTATTGACTACAAATTGGTTATTTAATTAAAATTTCGTCATTGACTTGCAGCGGAACCCAAAGGTTTCGCATAACAGTATGAAGACCGCTGTTCTAACTAATGAAATAACGAAATAATTATGGTTTATTTATTTGATTAGGAAGGTATTTTATTAGAATATTGATTTAATTTTTTTCGTGTACATGACATGCTGCTATTCTTACTTTAATTGGTCTCTCTGGCCTAAAGAGACATTTTACCGTAAATTGCAGGTTCATGGGATATTTTTGGATCCATTTTCAAGTGATGATAAAATCCTGGAATACTGATCTGATTGATTTTCATTCAACTTATTATAGTTTCAAAAATAAGACAAAAAATGAAAATTGAAATCAACTATTTTATTTGCCCATAAATAGGTTTTCTAATCCAAATCATCAACTTAAAAATCAGCACTGACGCACTCGCTTTCTAGAAACTCAATCAAGACATAATAGAGAACTTCCTTTTTACCAGGATTGTATCTAGAGCATGTCACCTAATTAACTACCCTAATTAAAGTAGATAAAAAATTGGTTGGTTAGCCATGAAGAGTTTCAATAACAAAATAATGAATTTCTTATCATTCTTAAATTAATTGTATCTTCAATCGCATTTGATGATCTGAACAAATAAGTGATCCAAAACACCAATTATTAAAAGTGTTAACTTTAAAATAATTGAATTTTGTTAACATGAAAAATGTTTAAAGCGAGATTGCCCAAAAAAATCGACACATATGGATAAACCTCTGTCATGGGCTAGTTAATAGATATGGAACAAGGAGGGCCTTTTAGAGAAAATGCGAGGCCCGGGGCAACTAATATTTTAAAAATTTAACATAAAATTGTGGGCATGAAAAAAATCAATGGTATTTAATAGTTTTTGGATAATTACATTTAATTATTTTACAGAAGCCAGCGCCCTTTAACATTAGTAAATTCACTGATTATTTCAGAATAGACTAAAATACGCGCGATTTGGTAATTAATGTTGAGTGTCGCTAATCCATTTACTCGTTCCTGGCAGATTGTCGATCATAAATAGCTTATAATTCTTATCAGAACACTAAATAATCTCTCATATTGTATATTAGGTTTGATGACTCCCAATATAAATCATAATAAAACAAAAATAAAAACACTGTAAATAACACATCGAAAACAATTTTTCTTATTTATTTGATATTTGGAGATCTGTGAGCCCAGTCCGCCCACAGTTAATCTACTGGGTATTATATATTTAGAGACATCTACTATATATTATAGTACCTGGAGCCACCGAGCGATGCACGGTAATCAAATCAAAAAATATACAAATATATATAGTAAACGCCCCCTGCCCCCCCCCCTCCCCAAACACACACCTCGCCCCCACCAATGCACCCCCACTCCGCCCCACCCCAACCGCGCCTCCCACCCCGGATCCCCCCACAACTGCACCCCACCTCCACATCCCACACCCACCCCGCTCCCAGTTTTTGCATTTCTAGCTTTCTAATGGTCCACATATTATGTGTATATTTATTTACTCGTACACCAATTTGCCCACATTCGTTCATATTGATAAACATTATAAAAAAATAAATAGGAAAATAATAATAAAAAAAATAATCGTATAGGATCTGAAATATAAACATAAAATTAAATAAGATTTGAAGGAGACAATAAAAGAGTGTGTCTTCTGCTGGAATTATAAATTTTATTTATTTATAACGAGACTATAGTCATATTCATAAATTAATTCCTGTGACTCCATTGTAATAGACTGATGAAGAGGGCAAAGCCCTCGAAACTATAGTCTCGTTATAAATAAATTAAATTTATAATTCCGGCAGAGGACACACTCTTTTGTTGTCTCCTTCAATATATAAAAATTCTGCTACTCTCGGCACAAAAACTTTCAATTTAAATAAGATTTGTTTCCAAGTTATATAAAAAAAGCCACTTCAACCACTTTATTTGTAAATACACCTGCAATAAATAATATACAATTTTATACAAAATAATATACAATTTTGTTGCTCGTTTAATAAGACTAGATAGATGATAGATAAAATACCTACGCGTATTAATACACTTGTTTAAAAATCCTCACGCAAAGGTCCTGTAGAAATTCTTCCTTTTCATTTTTCAATGAAAAATAAGAAAAATAGTGGTTGCTTTAAAGAGATTTATTGAGGCATGTTCACCAAGAATTTACTTAAAAATACATCCAGGTATAGAGAGGATTATCCTGATAAATACATCCATATTAGATAATTTCACTGTTAAAATACTCAAAACCTGAGGAATAAATTTAAATAATAATGTTATAATTTATATAAAAAGTGGATTTTCTTTTAGAATTTATACGTAATAAAACTGATTTTCTTCTCTTCTGCCCTAGAGCTGATAAAACTTTAGCAATATTCAAGGACTGGATCTGAGTCGAATATATTTGAGAAAAATTGAAGCAGGAAAGGAATCTAGTGTTAAATGACAAACGGACTTTGTTCACTTTATATCTAAGTACCTGGAGCCACCGAGCGATGCTCGGTAACTTTTTGCTTCAGTTAAAAGCTATATATTAATCCCCGAACCCCCCTCGCCCCCGAACCACCACCACTTCACCCTACCTCCTGCACCCCTCCACCCCCACCCCCGAAACCACTTCCCTCGCCCTCCGTACCCCTCCACCACTGCATCCCCACCCTCTCCCCCGCCCCCTTACCCAGTTTTTGCATTTTAAGTCTTGTAGTAGCCCACAGATTATGTGTATATATGTATAGGTATATAAATAAATACTGTATAATTTTTTTTTAATTAAATAACAATTTTTGAGTTCATCAATTAAATTGCCAAATTCTAATACAGAAAAATACGCTTGTGGGATTTAAAATTCGACTTTTAATCAATTAATTTTTTTTTTTTATAAATTTTATTAAACCAATTATTTTACATGAATTAATGTATACATTGTATTTTAGCTTCGACTCCGGAGATTATTTCTCCACCATCGAGTGTCCTTGATCATCTTTAGTCCTTGTTTTTAGTAAGAGGAAAAAACTAATTAAAGAAAAAAACCTCTTTTCCGATAATTATTCCAATACCATATTGCGGAAATTAATCCATCCAATTAATCCTCTCACCCTACCCCATCCGATCTCAATCAATTAAATTTTTTTATAAATTTTATTAAACCAATTATTTTACATTAATTAATGTATACATTGTATTTTTGCTTCGATTCCGGAGATTACTTCTCCACCATCGAGTGTCCTTATTCATCTTTAGTCCTTGTTTTTTAATAAGAGGAAAAATCTAATTAGATAAAAAAACCTCTTTTCCGATAATTATTTCAATTCCATTATTCCCCAATCAAGTCGATTGGTTATCATTATCTCCTCCCTCCGATCAATCCTCCAATCTAATTAAATTTTTTTTTTTTTTTTTATAAATTTTATTAAACCAATTATTTTACATTAATTAATGTATACACTTGTATTTTTAGCTTCGATTCCGGAGATTGCTTCTCCACCATCGAGTGTCCTTATTCATCTTTAGTCCTTGTTTTTAATAAGAGGAAAAATCTAATTAGATAAAAAAACCTCTTTTCTGATAATTATTTCAATTCCATTATTCCCCAATCAAGTCGATTGGTATCATTTTCTCTCTCCCAATCAATTCAATCATTTTTTTTTTTTTTTTTTTTTTTATAAATTTTATTAAACCAATTATTTTACATTAATTAATGTATACATTGTATTTTTGCTTCGATTCCGGAGATTGCTTCTCCACCATCGAGTGTCCTTATTCATCTTTAGTCCTTGTTTTTAATAAGAGGAAAAATCTAATTAGATAAAAAAACCTCTTTTCCGATAATTATTTCAATTCCATTATTCCCCAATCAAATCGATTGGTATCCCTCTCCTCCCTCTCATCCCTCCAATCAATTAAATTTTCAAACTTTTAATATATATAATAATAATTATAATGATCTTATTGTGGGATATAAAATTTAAAAAAACCAATTATTTATTAAAAGGAAATTGAATAAAAATGTAATTATACATTTTTATCGAGACAACCACCTGTGAATAATTATTTCAATTAACAAAAAAAACCCATCAAAAACAACTTAGCCGAAGATGAGACCGTGACAGATCGAATTTCCAACACAAAACCCCACTAACCCGTGAATTTCATCCAAATCGTTAGAGCCGTTTTCGAGAACCCGACCGGATATATACTAGGTGTATAACCTTAAATTTTTTAGTCAAAAAACACATGGTTTTTTCATAGAAAGCAAAATCAAATTTATTCAAAGTACTTGCCACTCGCTAGCTTCACATTTCTCCCATCTCTCGGGCAATTTGTGGATACCACGCCAAAAAAATCCCTTCTCTTTTGAGGCAAGCCACTCATCAAGCCATTTTCGGACGTCTTCGTATGAATCGGGGAAGTAGCAGCTCAGCGAGCGCATGGCCCGTTGACGAAAACAGGTGTGGTGAGATCTGAAGGGGCCAAGTCTGGTGATAAGCGGGATGGGGTAGCAGCTCCCCAGTTGAGTGTCTCCATGTAGTTTTGGACCGGTAAAGCTGACGTGTGCGATGGTGCGTTGTCGTGGAGAAAAATCAGCTTTTCATGTCTTTGTTGATAATACGGTCTTTTTTCACGCAGAGCACACGGTGCAATTTGATCAGTTGTTGGTGGTAGCGGTCGGCGATCGACAGATTCACCAGGTTTCAACGTCTCATAGTAAACGATTCCACTGACCGTCCACCAAACGCACAGCATCGTCTTCCGTCCGAAGCGGTTTGGTCTTGAGAAAGATGTTGATGGTTGGCCGGGGTCGAACCCGTGATTTTTGCGTTTAGGGTTTTCGGAAATATACCCACTTTTCATCGCCTGTCACAATCCGATGCAGGAACGATTTCTTTTTGTCTGGCAAGCAAGATTTCGCATGTGTTTTGGCGTCGCTCCATCTGCCTGTCGTTCAATTCATGCGGCACCCATTTTCCGATCTTTTGAACCTTTCCCATAGCACGTAGCCGCTTAGAAATGGCTGGTTGAGTAACACCCAATTGCTCGGCAAGCATTTTCTGCGATTGCGTATCGTCCTCGTCCAAAAGAGCCTGCAATTGATGGTCCTCAACCTTCTTGGGCCGATTTTCACGCTTCTTGTCCCACAGGTCAAAATTGCCATCTTTGAACCGCCGAAACCAATCCCTGCAGGTCGTTTCCGATAAAGCACTGTCGCCATAGGCCTCCACAAGCATTCGATGCGATTCGGCAGCAGATTTCTTCAAACTGAAGCAGAAAAGCAGAGCTTCCCGCATATGCTCTTTTTCTGGCACAAAACTGGACATGATTACCCAAGGAAAAACAGACTTTGTGTTATGAAATTGTTAACAATGATCACTGATTAATGTTGTCAGACGTTAAACTCATGAAATAAAATGTATGGCGTGTCCATGGTAGTTCAATACGAGCACTAGCGCCATCGATGAGCAAACAGCGGATTTAAGGTTATACACCTGGTATATATATAATAAGATATAATAAGATATAATAAGGTTTGTCAGCCAAGTGATATTGAATGATTGCAAATTTCTTTGTTTTCTTATAATATTAAAAATTTCACTCTAGTCATGTTGTATTCACTATGTTTTGTCAATTTATGTTTGAAGATTTAATATAGAAATAAAATTAAAAAAAAAAAAATGTAAATTTAATCTAGAAAAATTTATTATTTAAAAAAGGAGCCCATAAAGAAAGTTAAAAATCCAGAGATTTAGGCAAATTGTACTATTAATTTTTTAGACTATTAGTTGGATAAACGCGGGGTTTACATTTACTTTAGACTTTTTTATATGCTTTCTCCAAATTTGAGAAAGATATAGAGAAAAACGAAGGACCACGTTATATCAATTGTTTAGCTTACCAACGAGGTTGTAAATCTCGCCGCGAATAAATTGTAAGTCTATTCCACTAAACAATCGATATCAAATATATCTTCGATAGGACGCTAGTTCTTACTATATATATAACTGTTCGAAATCCTAAATTAGTATCTTTAAGGATGGATGTCTATAGGAAAGAAATGAAAGATAAATTTCTCTTTAACAAAAACTATATTTTTTAATGTAAACTAATGAATGTGTTGATAAAACCAAAAGATAAAATGAAAACAAAGAAAATTAACTTAGATTGTATATATACGTAGATATATATACACTTTATAACTAAATACTTAAACTTTTAGACATATAATATATTTTATTATATGTCTAATTACAAAATGAATGGTTTCAGTGGTGGTAAAGGGCAGCCTCTGAATTATCTCGGAGAGATGAATAAGTGTTCTTTTGTCTCAGAACCAATGATGAATGCTTTTTGATGTAGGGGTGTGCCAAAACTGCAGCAGTGTATAAACCTGCAGTGTTTTATTTTAGGAACCTTTCAGAGAATTGATTGTACCTTCAGGCCACCTTTAACGATATGCTTGCTTATTTCAACAAACTAACTTTTATTTAGTTATTAAACTAAATATTTATTGACTATGACGAAAATTATAGTCGAATGAATATACCAGCGTAAAATGTGGTTCGATATTTATTGAGATGTTGACTCGAAGAAATTTGAAATAAGAAGAATGGCGTAATACGATATCAAAAGGGAGGTGGGTTCGAAAAGGATGCATCTTAGGGTGTTTCTAGGGCACAAAAATCCCTAGCGCCGAGAAACCGACTTGGCGTGGTTTTTGAGTTTTCTATAAGATTACTTATATTTAACCATACTGCCACCTCTTCGAAATAAATAACTAACGATTATTTATTTTTCGAGAGTGTCCAGCGGGTATCTGTAAGTAAGGGGCATATTGAACTGCTTGAGGATCATCAGTAAGCTTCAAAAAAAGAAGTCGTAAATTTCTTTTAGCTCTTTGTGACACCCAACGAAATTTGTTCCACAATCGGAGAAGACTTGTTGTGGACAACCACGTGGAGAAATGAATCGATCAAGTTAACAAAAAAATTCGGTTGATAATGAAGAAGAAAGGGAGAGAGAGAGGAGAGAGAAAAAAAAAAAAAAATTCCTAAATGTATGGCTTGAGTTGAAAAGCGCAATACCTTAAATCGATGATATATCGTGCATTCATGAGTGATGCGACGAATAATATTCCTTAATCTCGGAATCCAACTAATGATTTACGAATATATACTGCTAGAGTTAGAAAAAAATCTGCGTATTTAAATTGATAATGTGCTTGCCGCACAATGAATGTAGACAAATTACATTGATAAGCAATCCTAATAGGGTATTTATGTTAGTGTTGTATGACAGCGACGAATGTGTCAATCTTTTAATTTAGATTTTTGTCGAAGAATGAATTCAATGATTTTAAATTAGAATTGTTTGATATTGATTTCGAATTTTTCAATAATTTGTATTATAATGAGAAATGTTCTTTTTGTCTTAGAAAGATTGCAAAAGTTTCTAAGGGACTGGAATTTTTCAAATTTTCTTTAAATGATGGTTCATGGAAAGGTCCTTGTAACCATAATTTATTATTAAAAAGTTTCGAAATTGAAATTTCTCTAGATACTATATCAACTGGATTAATTGAAGTATTAACATATTTCCAAATAACTTCTGGAATAAGTGAATTTATATCATGAACTCTGTTCGCGACAAATGTTTTGAATTGAAGATTTTTCGATTTGATCTATGACAAGCTATTTGCGAGTCCGAATAAAAATTAGACATTATTTAATTGGAATAATTGGGTTGTAAAATTGATACGATGTCATTAATAGATGAAAACTTAGATGATGAAGATGTGCAATTGTAACGAAATATAAAGGCGATAGCTTTGACTTTGCAAATATTAGATATATGGAATATCAAATGATGGAAAATACGGCGAATGCGTATACTTAAAAGTATGCTTTTAGTTAGTGTAACAGATGATGGTGGTTCGAATTTAAACGATAAATCTATGGTGAATCAATGCTCCAATTTATACTTAAGGTGGTGGATGAATATAAGAGAGTTAATAACGAAGCTTTTTAAAAGAACGATTGTGAAAATATTAGTAGATATTTGTCTGAAATAACTATCATACTTTCCAATATGCTATACCCATTAAGTTTGGAGATTTCAAATTAAATTATTGATTATTGTTTATTGTATTTATATGAATAGTGATTTATAATGAAAATCATAGAAATTTTATTAATGGATCAAACATTTATTACTTAATTGAATCTTTTTTCTCAATGAACAATTTTGAAACTGTAGTTTAAACAAAATTTTAAACTATATTAACTTAAAAAATAAATAAACAAAGATTTTCAATTGATTATAAGTTTTTCAACAAAATTTTATTATATATTTAAAGTGTGTGATTTTAAATTGTTTAGGTACGTTGATCTATTTATAAAAGAGTAGTTAGAGCGTTTAAAATTCAAGGTTTTTCAAAAAACTGTAATAAGATATATACCTATAAGACTTAAAATTGTTTAGATTGTTCCATTTATAAAAGAGTATTCAGACTGTTTAAAAAATACAAGTTTTATAGAAAACTGTATTAAGCTATATATGACTTTAATTTGATTAGTTTGATCCGTTGATAAAAGAGTATTTAGACAGTTTCTTAAATTTTAATTAACGATTTGTCTAAAAGATTTTATACAATAAAACAATAAGTTATCGAGAAGATATACTATATTTGAAAAAAGTGATTTCTTTAAATTAATTTTCTGTTACCTGCTGAAGAACATGAAATTGAGAGATTTGATTTAATTGCAAAATCTTTAGTGTTATTGAAGCTTTAAAATTTATATTGTTTACAAATTGTTAAATGTTAAATACTTTATAATTCCTTTTGAATAAGAGTATTTAAGTGAAATTGCAAAAATGTGTATAGGTTGAAGTAATCAAATATTCAAAATTTATATTGTTTATAAATTGTTAAATGTTAAATACTTTATAATTCCTTTTGAATAAGAGTATTTAAGTGAAATTGCAAAAATGTGTATAGAAGTTGAAGTAATCAAATATTCAAAATTTATATTGTTTATAAATTGTTAAATGTTAAATACTTTATAATTCCTTTTGAATAAGAGTATTTAAGTGAAATTGCAAAAAATGTTATATTAGTTTTAATGATGTCAAAGATTTTAAAATTGTATTGTTTATAAATTGTATGATATTTAATCCTGCACTATTAAATCGTTTAGAAAGATATAAAAGTTTTCAAATTTATATTATTTATAAATTGAGTGTTAAATGCTTTATAATTATTCCCTTTGAATAAGAGCATTTACGTTAATTGCAAAAATTAAAAATGAGTTTAAGTGTTATAAAAGATTTAAAAATTTTAAATTATTTATATATTGAATATTAAATGCTTTATAATTGCTTTTGAATAAGAGCATTCAATTTAAATTGCGAAATTTATATTAGTTTAAGTGATAAAAGATTTAAAATTTTATATGTTATTTATAAATTGAATATTAAATGCCTTATAATTCCTTTTGAACAAGAACATTTACTTTAATTGCAAAACTGTAAATGAGTTTAATTGATATAAAAGATTTAAAATTTATATTATGAATTAAATGTTATTTAATTTCGCAAGTTTTACTTGTTTAGAAGAGATGTAACTATTTAGAATTTATAATATTCATGAATTGAAAACTATTCAATTTGCAAGATTATAATTGTATAGAAAAATATAAACATTTTCGAATTTATAATATTTATAAATTGAACACTATTCAATTTGCAAGATTCAAATTGATCAGAAAAAAAAACATTTTTGAACTTTATAATATTTTTAAATTGAGTTTTATTTTTGTACATTTTGTCTTTGAATAAGACCATTTAATTGAGTGTTTGTACCTATATTTTAGTCATTAGAATCTTTAATCCGAATTAAATAAACTATTTTTAAATTAACTGGATTAATTTGACTATAAAATTTAATTGAGAATGTTGGTGAATAACCGCGTGCTTCAAAAGTTTTAGATTTTGCAAATAGATCCTTATAATGCCTATCATTTTTTGGGAGTAATTTTCTGCTGAGAGATATATTTTCTAATTCCCATTGTTTGGAAATTAAAACTTGAGGTGAATTTTTCCCTGTTACTCCTGAATGTATTACAGGAGCTAACGCTGATTTGTAATTGCTTAATAAGATGTGATCTAGAGTTGTGGCTATGGGGATAGGAGTACCCGTAAGGAAATCAATCTTATTATGCCTAAAAAGACTATCAAATGCTAATGCTCCCCCAAGGATGATTTCTATTTGACTGCTTACTTTATGGGTGGGATCAGCTAAATGAAGATCTTGAATATGTGAAATGGATTGCTTCGCTTTGGAAGCCATTTGTGCATGAGCACCTATATTGTCAAATGAATTATTTTTTATTTGACCATTAAGAATTTTCGCGCAAACCTCGCTAACTCGTGGGTATTGACTACCACTGTGTATTTTAGCGGGAAATTCGCTCCCGGCATCATTTATTTCACTAACTAAAGCAGTGACTTGGACATTGGAAGTTTGAGGGTTGGCGGATATTGTAGAGATTGAAGGCGTAGTAGATAGGTTAGGAGATAGGCAAGGGTTACCTGTATTGATAATCATATTATTTATCATTCCATGACCTGCCATTAAAAGTGACCTGAGGCGTTTCGACGTTTCTCTCGCTGCACTGTACATTATTTCGGATTCCGACTCTGAAAGGTCTTCAATGCGGAGTTTTAGTTTCTGGATTTCTGCTTTCTTTTCCTTTAATTCAGAATAAAGAAAGTTAAGATTATTTTTATTAGAATTACTGTTTATTTCTAAACTTATCTCTTCTATTTCCTTCTGAATGAAGTCGAGAGCTTTTTTTATTTTATTCATTTCCTTAGACATCCTAAAGATACAAAGAACAAAACTAGGAGAGTTCAATCAGCTATATATATCTATGATCGATAATCTAATCAATCTGGCTCTTGGAGGACCATTTAATGGATAAACGCGGGGTTTACATTTACTTTAGACTTTTTTATATGCTTTCTCCAAATTTGAGAAAGATATAGAGAAAAACGAAGGACCACGTTATATCAATTGTTTAGCTTACCAACGAGGTTGTAAATCTCGCCGCGAATAAATTGTAAGTCTATTCCACTAAACAATCGATATCAAATATATCTTCGATAGGACGCTAGTTCTTACTATATATATAACTGTTCGAACTCTTAAGTTAGTATCTTTAAGGATGGATGTCTAGGAAAGAAATGAAAGATAAGTTTTCTCTTTAACAAAAATATATATTTTATGTAAAATAAGGAATGTGTTGATAAAACCAAAAGATAAAATGAAAACAAAGAAAATTAACTTAGATTGTATATATACGTAGATATATATACACTTTATAACTAAATACTTAAACTTTTAGACATATAATATATTTTATTATATGTCTAATTACAAAATGAATGGTTTCAGTGGTGGTAAAGGGCAGCCTCTGAATTATCTCGGAGAGATGAATAAGTGTTCTTTTGTCTCAGAACCAATGATGAATGCTTTTTGATGTAGGGGTGTGCCAAAACTGCAGCAGTGTATAAACCTGCAGTGTTTTATTTTAGGAACCTTTCAGAGAATTGATTGTACCTTCAGGCCACCTTTAACGATATGCTTGCTTATTTCAACAAACTAACTTTTATTTAGTTATTAAACTAAATATTTATTGACTATGACGAAAATTATAGTCGAATGAATATACCAGCGTAAAATGTGGTTCGATATTTATTGAGATGTTGACTCGAAGAAATTTGAAATAAGAAGAATGGCGTAATACGATATCAAAAGGGAGGTGGGTTCGAAAAGGATGCATCTTAGGGTGTTTCTAGGGCACAAAAATCCCTAGCGCCGAGAAACCGACTTGGCGTGGTATTTTGAGTTTTCTATAAGATTACTTATATTTAACCA